>OZ024825.1:99708324-100130824 GCA_964016985.1 Anodontia alba | reverse complement strand
CAGAACGATTTTAGCAATTTGAATTTCCATAACACCCGAATGCCTCCCATCATGTTTAAGCTCAATCAGACTTACCGTTCGGTAGCAGATGTGATTTGAAGATTTTCAAGATAGCTGCAATGGTGGCAATCTTGGACATCAAAACAGAACCATTTTAGCAGTTCTAAATCTCCATGCTGCCCCAATGCCATGTTTCTGCTCCGTCCGACTTACTTTTCGGGAGCAGATAACAATTGAAGACTTTCAAGATGGCCTCCATGAGTTCTGATGGAGATGTCGAAAATGTGAAAAGTTACTGACGGACATACGGATGAGGGACGGGCCATGGTCAACAGACCATGGCATAAGCTGATCTGGAGCAAAGCTCCAGGTGAGCTAACAATAGAAGATCTTCAAGATGGCTGCTGTGGCGGCCATCGTGGATATCGTAACAAAATGAATCTCCATGTCATGTCACGCCAATGCCTCCCACCAAGTTTTGGCTCAATCTGACTTACCAAATGGGAGCAGATGAGGTTTAAATTTTTCAAAATGGCCACCTTGGGGCCATCTCAAATATTAGACCAGAACTATTTTAGCAATTCTGAATATCTATGTCACTCCATGCCTCCCATCAGGTTTGGACTCAATTCGCATTACGGTATGGGAGGAAATGATTTCATGATTGCCTCCATCCAAGGTTTTGACTCAATCCGAGTTACCGTTCGAGAGCAGACATTGTTTGGAGATTTTCAAGATGGCCACCATGGGGGCCTCTTGGATATCAGAACGGAACGATTTTAGCAATTCTGAATCTCTGTTGCTCCGATGCGCCCATCAAATTTCAGCTCGATCCAACTTATAGTTTGGGAGGAGATGTTGTTTGAAGATTTTCAAGATGGCTGACATGACGGCCTTCTTGGGTATCGGAACGAAATGATTTTAGGAATTCTAAATCGCCATGTAGCCCCAATGCCTCCCACCAAGTTTGGGCTCAATCTCTTAGGGTTCGGGAGCAGATATGGTCTCAAGATTTTCAAGGCGGCCATCTTGGATAGCCAAACGGAACGATTTAAGTAATTCTGAATGTCAATGTCTCCCCATGCTTCCCATCAAGTTTCAGCTCATCTTGGATATCATTTTTGCCAACTGAGCTCATAATACATTTATAGCCACCTTGGGACAAGAACTCACACACATTGTGCGTGATCGAGTGCGTGTGTGTGTGTGTGTGTAAATAATGGAAACAAGTAAAGAAGAAGCTAGAATTCACAAAGACTGTCAAAACCTTATATGATAAAAACGTTAATTTTCCCATGTTATATGCATGTCAAAACAGTTAAAACCAATATAATAAAATCATGACATGAAAAAGAAGTGTCGAAATTTTGTACGTAGAGGGACAACGGCTTTACTTGGTGATCAGAAGTTTCTCACCTTTAGGTTAATGCTGCCATATTCTTGGGCTATGTACCTGCCAAAACTATTTATCAAAATTAAGGCATGAAGCTGTTTTTGAAACTTTTTTAATGGCGGTAACGATGTGTCTAGCTTGCCTTGTTTTTAATCTTAAAGCGCCAAGAAAAACTGCATCTGAAAATGTCGTCAGCTGAATATTCTTGCAGATTTTTCAAACCTAGTTTTGCATACAGGCAAACAGTGTGAACCCAGATCAGACTGCTCCTAAAGGAGCAGTCTGATCTGGGTCCACACTGTTTGCAAAAATGACTTTTAAAATCACAAGCAGATGATAAAGCAGACGACAATTGTTGTGATTGGCGCTTTAAGGGTTAAGATCATCTATTCTTTGGATGATTGTCATGGCATCATTAAAACGTATGTTGAAAGGCAATGGCTGTTTCACCGGAACAGTGGCTCAGTGGTAGAGAGTCCGCTGTGTGACCGGGAGGTTGCGGGCTCGATCCCCTGCCGGGTCATACCAAAGACTTTAAAAATGGTACTAGCTGCTCTTTCGCTTGGCGCTCAGCATTAAGAAAGTAGAGCTAGAACTGGTCAGCTCAGTGTCAGTATAAAGTGACTGGGTGGAATATCATGTCAAAGTATCTATGGCGTGATATTTCAGTGAGGCAGTACTCTAAAAATGAACATTGAGCTCCCTACCACCATCGCGATATGACTGAAAAATTGTTGAAAGCGACGTTAAACCCAAATCAAACAAACAATGGCTGTTTCACTCAGGTGAACAAGTCGCATCCCGTGGGTCTCTTGTTTGTTAAGAAAACGCATTTCATTCCTGATCCGGAAAATTTATGTGTTTATTATCTATTTGCTTTCTTGACGGCGTACTAGTGTTTTAGCCAGGGTACAAGGGGCAAAAATGCATTAAACTTTACGAGTCTCTGGGTAAATTCCGCAGACGACAAATTGATGTTATTTTTCTTCTATTTCCCGGAAAACAGGCTTTAACATTTCATGCAAATTGTCTCCTTAGAAGAGAGTTTGGATGAAATGTCGAAGTCTGTTCACTGGGAAGAATAAAAAAATCAAAAGCTCGTCTGCTAAAATTATTACCCAGCATGCCAAACGTTAAAACATTTCTGGGCAGTGAAGGTGCAGATCAGGCTGGGTATTAAGCAATAGTCTCTTATCAGTTCGCATATTTATTTTTTCTCTGTTGTTTACTCTTGTCATGATGAATATATTAAGATGCCACTTCTAATTTTCAGCCAATCAGATTATTTGGTCTAGATTGTTAATACAAATTCACATACTTAATTGCAAACAGTGCAGATCCAGACCAGTTGGCTTCTGAAGAAGCCAACTGATCTGGAACTACACTGTTTGCAAATGCAGGACCTATCCGGGCTCAGCAGGACCAGGGTTAAAGTGGAATCTTCCAACTCTGAATTTTGGCGCATTGTTACAAATAATGATGTCTGGCAGAAATCAAGTAGTCTCGATCCAGATGAGACGGCTCGTTACGAGCCACCTCATCTGGATCTACACTTTTTGCATAGGTATATATTTTGGACTGCAGGAATGCAAGGTTTTAATATCTTAAAATATGAAATATTTATACTATAGATAACAAAACACCTTGACAAAATTACACAACTCCTTGCATTTCATAAGTTTACAATCTCAACTATCCCACAAATCTCAGCGTGGTCGCTCCTTATCCCACCTAGATGACCATGATCATCTTAAATCAACAATAGATGATCGATTTCTAACGTTTTATCTATGGGCGCGGAATCGAAATACCAGAGGCGTCAAGTGGAATAAGTGGTAACCTATCAGAGAAGGCTTTTTCTCAATGAAAACAGAATTCCAATCCAAACGAACGATTCGATTCTGTCAGTTGTGAACTATCGCGGTGCCTGTCAACTGGTCAGTGATAACAAATGGCTAGTGAAAAGTTATAACGCTCGGAGAAAATAAGAATAATCCCTTCTCACCATGGATAATTCTATCAAATTTTGGAACTATTTTTTCGTTTATTGCATTTTATTATTTATTACTTTGGTAAGTATTACAATAACAATATTGGTAGGTATGCAATATGCTTTTCAAGCAATATGTTTTGCCTAAAACAGTTGCGAACCGTTGAAAATATATGTCCAACTATCGACTCAGGCATATTTTCAAGCTTTGCATTAAAAAGTTGCGTCCGTTGAAAAAAAAGGCCCAGCTATCTCCTTTTTTTTTTTTTTTTTTTGAAATAGGAAAGAATTGAAATGGCTTGACAGCGATATATTTTATTTATAATTTAATCATTCGTGTGCAATCGCATTTTGTCACAGCACAGTAAAAAACAAAACAGTACTCTATGGCTTTAGATAAAAGAATTTTCCAGATAAATGTTTTCTTGTTTCTTCGCAAAATAGCAGAGACATTTAAAAAAAAAAGTGTCTCATCTGGAGCTATTATGACTCCAGATATGTTTGAAGGTGTTGCAACAAACAAAAGGTAACTTCTTGCATATTATGGTCAGTCTGCATGTAATTTAGGATGACGTCCAATGAAAAAGTCTGTGTGTCGCAGTATTTCAGTGTCCGGGCTATACCCAGCTAGAATTCTACTTAAATCTATATCGCACCGTTACCGGCCCAACCGGACTCCTATCGAGCCGATAACGGTCCAGTATAGATTTAAGAAAAATGCTAGCCGAGTAGCTTCTATACCAGCTGAGGGACCAGAAACAGATACATTGGAATTGTACTTCTTAGGATGACGATGTGTTGCGTGAAAACAAAGGTCATGTGACGCAACAGGTCCAGATTTATCGCCCTTACTGCAAATTTCGCGGTGGTATCTTCTAAACCAATTAAAGCTTAGCATGCAGGGTATGTTCAGCAGACGACATTTTGATATATATTTTCTTATTATTTTCCAGAAAAGAATTGACATTTCATGCAAATTGTCTTGCATGATATGTCAAAGACTTTTTTTTCTGAAAAAAAAAATAAGAAAAATATCATCAATTCGTGTGCTGAATTAGCCCAGAGAGTGGTAAAGGTTAAAGGCGCATTGATAACTTTGCTAGGATTGTACATCTTTTAATGAACAAAACTGGGTCATGTGACGCAACATATCTGGAGTTATGGACCCTAATACAACCATAGCATCTAAAACTGAGCCATGTGATGCAGGATTTCCGGAGTTATGGTCCCTGGTACAAAACCCATATCAGTTTTTCTTCTATTCCAAATGAAGGGACGTTAAAAATTGTTGGAATGTACAGCTTTGGCTGACGGTGTATCAGTAATAAATACAAGGTATCCGGAGTCATTGCCCTTGGTACGAAATCCGTGCCAATGCTCTATATTTTAAGTCGAATGAGAGAGCATCAGTAGATTTGACCGGATTATACAATATTTTCAAAATTCTGCTGTCGCAAGTACAAAATTAGGTCATATAGATTCTAGATTCTATTTTTGCAGAGTTTCGGTATATAAATGTTTTCCAGGCGGGTTTGTAGATGTCATTTTGACACTGGTGGTTCAGAAGTTTCATTTGCATGCTTTCGCGTGATCAGCGTGCGTCCTATAGAAAGGAATATGCCTGCGAACAATAATAGTCCATCTCGATGTTTATGTTTTACTCGCTGGAGGTTAAAATTTTGATTTAGCAGGCACAAACCTTTTAGTGCAGTCTCGTTTTCGGAAGGGAAGTAAAACATTTTTGACAAAGTTACTTCACTGACAGTGTATCAGTCCCCCTTTACAAACTTTTGAGTATGATATGCAACGCAAGAAAATGGACCTTATGTCATATGTGAATAGCGCAGTGCCAGTTATAAGTGCATAAATATTAACCCTTGCCATGCTGAATGAATTAAGCTGCCACGCCCACTCCTAATTTTAGCCAGTCAGATCACTTGATACAAATTAACATACTAAATGACAAATAGGGTAGATCCAGATCAGTTGGCTTCTGAAGCCAACTGATCTGGATCTACACTGTGCAAAGACAGGGTATATCCGGGTTCTGCAGGTCAATGGTTAAAACTCTTGTTTATTCTTTAGTGATAAGGCTGAAAAGAAATAATCAAAACTAACGTTATAATGAAAATCCTGTGATAACCTTTTGACATGACTAGGATCAAGTAAGATAAGCAATAGCAGTTGATAAACTATTACATAATAATGTTCATTTTCTAACGGTATAACAAAGCAAAATGCTTCCCTTATCTATTTATTGGAGATGCGCCGTAACCATCACGAAACTTGCCTATATAATTTTGACCCCCTTCAACCCCACTTTTATATAGTAAAACTGGGTTTTACAAGGGTATACATTATTTTTCTTATTTCTGCTCAAAACATAGATTGTGGGTACTCATTAGAACCGCCTCGGCGAGGCTTTTCAAACGACTACCCACAATCTATGTTTTGAGCAAAAATATGAAAAATATCGGGATTTTTTTTTATCTGAAAAGTTTCAGTTTTTTGAGGTGAAATTTTCTGTAATGACCAATTGGCAAGAATGTTTGACTGCGGTGCTAGATCAGCCCAGCTCAAACCATTGACTGGGTTCGAGCCCAGCTCAAACCATCGACTGAAACCTGTTCACCTCGCAGTGCATGGATACCTTTTGGGGGAAGTGTGAGGGCGGCGAAAGGAGAGGATTTAGCCCCTTCTTTCAAGTACTCTTGTCTAAGACGCAATGGGCTCCTAACTCCCACCGCTCCTACGGCCGCAAGACTTGGGACATCTTTATCTTTACTTTTATTGCATTAAGAATAATATATCTTAGTCTGAAATAAATATGAAAAGAAACAAACATCAAATACGCTCATGGTCGTTTAGTAAAGGACGAACTCATTACAAAATCATGCCTATTCAAATATACTGAAAATTTTACCACCAAAAAATGAAAATTTTCTGAATTTTTTTTTTTTTTTTTTTCATATTTCTGCTCAAAACATAGATTGTGGTACTCGTTAGAATTGCCTCGGCGAGGCGGTTCTAACGAGTACACACAGTCTATGTTTTTGAGCAGAAATATGAAAAATAATGTATACCCCTGTACATTCCAGTTTTACTATATAAAAGTTGGGGTATGGGGGTCAAAATTACATAGGCGTGTTTTCGTGATGTCCATTTTTGAAGTTGTTCTGAAAATTCTATAAAACAGGCCACACAACATTAATGTAGAAAAAAGGTGAAAGAAATACACGTGATGCACTGCCAATGCACCATATCACGCACTCTGTGTTTGGTGGTTGGGTAAGGACATTTCGGTATGTGTGTTTGGCTAATAAATGAAGTAAATTAACTCTTTCGGCGGCAAATTTCAGACTTCATTTGTCGCCTGCTTTTTTTTTTTAACAAACTATCGATTGGAAAGACATTATATGTAAAGTTGAAAGACTGAATGTCAAACATCGTAGATCTTGATGAGATTGCTCATTAAATGAGCCGTCACATCCGGATCTACGCTGTTTGCAAAAGCTTATTATTATCGCCTATGGCAGTGAGTAAATATGGATGCAACGTTCAAAGCAAACGAAAAAGTCAGATCCTGCCTGACCATAGTCTGCACAGGAAAATGCTCTGTCGAACACAATCATGTCAGGTTTCGCATAATTATATATGAAAAGGGGCTGTATGCCATAGCCCAGTTAAGACTGCAAATCCGCAATGCCTGGCCAGAGTTTTTGCTGTTCGCTCAAAGAATTGCTGATTAAAGTACATGTTGGCTGTACTGGTGAATGTGGCCTAAAATCTTAGTTTTTCAAGACTATTCTTTCTTACTGACTAACCTTAAGTACTGATTTAAGGGGCATTGACACACTCAAATCAGAGGAGGCAACTCCTGCCTTCCTTCTGAAAAGTGGGTCTACTCTAAAAGGAAAGAATTTGCGGCGGGATTCTTCGTTTTAGAGTAGACCCCTTTTTAGAAAGGGCTTTGTGTGCAGAAAGGCATACATGAAGTCACTTTTACCTCCCTGGCGAAAAATCAACCAAGTGTATCCAGGCCCCTTAACACTTACCAAGGGGTGGACAGATTCAGCAGACGACAATTTGGTGACATTTTTTCTTATTTTTCCAAGAAAATAGGATCTGGCCATTCATGCTAATTGTCTCCTAAGGAGACAATTTGCATGAAGTGTCAGATCCTATTTTCTAGGAAAAAACAAGAACTTTTTTTTTTAAATGTCGTCTGCTTAAATTTTTACCCAGCATGCAAAGTGTTAAACAAGGTGATATTTTCAAATAATGTTCTAATTTTCCTAAAAGACTGAACGACAGCTCAATCAAATGTCTTTGGCTCTCATGATTTGCCAAGCTTTTTTTCTGGGAAAACATAAGGGGAAGGTTCATTTGGCGTCGGTAATGTACTATGATTACCGTATAAGCCATGAATATTCGGACACTTTAACTCCTTACCAAACTTGTCCTTAAATGGCCAATTTCATTTCACTGCCTGATGATTGTCTAAAACCTGCAGATTTAATAGCAAACAGTGTGGACCCAGATCAGACGCCGCTCTGCGGCGTTTGATCTGGGTCCACACTGTTTGCTCAAATCTGTCTGTTCGAATATGCAGGATAAATACAGTAATATTAAACCTTAGAGCATCGAGTTTAAATATTAGCAAACAACATTTTAACATATTTTTCATATTTTTTGGAGACGACAGGATGTGTGGGTTGGAGCTGTGCCGTAGTATCTTGTCATTGTTAGTGTCTAATTTCTTCTTCTTTTGGAATCTCTGGAAGGCTAAGCTTCGTGATTGTGGCCTTTCCTTGGTAAATTTCATCTGTATTTTTTGACATACCATGTGAATCGTCAACTATGGAGACGATTCACATGAAATGTCAAATCATTTTAGCCTTAATAAAAAAAAAAAAAAAAAAAAAAAAAAAAAAACACAATTTTTCGTCTGCTAATGTCGTAATAAGCATTCTAAGAGCTATTTATTGTTTTAAACAGGTTTCCCACACGGAAGGTTCTGGAAAGATTTCGTTCCGAATATTGCAATATAATAATGACCAGTGTCTAGACGCTAAGGGCAAGTGCTGCGATGGTTTTAATGTCCCCTCACTGGGTTGCACGCCCGGATGCTGTGACCACCGCTTTACCATTGGGCTGACCACTCTTGACAGGTAAGGTTAAGTTAAATGGATATGCCTGAATAGTTTATTATCATTTTCAAAGGGCGACAAATTTTGTAGACATGAATACTTGAATCTTTCAAATATGATACTACTTTAAAAAAAAAGGGGGGGGGGGAATTGGCTCCCAGATTCTTTCCTTTAAAAATAGCCCCAAACGGAGAGGGAAACATTTTTTTATGTAAGAGTTATTTCCCTTGGCAATTATCCGTTCCCCTTAATTCGGCTATTTCTTCTCTTGAAAGATTCATGTTGTTGTCCTGACTCTAGATACCTCTCAAGAGATAAACCAGACTCAAGATGTTTTGTATACAGGTCTTCATCATGCGCTCAAAAAGACCATTGATCAAAAATCTTGACCATGCCTTTTCTTATGTGCCTTACAAAGACATTATTTGCATTATATAATGCCTCTACATAGACTTTACTTTCAGTATTGATTTTATATGCTCCTCAGCGTACAGTAGCTTTATTTTCAACATTGATTTTTCCTGTGCTTGTATGAAACACCTGTATGTTCAATATTGCTTTTTTTAATGTGCCTCTGTAGAGAAGCTTTACTTTCAATATTGATTTTTGTGTGCCTCAGTAATAATGGTTTAATTTTCGATACGGGTATGTATTTCATATGTCTTTTCCTCAGCTAGCATTCTACATAAATCTATAGCGGGCCGTTATCGGCCCGTCAGCTACCCTGACGGGCCGATAACGGCCCGCTATAGATTTATGTAAAATGCTTACTGGGACAGAGGCTTTAATTTCAATACTGCTCTTTAGTATGTTTTTAGACTGACTCCATTCATTTCTGCATTTGTTTTCTCTTGTCATTCTTTCTATCACTTCCTGTAGTCTTTTTTTTTTTTTTTTTTTTTTTTTTTTTATTGGTCTCTTAAATCCCAGTTCACTGTTTTGCCGCACGCAGAAACGTTCTCTGTTTTTGAACGAAGGGACATAACTGATTAGAATATTTTAAGCTATACAAGATTGTATATCTTGAAAAGTTAAACATGTACAAAAAAAGACAGTCTGAAGACAGACTATAGGTATATGTAAATATGTTTTATTTTCAGTACTTATGCGTGTTTTCCTGTCGTCACAAATCCATTTTTTGTTGTTGTTTTATTGTTGTTGTTTTTTCTTATCTCAGAGAGGCTCTAACTAACTTTTACCCTAAAGCTAAAGGTATTTAAGAATTATTTTTGACAATATTTCAGTTTGTCATTATGCCACAGATGTGTCAAAACTGTTTCAAAGTGGTGCAAAAAGCATACACTTCAGACATTTAAGTGAGTTATCACTGATGGCTATAAATTATATAAATTAAAGACCTAGAGGACCAAGTAAGTGACGTCAGTAGGAAACTGCTTTTTATTTCAGAACACGGTTTCGTCTTTGTTCTTGTGCCTTTGCTTTTCTTGTCGTACACACCCATGTTCCTTTCTGAAAGCCTACATGTGCGTGCATGCGTGTATGTATGTATACATGTATGTATGCTTCTCGTACAACAGCAACCCTTTTTACGGGATCGAATCAGCAGTAGACCCGCAGTTTAGATAACACTGTTTGTCTCCATCGCATGGAGAAGGTACTAAACATTATTCGTTTCATCTCACCTTGGCTAGCATACTATTGCCTGCGGGGTACCATCATTGCAGTCAAACAAGAAGTTTAAGAACACTTAAAGGACAAACAAAAAATTAGTACCAGACTATCTATTTTTATTTTTATACTATCTATTTTTATTTTTATTCATTTATTTTCTTTTTTTTTTTTTTTTTTTTTTTAAATAAAATTGGCATTTTGTGTGGATCTAGCAGACAAATCGCGTTAAAGTCAAGACTCATTTTCTGCGGAAAAAAAATAAAAACAAAAAAGGCTGTCGTCCGCTACACTTTTGCTGAGCGCTTTAATGGTTAACTCTCGGGGACGCACGGGGAGGGGTTAACTTAGGGATAATTGTGGTACGGGTGTGCAAGCCAGTTTTCCGAAACCTACCCAGTTCATATACCTGGCCCTTGAAAAACGGACCCATTCATATACTAGATCGTCTGAAATGTTGACCCATTCATATACTGTTTTTTTTGTTCCCATTTATCGCTGGTAGTTAGACAAATATCGCAGCCAATTCAATGAATACCAAGAGAACAAGCAGCCTCGAAAAATCTCCGAGCTAAAAAATATGTGCATATACCGGATTGTCAGAAAAGTGGGGTCTTTCATGTACCAATCAAGAAAAATCCGGTCAGTCATATACTTTTTGGTGAAAAAGGGGGCTAATCATATACCTGGCAGTGTGGAAAAAGGGGCTATTCGGGACGCACGTTCGTACTATGCCATGTATAGGAAGTTACACCCCTCCTCCCCCGCCCCATCCGCCCCCCACTCACACCAACCCCGAGGGTTAAATACGATTGACGATTAAAGTGGGCATACATACTAGTCAAATAAAGTGGGCATACATACGACTGGAGAATAAAGTGGGCATACATACATACATACATACATACATACATACATACATACAATTAGCGAATAAAGTGGGCATACATATGATTGAAGAATAAAGTGAGCATACATACGATTGGCGAATAAAATGGGAATACATACCATTTGCGAATAAAGTGGACATTCATACGATTGGCGAATAAAGTGGTCTTGCAAACGACTGGCGAATAAAGTGGACATACATACATACATACATACATACATACATACATACATACATACATACATACGATTAGCGAATGAAGTGGACATACATAAGATTGGCGAATAAAGTAGGAATACATACGATTTGCGAATAAAGTGGGCATACACACGATTGGCGAGTACAACGTGCACATTCTCACAGAATGGACAATGCTCACACAGACAGGCCACACAGGAAAGAACAGCTGTTGGTTTGTAGAGAGCTTGAAGATGCAGCATCTCGCAACTTTGAAAGGAAATATGGTTTGCAGAGAAGGGCCAGGGTCAACGAAACTGATGCAGACTCACTTCCTTCGAATGAAGAGCAGTGTGCATTGTCTAGATTTCATGAAACGTGTAACATTCTCAGGGCAGGCACAGTTAAGATAGACTGGCTATATTGCTATAATGCCTGGTGATCGGTTGCCAAAGAAGGTTTTCCATTGGCCTGGGAGAATGGAAAGCGTTTCCAAGGTGGACAAAAGAGATCCTACAAAGACTTCCTGAATATTTCTCTGAATTGTCCTAACATATATACCCAGTTCCTTGGAGAGTGACTTCAATACGGTTTAAAATGGTGTGGCATAAAGGGTATATATTTGCCTTTGAAGAACAGAGAACACGTGAATCGAGCAGAAACAAAAAGGAAAACCAGAGACACAATATCATTTACTCAGCAGTCATGTTCAGTTCTATTGTAGACACTTCAGAGCAAAGATTCGACTCTTGGGTTGCTTAATAAAAGACATTTCCATTGAAAGGATTTATGACCAACGAACAGTAAATCATTTGTGTACGCACAAACGTACGTGCGTGCATACATATGTACGTGCGTGCGTATGTTTGTCACTAAAATATGACTTTTTCACTAAACATTTCAGTACTATGACATTCTAATGATAAACACAAAATAGATGTTTTCTTAGAGAAGTGAGGGTACTTCTCTAGAAACCACTCTTGTTGAAATGATCGTATCCGAATTTGAGCAGTGTGATAATTTACCCTGGTTTACTATACACTGTAACGATGATGTTCCACTTTTGTGAGAACTATAGATTATCACACCATAGAAACCCTTAAGAGCAGTTTGTCTGACACCCTAATAAACCCGTATCACCACGCACATTTTGGCACTTGTACATATCAAATTAAAGGTATTCAGTGCATACAGTATATATCCTAAATATTCGGATACCTTCTTTTTTTTTTTTTCCTACAGACTTTATCCTAAATATTCGGATATCTTATCTTTTTTCCTACAGAATTTATCCTAAATATTCGGATACCTTATCTTTTTTTCCTACAGAATTTATCCTGAATATTCGGATACCTTTTAACTTTTTTCCTACAGAATTTATCCTAAATATTCGGATACCTTATCTTTTTTCCTACAGAATTTATCCTAAATATTCGGATACCTTATCTTTTTTCCTTACAGAATTTATCCTAAATATTCGGATACCTTATCTTTTTTTTTTCCCTACAGAATTTATCCTAAATATTCGGATACCTTATCTTTTTTTTCCTACAGAATTTATCCTAAATATTCGGATACCTTATCTGTTTTTTTCCTACAGAATTTATCCTAACTATTCGGATACCTTATATTTTTTCCTAAGTTTTGTGCTGCCGGCATGGTAAAAAGTAAATATCCTGATCAGACGGTACCTTTCAAGCACTTTGATGTATGTCTACATTGTTTTTTCTGAGTATTTTGCCCAAATATTTAAGTGGAGTGGATATTTCATGAGGCTGGTGGGGCAGCTCTCTCAAAATCATTTTGCCTCCCTTCTGAAAAGAGTCTACTCTAAAAGGAAAGAAATTGCTCCTTAGAGTCTACTCTAAAAGGAAAGAA
Organism: Anodontia alba; assembly: GCA_964016985.1. Lineage (NCBI taxonomy): Eukaryota > Metazoa > Mollusca > Bivalvia > Lucinida > Lucinidae > Anodontia > Anodontia alba. The sequence continues at coordinate 100,117,718 of OZ024825.1, read as the reverse complement.
TTTGCTCCTAAGAGTAGACCTCTTTTCAGAAGGGACTCGATGTGCCGGAACGCGAACAGGAAGACATAAAAGTTGTCTCCCTTGTAAAATATGGCGAAAATTTATTCTGCCATATGTAGGTAAATGCGATATTATGCAGCAAGCATCGCCTCAACTAAAGATTCTTTGTCACACCGAATTATACTGCAAACCTTTAACCATGACCCTTTTGATGATTGTATACAGTAGCTACTATTTTGGAAGCGATACTAGGGAATTTTCTTTCAAGATTTTTCCTGGGTGTGTGTAAAATAATTCCGTTCTGACTACGCCACTGCAATTAGGGTCTCCGAATAGGATTTAGCTTAGATACATATGCTGATCTGACTCTACCCTTATTGTCAATTTCCGTATTTTCCTTCATTACTGGGACGCCGTCAGGGGAGGCAACTGTCAGATTATATTTGCCTCATTTCTGAAAAGTGGTCAACTCTAAAAGGAAAGAATTTGCTTCCAAGGGGAGCAATTTTTTTCCTTTTAGAGTAGACACCTTTTCGTAAGAGGTTCGGCGTGCTGGAAAGCGAGAAGGAAGTCACAATTTTTTTTTCTACCTCGTACGAATGGTGGACAATCAACCAAGACGTGTTTCTAGTCTCTATAACTTCTTACGATAATTGTCCTAACATTAGCATTATATAGTATGACCATTATACCACCGGGTGAGATGTCTAGAAACTGCTGGATGAGTGGCGAACAGCATAAGCCTGGCGCTTATTACGCACATCGATTACGCATGTACGTAATGTGCGTAGGAGAAATATTTACAACAAAGAGACATCAACTAGGAAATAGCAACTAAAATATTTTGCTTCTTTACCATGGGGAAAAGGAAAGATTTTATCGCTTCCAAAATAGGGGCTACTCTTAAAGGAAAGAATTTGCTCCCTCTGGGAGCAGATTCTTTCCTTTAAGAGTAGCCCTTATTTTGGAAGCAATTCTAGGCATAATTTTCAGGATTTTTCCTGAGTGTGCGTAAAAATCATTCAGTTCTGGCTACACCTCTAAATAGTGTAGATCCTGATCAGACCGCTTGCTGTGGTGTCTGATCTAGCTCTATACTGTTTGCTAAGATACGTATTTCCGAATACTTAGATTTAACAGATATATCGAACGCTTATAACTAAATAAGAGTGTTTAAGGAAACTGAACACACTTGATACATTTTCTGCCATTTCCGCCAAGGGAGATAACTTTTGTGACTTCATGTTTGCTCTTCTGTGCATGTATACAAATCCCCTTCTGAAAAGGGGTCTGTTCTGAAAAGAAAGAATTTGCTTTCAATGGGAGCAAAGCAAATTCATTCCTTTTAAAATAGTTCACTTTTCAGAAGGGAGGCAACCATTTTGAAATGGTTATCTCCCCTGAAAGTGCGTCAATTCCCTTTAAGCTGTAAATTGACATCGCATGTCAATACGCTATCGAAAGGTCATGTTTTTTATCTAGCAGTCTTTGCTCTGTATATTGGAATAGATATGACTGAGTAAATGTTTAGACCCAGATAAGACATATCTTTTGCACCGTTTTGTCATTTAGCCATCCTTTTAGACAATAACATCAGATAGTCAAATGGACTAGTGCGGGTGGTGTCGGGGTAACCAGGGTACACTGACTCATCTTCGAGCTTTCCAACAATTGCAAGAATGTAAATCTTGAATATTTTCTTGCTTTATTCACAATGTTTAATATAACTGATAAGGTGGATTTTGGCGAGATAATGGCAAGATTTTACTGAAAAGAGACCCGAAATTAAATTAATCATCAAATCTTGTGTACCTAACAAGTACGATAGCGTATATTTTGACTTGTCAAATAGTGGCTACCTATTACATTACTACGAGCGTATAATAATAATAATAATAATAATCGACTTTATTTATAGAGGGTAACACATTTAGTAATCTAGTACTAATCTTCCATGTGGCCCTCTTTTTTCCTGGGTAGAAACCAGTACTAAACAATGTGGATAAAGTCTCTTGCTCAAGGAAACAACACTTGCAGTTAGTGGGGATCGAACCCGGTACCTCTCGATCTCGAGTCCGACGCTTTACCACTGCACCACAATATATTCTATTATGTGCACAAAGCTGGATGAATTTTACTTTAACTACCTGTTTTTACGCTAAGTAGTGGGCACACAACGTTGAAACAACGTCGTTTCAACGTTGATTCAACGTTGTTTCAACGTTGTGTGCCGGCTGGGTTAATATACTGGTCCTGAAATTAACCAAGTCTTGACGTTGAATCAACGTTGAATCGACGTTGTTTCAACGTTGTGTGCCTGCTGGGTTAATATACTGGTCCTGAAATTGACCGTCCAATTTACTACCCTATTGATGTGTCTAAAAGAATGCAGAATGAGTAGCAGTATAATCCCTGACAGTTCTCAGCAAACAGTGTAAACCCAGATCGCACGCCCTTGATCGCGGCATCTCGTTAGTGTCTACACTATTAGTGCAAACCCAGCAGTTTTAGACACATTACTAGAAAGGGGCTTAATTGTAAAGGGGTTAAGATGCCTGAGTATCTAATGCACATACCGTTCGAGTTTTTTGTTTTGTTTTCTGCGGTTTATGTACATAGCCAAGATGGAATGCCAGCAGCGCTGACTGCAATATTTCAATGCTTTTCCGTATGTCTGTTTCCAATATAACAGAACAATAATTGATGTCATTTATCATTGTGGGATTATCTTACTGTCGTAGCTAAAATATTTAAATGCCATTTGATCAGAAACAGCCATTTTTAGGAAAATCAGTGTAACTTTATAAAACGGTGTATTGCTGACTACCCGGTATCAGTCATTCAGAAAAGGACTCATGGGGGCAAACTTACAATATATGAACTGTAATCTTACGGTCCTGTCTGAGACCGGCTGTTTCATAATTGTCCTCTTTCAGTTATTTCCTTTCTCTCCTTTGGAAAACGGATCTACATAGTCCGCCATATGAAACTTCTAAGCTGTTAAACCGGCAAAGACAGACAGACAAGCAAAATAAACAAAATCCGTTTAACAGTGATATTTATCAAGACAAAGTATTGGTGAGCACCCCCTCCGCCTAGCACTACCATCATCACTCCATCCGCTGCAAGTGCAAAAGTTTGCTTTTTTTTTTTACCCGACCTAAGCGCCCACTCACTGGATCGCTTCCGTGACCACTTTCCAAATAGGGTCTACTAGTAACGTAGTGTGGTACTAATGCCATGCTATGTGTACACGTTGCAATTTGATCCTAAACTTGAGTAAAACAGCCCAATTTCGCTTGTGAAACTACACCCTCATAAATATTAAAATATTACCGAGGACTTCCCTGAAAATAAAAAGCCTCCCCTAAAAGATGAAGCTGAAAAAAAAAAAAATGACAGTTTCCTCAAAAAGCAAAAGAAAAATTTTAACTTCCAAAGATGTAAAAAAAGTTTAGAAAGTTTTTTGTCTAACACAAACGCACTAATTAAATGATCAATTGATTAACATCTCCTACCATAAGAGAGAGAGAGAGAGAGAGAGAGAGAGAGAGAGAGAGAGAGAGAGAGAGAGAGAGAGAGAGAGAGAGAGAACCACTGCAAACTATGAAATATAATTCATGTAAACAGGCAATGGCCTAAAATCGTCTTTTGATCATTGTCAGTTTTAAACAGAAATTACTTAAATGTCTCTAACTGTTAAATGATTTAACTGTTTAAATAAAAATACCTTAGCAAAGTATGTAGACTCACGAGCAGTTCTTCATGGAACAGTCTGATCAGGATCTGTAGGCTACACATACTATATAGTTCGTCTGTCATTACTGACAAGGACCAATCTTAATCACGTGCAAGAAATGCTACTGTTTGTGTATTCTAAGATGGCTGATTAGACCAACTCTAGCTCTAAACTGTCTGTTGCAGATGGAACAACAGAGGTCGGAGCAAAACAGCTCTATTGGTGATGCCTTAGCTCTGGCTTTGCGCTGTGCACGTTTCTGCTCGGCTTCGCTGATTCTTTTTGCCTTATATTCACTAGCCTCTCTTCTGATGAGGCCTCGCCACTTTGTTCGGTCCTGTGCAATTTGTTCCCACGACTCTGTTGGTATGTTGAAGTCTTTGAGGGAGGCTTTGAGGGTGTCTTTGTATCGCTTCTTCTGTCCACCGTGGGAGCGTTTGCCCATTTCTAGTTCTCCATAGAGGATTTTCTTTGGCAGACGTTCCTCAGGCATCCTGGTAACATGGCCTGCCCATCTTAACTGTGCCAGTTTCAGAAGAGTATGTACACTTTGCATCCCTGCCCTTTTCAGGACTTCTGTGTCTGGTATCCTGTCTTGCCACTTAATTTTTACAAGTTTTCTAAGGCAGCTTGTATGGTAGTGGTTCAGTCCTTTGGCGTGCCGTTGGTAAACTGTCCACGTTTCGCATGCATACAATAGAGTTGGCAGCACCACAGCTCTGTAGACCGTCAGCTTTGTGTCAAGCCTGATTCCACTTCGATCCCAAACACTACCACGTAGTCGGCTGCACTAGCTTCGGCAATCCTGGCACTGACTTCATCATCAATGTGCACGACTCTTGACAATTTGCTTCCAAGGTAGGTGAACTTGTCTACCACTTGCAATCTTTGACCTTTCACTGTAATGGTGGGCTCCTTGTAAGGCTTGCCAGGTGCTGGCTGATAAACCACCTCGGTCTTTTTTATGCTGATTGTGAGGTCATAGCTGTCACAGGAGTCAAATACTTGATCTACACTTTTTTGCATCTTCTCCTCTGTTGGAGCACCCTTTGCCATGTCATCAGCAAAGATGAACTCGTCTAGCACCTCTTTCTGCACCTTGGATTTGGCTTGCAACCTTCTTAGGTTGAAAAAAAAAAAACTTCCCATCAAAGCGATACCTAATAGGTATACTATTGTCACCATCCTGGAAAGCATCTGTGAGCATGGCAGAGAACACCATGCTGAACAGAGTTGGGGCTAGTACACAGTCTCGCTTGACACCATTTGTCACAGGGAATGGATCAGAAAACTCACCATCATTTTGGACCCGTGCAAGCATACCATCGTGGAACTGCCTCACCATTGTTATGAACTTGATCGGACAGCCAAACTTCGCCATAATTTTCCAAAGACCCCAACGGCTGTCTGTGTCAAATGCTTTGGTAAGGTCAACAAAGGTCATTCTGTTCCTGGTATTTCTCTTGAAGCTGCCTTGCTGTGAAGATCATGTCAATTGTTCCTTTCTGAATCCACACTGGCTTTCTGGTAGAAGCCTTGACTATTCAAGGTGTTCATTCAGTCGGTTAAGTAGAACCCTTGCAAGGACTTTCCCAGCAACTGACAATAAAGAGATGCCACGATGATTATCACACAACTGAGGATTCCCCTTCCGTTTGAATAGGTGGATAATTGACGCATCCTTGAATTCTTGAGGGATGGCTTCTTTTCCCCACATAATGTGAAATAACTCTGTCATCTTCTTTGCAACTGAAGTACCTCCTGCTTTGTAGATCTCAGTAGGTATTGCATCTGATCTTGTAGCCTTGCCAGATGACAGAAGTTTTATTGCTTTCACTGTTTCAGAGACGGCTGGGAACTAGTCAAGCAGCAGATTACATTCCACCTGTGGTAGTCTGTTCATAGCGTCATCATTGATAGATGATGGCCGATTAAGAACACCATCAAAGTGCTCAGCCCATCTTTTAAAGCTAGCATTTTTGTCAGTCAGAAAACTAGTTCCATCTGCACTGAGAAGATGGTTGGTTCCTGAGCTCTGGGGACCATAAACTGTCTTTAGCGCATCAAAGAACTTCTCTATAGCCTTTCTATCTGCAAAGGACTGGATTTCATCAGCCTTACTGCTCGGCCAAGAGTCTTGCTTATTTCTGAGCCTAGTCTGGACTGTCTTGCATATATTTGAATATGCCGCCTTATTGGATACTGAGCTGGTATCACTCAGGTATGCCTTGTGTTTTTGGTGTTTCTCTTCAAGGAGTTCCTGGATTTCTTCGTCATTCTCATCAAACCAGTCTTGGTGTTTACGAGATACTGGTCTTAGGGAATCCATTGCTGAAGCGTGGACAGTGCCTCTGAAGACTGTCTAGTTCTCTTCTGGATCATCTGAACGAGTTCCATTGCATCTAATCGGCTGTAGGTATCATTAATGAAGGCTTGCCTCTTGCTGTCTTTTCAGCTTAGAGACAGCCAGTCTCTTTGGCACTTTCTTGCCTTGTGGTCGCCGTGCAGGCTGAATGCGCAGGTTGAGTTTGCTGACAACAAGCCTGTGATCTGTCCAGCAGTCTGCACCACACATAGTCTTTGTCAGTCTGACATCCTGTTTGTCCTTCCTTCATACTATGACATAATCAATGAGATGCCAGTGTTTGGAGCGAGGATGCATCCATGACGTCTTGTTGCGAGTTGGCAGACGGAACACTATGTTAGTGATCAGCAGTTCATGCTCTGCACACTTCTTCAAAAGAATGAGGCCATTGCCGTTGCACTTTTCTACTCCTTCAGTCCCAATCACTCGTTCTCAGGTTTGGTGGTCTGTGCCCACTCTAGCATTGAAGTCTCCCAGGAGGATGAGTTTGTCTGTCCGGGGTGAATCCAGATCATCATAGAACTTGTCTTTGACCTCATCTGGGTTGGTCATTGTGGGTGCATAGGCACTTAAAATAGTTGCATGCCTCTTACCAGATAGGGGAAGTCACACATAATGATAGGAATAAGACAGTTCGTGGTACCGCTAATGAACTTTAAGTAGAACAAAACTTGAGCATGCAAAGCAAGACTCCTATAACATAAATTAGTAAACAATCGAAATAATTTTCACCCCTAAAAGTAGTACAAGCCTACGTAGCAGAAAACATCAGGGTACACCTTACCGCTCAACCCACTGTGGGGGTGGTGATGGGGTGGGCGGGGGTCGGGTCGTCCTTCTGAACCTTCGGGTCAGTCGTATTGCATACAATATTTCATAACATGACTCTGGTGTCTCAGGACTAGCATGCATTATTATTTATATTATTATTATTATTTCATAAATTGTATTGAACGTATGTGTGTGCGGTTTGTTTTGCTTCCAGTTAGCCTGCCTATACAGGTATATTTATGCGCAATAAATACTATTCTATTCTAAAGAGTGTTCCGCCCATTCCGGGTTTTAGTAATTTGTTCAAGACTTACTGGCCTTGGAAACTCCTTTTTCTATTTGCGGGAAATGCAAAAACTTAACAGTGGAAAGAAGATAAAAGATTGACCGTTTTCTTATATTAGGTGTGTTTTTAAACAGATCTGATATCATTAGTTATTAAGACTGACAGAGTATCGGACTATGTAGATTAACACAAACTGTCTGCAGAGGAATCTCAAATTATGCATCTTGTCAGGCTTGGTGTCCTTATGGTCCAAATCTTTGGATGAAAAAAAAAAAAAAAAGAAAAAAAAAAAAAAGAAATTTGATCTGATCTTATGCATTCTTTCACAGGTGTGAATCACGTACCTTTGACCAAAAGCAAGAGAACTGACTGACCACCTCTGCAAACAGGGTTATCAGAAACAGACATTTTCTCATGCCATTGAGTGAGCATGGCAACAGTAGAGAGAAGCTGTTTTCTTATAGGCCTGAATCTGAGTCGAGCATTCTCCCCTACCTGTTGAGGAATCACCCAGAATTACCAAAAGTAAGGGCTATAGTCAGTAAACATTGGCCCATCATTGTCCTCTAGCACTCAGTTTGAGCGAGATCTTCACAGAAAGACCGACCATGGCCTTCTGGACCCAAGAGTCTGCGGGATCTTCTTGTATGTGCCAAGCTCAAACCAGACATGCATGAGGATGAACCACTTGGGGAGACATGACCGTGCAGCAAAGCAAGATGCAAAACCTGCAAAATGATGGGCCCAAAATGATAACCCCCACACAGATCACGATGTCAGCGTCTGGGGCAACCATCAAGCTTAGGTGCAACACTAGTTAGTTGTAAGATGACCAATGTTGTCTACCTTATAACATGCACCAAGTGTGGAAAACAATATTTTGGTGAAACCGGTGATCATTATTCCTCTAAAGAAGAAACGAAGGCATAAGGTTTATTTGTATCAGAAGGGTGACTTTGATTCTATGAGGTGAGATTTTTCAAACTTTGCTAAGGATAAATATTGCAGTGTTCATTCTGGTTTTGTTCAGGAAAACTTCTTGATAACTTCCTTCATACAGGAGGCTGTAGATAAGTATATTCCCTCTAAGACAAGCAGATCTGTAGCTTCTGTCGCTTGGATTACATCAGAGATTAGAGGGAATATTCGAAAAATGAATAAAACTCCTGCAGAGGCAAAAAAGACTAGCAGTAGTAAACTCAGATCTAAGTTTCAGGAACTGAGACAGCAGATCAAAGCCAATATCAAGAAACAGCATGATTTGTAGGTTAACAAATTGGTTGGGGATATTAAGGTTAACTCCAAAGACTTCTATCAGTATACCAACAGTCAGAGGAAAGACAATCAGGGTATTCCTCCTACTTTCTGTTAGTCAGAAACAATGCGATAAATCCATGACTTACCACTAAATCTAGACTTTCACAAAAGCACTGAGTGCAAAATCATGCATGTTTCTGAATTAAACAAAATCATACCTCATATGCAAATTACTTCATTCACCACCAGACAGAAGTATGTGTGTGCTTGAAATAATTTTGACAGCTACAAAAACTTTCCGAAGACTGCCATAGCTGTTTGTGATTACAAGGGCTTTTGAAAATGCAGTTCTTTTTTTTTCAGTATATACTGTGACACCCTCATTTTGTGAGACACACATGTCATTTGTTATTTTCTCTATTGCCAGCTGCTGGCTGTCAATAGCTGCTGGCAGCCATGGTAGCTTGTGACAGCTGCAGCTTTCAGTAGTCACTCCCTTTTTATTTTCAATAATGGTATTCCTGTTCTCATTTAACAATTACTTCATTTATTTTTGTTAATAGAGGTACCACCTAGAGCAATGTGCATTACGAAAACACACCTATTCATATACAGAAAATTTCACCTCCAAAAACTGAAAATTTTCAGATAAAAAAAAACTGATATTTTTAATATTTCTGCTCAAAACATAGATTGTGGGTATGCGTTAGAACTGCCTTGGTGAGGCGGTTGTAATGAGTACCCACAATCTATGTTTTTGAGTAGAAATAAGAAAAATAATGTATACCCCTGTAAACCCCAGTTTTACTATATAAAAGTGGGGTTTAAGGGGGACAAAATTATATAGGCATGTTTTCATGATGGCATATCCCTCTTATCCAGAACTATGATTGTTATTGTTATGTGTTTATCATATTTTTTTTTATTTTACAGCAATGGCGTCCAGAACACCAAGACAGTCACTTTACCATTTAACAGTGAAGAAACTCATTTGTTTCTTGAGGATACTGCCACATTTAGCATCACAGACTGGCTGGTAATTAATATTAAACTTTTTCCTCTATTTAATACAAGGGAAGCAAATTTTTTATCCTGTTTGGAATAGGGTCTGCTTTGTACCTCCCTGTTTGCTTTACTGCACATTAAATCCCTTCTGAAAAGGAGTCAGTTCTAAAATGAAAGAATGTGCTCCCAGTTGGGAGCAAATTCTTTCCTCTTAGAACAGACCGCTTTGCAGAAGGGGACCAAAACAATTTTGACAAGCGCCAGTCACAACAGCAGCAGACAATATTCTTAATATTTTTTTTTTTTTTTTTTTTAATTTTTCCAGGAAAATATGGCTTGACACTGACATTTCAAGTGCATCGCCTGCCGCAAAAAATTCATATGTAATGTCAAGCCTATTTTCTCAGAAAAAATACAAAATATTTTAAAATATTGCCTACTACACTTTTGAATGTTGCTTTAATGGGTAATATCTCTTTACCTGTGCCACCATTTTTTGATATCACTGATTATTTCTCTGAAAAATACCACATGCAGTTTCTTGCATGGGAGGCTTAACTCCAGATAAGAGGAGGTTTCAGAAAAATATTTTTCTTATTTCTCCACGAAAACATATGCTGTTGGTACTTATTAGAAGTACCTCAGTGAGGCACTTCTAATGAGTACCTACAACATAAGTTTTTTATGGAGAATAAGAAAATAATATCCACAATCTTCGGTTGAAAAACACACCTTATCTGGAGCCATGGTAGAATATTATTACACTGAAAGCTTTTTGGCTTTAGCTGAAGTTATGCTCGTCTTCAGTCTCTGTTGATATGCTGAATTACCTTTGTATGTTTCCATGAAGTTAGAAAATTACAAGTATTTCTTAGTTAAAAAAATGTCTGCCAAATTTATCCTCAGTATTAATCCTTGTCCTGCTGAACCTGGATATGCCCTGTCTTTGCAAACAGTCTAGAGCCAGATCATTTGGCTTCTGAAGAAGCCAGTTGATCTTGATCTGCACAGTTTGTCATTAAGTATGTGAATATGTATCAACAAACTGGATCAAGTAATCTGATTGGCTGTCAGTTTGAAGTGGGCGTGGCATCTTAATTTATTCAGCATGACAAGGATTAAAGTACTTAGGTTAATTAATATGGTAGACATTTATAATGTGTCAAAAGACTGCTAGATGTGTGACAAGCAGTGTAGACCCACACCATGTACTTGTTTATAGTCAGTGTTAGGACAAGTGCCATAAGGAGTTAAGCATAGCTCTTGATAAGGCACTTTATTCCACCAAAAAATATATACCGGGTATATTTTTCTTATTGCTCGACGAAAACATATGTTGTGGGTACTCATTAGAAGCGCCTCGGCGAGGTGCTTCTAATGAGTACCCACAACACATGTTTTTGTCGAGTAATAAGAAAACTATTTACCTGATACCCACTCTTATCTAGACCTATGGAGTTAAGGGTTCAGAACATGTACATGTAAGGTAAATACATTTTTGTTTATCAGGGCCTAACAGATTAAAAATTAATCTATTGCAGCAGGAAAATGCCGAAATCCATCAGTTTGTCCTATATTACTTAAAAAATTTTCTTGGCAAGCTAGAAAACATTTTTAATTGCCCAGCCAAAAATACCATGTCCAGGCAGCCGAATAAATGATTTGTTAGACCCTGCTTATTCAGACATTTATAAGAGCCAGCACATGACAAAACCTACAAAATGGCATGTGCGCCCGGCAAAAACGCAGATCAGACTAGGCAGATCATGATGTCCAGGCTGATCTGCCACTTTGCTCGGCACCCATATCATTATGTAGGTATTGTCATGCATTGGCTCATAACTTGTTATATTTGCATTGAAGTACATAGACAATTAGTTATCAATCAGACATTTGTTTTTTCAACGAGAACTATTTAAAATATGAAAAATAATGCTGTGGACACTCAGTAGAGTCACTTTACAGAGATAGTTCCAGTGAGTACCCACAACATTTTTTGTGTAAAAATGAAAAAAAAATGTGTGGCTACTTCTCTTATTTAAAGTATTATAAGAAGACTGCTCATTGCCTATTTATGCTCACAGATTGATGGGAAGTTGGAGATCAACATTAAGGTAGACGATGCTGACACAGAGATACTTACAGGAAACCAGGTGTTCCAGCCAGTTGATGAGCTCTCGGACACGTTCTTCTTACCATCACCAGGGATGTCTGTTGCTCTAGATCTTACTGGAAAGAGACAAATAGCACCAACAAGGTACATCTTATAGAGATTAACCCTTGTCCTGCTGAACCCGGATATACCCCCTTTGCAAACAGTGTAGATTCAGATCAGTTGGTTTCTTCAGAAGCCAACTGATCTGGATCTGCACTGTTTGCCATTAAGTATGGGAATTTATAGCAACAATCCGGATCAAGTAATCTGATTAGCTAAAAATTAGAAGTGGGCGTGGTCTCTTAATTTTTTCAGCATGACAAGAGTTAATAACATAGATAATACACTTTCTAAGCTTCCAAAAACACCTTCAATGTCATATAGTAAATGTCCTAAAATTTCCAACACTTTATTCCATACTTTTGTCTAAAATTTTGACTTTTTATGTATTCATTTCACAAAATACTTGGTGGAATGGCAAACAGTGTAGACCCTGATCAGGAGCAGTCTGATCTGGGTCTGCACTGTTTGCATAAGCATTTTATAAGCAATGCTTGTGTATAAAATTTTATGGTAATTAGCGTATATGTGGATTAATTGTTATATTTGTGCATTCATTTATCCCCAGGCTATATTAAAATTCATCATGTCTGAATGGATTTTGAAATAATTTGACACAAATATACCCCAAAAATAAGATGATGTGTTGCCTGCAATACCTGTCCCTGTCGTCAAGGTCAAGGTCACATTTGAACTTTGTACAAGTAGCCTATATAACTCTGTGGTATTAGTTTGAATTGGCTGAGAACGTTCTGATGCATGAAGGTATTTTGAATAAAAATGATTTGAATATACCCTGAAACAAGAAATGATTTCACAAATACACCCCCGGGACAAGATCTTGTGCCACATGCAATATTTTGCTGCCTACCATAATGGTCAGAGTCAAACTATAATTTTGTGCAAATTGCCTGTATAACTGTGGCAGTACTTAGTAATTTGTGTCTGGCATATAACTATCCTGTATGAAGGTTTGTTTTTAAGAGTTTGACATATTTCTAGCTCAGAACAAGATTACATGTCACATGCAGCACCTTGCTTCCTATCCTGAAGGTCAAGGTCACACCTTAATTTTGTACAAATTGCCTATACATCTCTGTGGTGAGACACTTCTAATTACCTACAACATATATTTTCATGGAGAAATAAGAAAAATATTGGTATGTTTGAGTTGAAAAAAAAAACACCTTTGCTGTGCATGAAACATGTCTCAAGGCATATACCACCACCTCTTTATCACACTATTACTGGAACCCAAAGCAAAAACTGTGTTAGCTAAACAACCATGCTGTATTCAAACAAAAGTGTATAGATAATATAAAAAATGACCATAAATGGTCATTTTTCTATATAATCTATACATTTTTGTTTTGATACAACACTTTTGGGTCCACCTTTAAACTGTCTTATATCCAACACCATCTCAGGGATCAATTTTATCACTTGCTAACTTGCTAAATGCTGGTTAATTTCCTCAAAAAGCGAGCTGCAATTTCCATCACTTGCTAATTGTAGCAAGTTGGAAAGATTCTCTTTAATTGGCGGAACCTGAGGCATTGTTTCTGAAGTTTTGCAATTTCTTTTCCAAAAGCAATGATGATATTTTTCTTATTTTCCCCAGAAAACAGGTTTTGACATTACGTGCAAATGGAGACAATTTGCATGTAATGTCAAAACCTGTTTTCTGGGAAAAATAAGAAAAATATTTTAAAATGTCTGCTGAAATTTTTACCAGAGTGCTAAGGTTTAAAGCCACATTTAACAGTGTTTATAAGTGTGAAAAAGCAAGTTGGCTGAAAGGTTTAGCAAGTAAAAAATAATGCTACTTGCTAATTTTAACAAGCTGTCAAAAAAGTTAAATTTGAACCCTGCATCTTATGATAAACCCATCTTATGAAGAGGTTCCAGTGTATATACATGTATAAAACTCATTTGGCTGCACATTCAGTTAGTCTAATTTGTGATTTCATTGTTTTGAGGAACCTTTTTTCACTTTCTATTTATTCTGTTTCAGTCTGAAAGCATCCCTGTCTGTAAGCTGTGACACAGATTTCTATGGGGAAACTTGCTCTGTCCTGTGTATTTCTGACGAGACGTGTTCCTGTGATGTAGACGGCAATCTCCAGTGTGTGGCTGAGGAAGAGATGCTACCCTGCACTGTCTCTACACCATCTCCTACTGATTGTAGCATATTTTACAGTATGTATCTTAACTTTTGTAGTTATACATAGCTCCAGTTTTTTTGTTTTTTTTTTTCAGTGGGCCCCCGTAGCCTAGTGGATAGGAGAGTTGACTCTTAATCTACTAGGTTTCTCACCACTGTGGTTTGAGCTTCGCTCGGGTTACATGTAGGAAAGCCGAGTTCTGCTTACGAATGGTCAGGTGGTTTTTTCCCGGGTTCTCCGGGTTTCGCCCACCTTTGATGAATGATCGGCTCGATATAAGAGAAATATTCTTGAAAGGGCCATAAAACCCAAACAACAACAAAAAAAAGGTATTGATATTTATCTTATTCTCCTTGAAAATATGAGGACGTCAATAAAAAACCAGCCTAACTTATTTCTGGGTGAGATTGATCTCTTCTTTTTCGATGTAATTGCCCTCTAGAATGATGCACTTGGACCAATGGTGTTCCAGTGCCATCAGCCCAGAACTGAAGAAGCCAGGGTCCTTGTCTCTGACCCACTCCTCAACTGCCGCCATGACTTCTTCGTTGGACCGGAAATGACGTCCATGGATATCCTTTTTCAAGTTTGGGAATAGGAAATAGTCAGTAGGAGCTAAGTCCGGAGAATAGGCGGGGTGCGGTATTAGCTCGTACCCATTCCACTCAACAGCATCCATTGCAATTTTGCAAGTGTGGACTCTCACATTGTCCTGTTGGAGCAGAATCCCTTTGGAGAGTTTACCTCGGCGTTTTTCACGGATCACAATTCTCAGTTAGTCGAGCAAATTTGCATAATACGCACCTGTTATTGTACTTTTCTTTGCTAGAAAGTCCAACATAATAATGCCTTGTGCATCCCAAATTACAGTTGCCATCACCTTGCCAGCAGAGGGTTGCGTTTTGAACTTCTTTGGCCTCGGAGACCCCCGTCCTGCACTGTTTGCCATTAAGTATGTGAATTTATATCAACAGTCTGGAGAAAGTAATCTGATTGGCAGAAAATTAGAAATAGGTGTGGCATCTTAATTTATTCAGCAGGACAAGGGTTAATCAAGTAGTCTTGGAACATATGTGTGAAGTAGTTGTTGTCATCATCATCATCATCATTATCATCAATGCTAACAACAGCAATATACTTTTGTGGGGTTGATACCCTTGGTACATTTTCTGCCTTTTGTTATTGGGGAGACAACTTCTAGGACCTCCAAATGGCTTTCTGCACACCAAAAACCTGAAAAGGGGTCTGTTCTAAAAGGAAATAATTTGCTCACTGTGGGTCTACTCTAAAAGGAAAGAATTTGCTCCCAAATGGGTCTACTCTAAAAGGAAAGAATTTGCTCCCTTTGGGAGCAAATTCTTTCCTTTTAGAGTAGACCCCTTTCAGAAGGGAGGCAAAAAAATTTTAACAGTTGCCACACTTGAAATTGTATTCATTCTACATGTACTTAGTAAATGAATTTTCTAGGGCCATTTTCTCCCTTCTGCTTATTCAAAAAGGGCAGTTATCAGTTTCTGCCGAAAGAATATGCACAAGTACTGGTTAACCAATTAAAGGACAAAGTCTGACCAGGAAAAAATATTGGTCAGGTAAACTGACTGTCTCGACATGACCTTACTAGTGTCGACCAGTGTGACTGGGCCATTAAACTCCAAACAAACCAACTTAATAAATAAAATGATAATATATTCCTTCCTTTGATTTCAGATGATGATTTTATCAACGGTGAATGGAGAGGTATATTTTCTTGTCCGAATGACAACCAGAATGTCTCATTTGTTCTCAGCACCAACCAGCTAGCTTCATCCATAGGTCTATCTGCTAACCTTGCCGTACAAGTCCATAACATACCCATCACAGGGACATATGCTGGCTTTCTCAAGACCATCCAGTTTCACAGTCAGTACTTCGATGCAAAGAGAATGAACAGTCCGCTTCAAAACTGGGGATTTGTGCACGTTAACATGGATGCGTACCTTGTAAACAACCAGAAAATAATTGGGGAGATTGCCTTTGAAAGTGTTACCTGTGTGGACATTGTCTGTTCCATGGAATTGACAAGAGTTCAGGGTAGGTAACCATATTTATCATAAATACATGTAACTCTTTCTTATATATTGTAAGCTTGCCTTTATGTACATGTAAGCAGAGGAAGAGCTATAGTAGCCTGTCCGGCATTAGTCTGCATCATACTTTTCAGTAATTTTTTTAGAGACTCCTATCTCTTTAACTACCAAATTAATTAAGTTGACACTTGAGTTGGTGTTAAATGTTAAATACACAAGTTGATCTGAGTCAGTGTTAGTAACATATGAGGTCATTTTTGTTGTGCCTGTTTGTAGCAGGGTGCCACATAGGAGTTTGAATTTCTGTCCGTCTGTCTGTAACAATTTAGGTTGTCCAGCATTAAAGTGCATTACTGTGCTGCGAGTGTAAACCTTGCATAGTAAATGTCTTTGACATACCCATTAAGCACCCACTACGACCCGGTGCCCTTGACCTAGATTTCATGTTCCAATGACTTTGTCATGATTTTTGAGTCTAGCATTATAGTGCATGTCTCTGCTGCAGTGATAGCTGCGAGTGTCAAACCTTGCATAGTGATTGTCCTCCACATATTCTTCCAGCATGCACTTAACCTAGATTTTACACTGCAGTGAAATTAAAAATGACAACATTCACTACTAACTGTGCATCCATCATAAATTTTCTGGTTTTGTGCCCTTTGGTCACAAAGTTTACTTGCTTCCCTATATGTTATGCTCATGTGAATTTACCCAGTGCAGGTGAGACATCTACTTCCGCAGAATTCTTGTTTGTTTTGTTTCATATATATGTGGACAGCATTAGGAGAGCTTTAAGCTTCTTCTTAGGACAGAAAGTGTTTTCTTGGAAATGCTGATTTTGTCAAGAGAGAGCTAAAGGATAAAACTCATGTGACTGCTGCTTTAACCTGCCAAACTTTTTGAGTGTTCTGTATCGACTACTCTCTTATTTTGTTTCATAACATTTCTCCAATCCTTGCAGTTTATTCCATAACTCCAGATAAGGGAGGGTATCCACACATTTTTCCTTTTCCTCTGCGAAATCATATGTTGTTGCCTCATTGAGGTGCTTCTAATGGGTACCGATAACATACATTTTCATGAAGAAATAAGAAAGATATTCATACTTTTCGGATGGAAAAAGTGCCTTATCTAGAGCTGTTATTCTTTGATACTTTTCTTTTTTCTAGGCTTTTTTGAGCAGAGTTGTGTGACAACATCAACAACAACTACAACTACTACTACTACTCCAACTACAACAACAACTACCCCAACCACTACCAAATCTACCACCACTACTCCAACAACTACAACCAGAACCACACCTACAACTACTTCCACATCCACAACAAAAACTTCAACTACTACCACATCCACAACTACTACAACACCTACCACTAGAACTACCACACCCACTACTACTCCTGCCACCACACCCACTACCACTCCTACCACACAGACAACAAAACCTACTTCAGTGGGCTTGTTCTCCCTCTCAAAGAAAACCTCCACTCCCACTACTACTACAACAACAACTACTTCTGCCACCTCGGCCTCTACTACCACCACAACTACCCCCACTACTACCGTCACAACTACTGTTCCTACCACAACCTCCACACCAACCACTACTACAACGAGGAGGCCCACTACCACAACCAGGCCCTTGACAACATTGGTACCATGTGTTAACAACTGCACTGCCCACTATTATTGTTTTGCCGATGGAAGTAAGAAATGCTTTGATGGTTGGACTGGAGATGATTGTGATCAAGTTATACCAAACTCTGTAGCCGACTGCACAATCTTTGATTGTAAGTATTTTTTGTACCATATTTACCCTAAATATTCAGAAACTGTTCCTTGCCATACTTGTTCTTAAATTTGAACAAGTCATTGTCAAAAAATTTGACCTTAAATTTGAACAAGTCATTGTTGAAGAACAGCTGGGTGTATGGCAAACAATGTCTGATGCTGCTGCAGCATTTGATCTGGGTCCATACTGTTCACTCAGGTCTGTCTGTAAGTTATATTTAACTCAGTAGCAGACTGCACAATCTTTGATTGTAAGTTATTTCTGTAGTGTATTTGCCCAAAATATTCTGAAACCAGAACTTCTTACCGTACTTCAGTTTTTGTCCTTAAACAAGACCATGTCACTGCCTGGCCTCGAGGTTATAAAACTTTTTTCATGCTCGGCTCAGCTGAGCCTCAGCTGGGCATGAAGTTTGTCCTGCTGATAAATCTCAAATTACTAACAATTGCAAATCCTTTTTTGCTAAACATAGCTGAGCATGAAAATTTCTCTGCTAATAAATACAAAAATGCCAACAAAAGTTGGTATTTTTGTATTTATCAGCAGAGAAAATTTCATGCTCAGCTGAGTTGAGCATGAAAAAAGTTTAATAACCTCAGGGCCTGGTCATGTGTTTAGAAATCACTGAGTGGCAAACAGTGCAGCATTTGATCTGGATAAATACTCATGGCTACAGATAAGGGGGGCTATCTGGTAAATATTTTTCTTATTTCTCCATGAACACATATGCTGTGGTAATCATAGAATCACCTCATTGAGGCACTTCTAACGATTACCACACAACATATGTTTTCAAGGAGAGATAAGATAAATATCAGGGGTTTTTTTGGTTCATTACGAAAACCCGCCTATTCAAAATATATAGAAAATTTCACCTCCAAAAACTGAAAATTCTCATATAAAAAACTCTGATATTTTACATATTTCTGCTCAAAACATAGATTGTGGGCACTCATTAGACCCGTCTTGGCGAGGCGGTTCTATCGAGTACCCACAATCTATGTTTTTGAGCAGAAATAAGAAAAATAATATATACCCCTGTAAACCCCAGTTTTACTATATATAATAGTGGGGTTGAAGGGGGTCAAAATTATATAGGCGTATTTTTCTTCAAAAAGTGGCTTATACAGGGATATTCCTGGGATAGGCCCGATTGATTTTGTGTGAAAACCGTTAATGTTAGACTTAAATTGAATTTATTTATGGCTGGGCCGCCTATACAAGCTTTTCAAATCCAGTGTTTATTTTGATCTCAGGTGGGTATTAAAGATCCTTGGGCCCATCAAAATTTCCAGTGGGCCCATCAAAATTTGAAAAGGCCCATCAAAATTCTAAATTTTACATGTACATGTATTTGAATGGGACATGGGCCCTTGGCTCATTTGAAGGGCCGATAGAAAATTTGGTCTAGGAATATCCCTGCTTATATGGAGCTTTATCTGGACCTATGTGTACAGTTTGCTCATGCCTGTTGACGCATCTAAAAATTGCTGGATGAGTTACCAGTAGTATAGACTGTGAATTGATGCTGTATTCTGCAGCTTCTGATCAGGATCTTTACTGCTTGCTCATAAATCGAGGGTTGAGCGCAAGACTATAGTAACTCAAACATATTTTTGAAACCCTTGTTTAGGGGCAACTTGGACCCCTTTGTAAACAATGCAAATTTAGGTGCCATTGCTCATATGAGCAATGGCACCTAAATTTTCATTGTTTACAGAAAGAAATGTTGTAATCTTCATAACGCCTTCATGGTGAGGGGATTAGGTTTGGGGAAAAACAACCATCTGACTTACGCCAGTCTTGCGCTCAACCCTCGAAATGTCTTTAAGTTATACCTAACTGTGTAGCATGCTGAACATGTTTTCTTGGAAAAATAGGAGAACTATCAATACAATATGATGAGTGAAAAGGTGCCTTATCTAGTGTGATGGATTAGAAGTGTATATTTTGTCTCATGAACACTTTGGGAAAAGGGCTCTTATATCATATGTGAACAACGAAGCTCCAGATTGGCATGCACATCCATGCAGTCTGACCTTAGTATTCTTTGTTTGTCGACATGTACTACAGTATCCATTGATTCTGTAAGCAGAAGGCACAGGTCCTGATCAGCCTGCGCAAATGGGCAGGCTGATCTGGGCCTGCATTATCCTCAAATTGCACAAGCAGGCTTTCAAGCGGCCCTACTTTTCCCTACTTTTTTGTGCTCCTACTTTTCGCTACTTTTTTCTGAAAATGTTCTACTAGTCTATCCCTACCATTTAGTCCAAAAATGTTTGAAGTGACCAAAAACTGTAATGTTTTTTCTTCGCTTGCTCCACTCACTTGGAGTTTGTAGAAATCAGGTCAACTTAATCTGAGCAGCCACGATACAAAAGTTTATAGAATATTTTTACTGCAAGTGTAACTCCTTTATTTGGAACATTTATTTTGGTATTTCCTTTCCATGGTAATGTAGTGTTATTGTTCAGAGAAAAGTTTTTTTGCTTATTATATCTTTTTCAAAGTCTGAAAACACTCAGAATGCCCCTACTATCCCTACTTTTCATGATTGAAATTCTTACTTTTGCCCTTCTTTTTAAACATTGTGAGGCCTCCTTTATCCCTTCTTTTTCGATGGAGGGCACTTGAAAGCCTGCACAAGGGTACTTTTCATGTGTTTTGCATCAAATAGGAATGTTAACTGCCAAGAAAACCTGCATCTGAAAATGTTGTCTGTTTATGTTGTCTGCTAAATATTCTTGTAAACTTTTCAAACCTATTTTTGCATACAGGCAGACAGTGTGGACTCAGATCAGATCCTAGTGGAGCAGTCTGACCTGGATCCACACTGTTTGCAAAAATGACTTTTAAAATCACAAGCAGACGACAAAACAGATGACGATTGTTGTGATTGGCAGTTTAAGGGTTAATATAATGTAACAATTATTTTTCAGATGAGACTGATTTTATCCTCAGTGTGTGGAAGGGAACCTATGTCTGCGCTGATGACAACCTTAATATTACCTATCTTTTGAATGTCTCAAAGGCAGAGACAACAAATATAGGGACAAAGGCAGTACTGTCAATTGGCCGAACTTCATTGGCGATGACAGGAACATATGCAACATTTGCTCATATTCTGGCACTTCAGAATCAAGATATTGTTGCCCATGACATCAACGGAAATAACTTTTCAAATGTTGAGATCAACATGCGCTTCATAACAAGCTTGTTCATGACAGGGGCTGTGGTGTTCAGATCGGGCAGTGACTACAAGTCCTGCGACTCAGAATTAAGGAGAATTGAAGGTTAGTAATCAGGCCCCGAGGTTATAAAGCTTTTTTTCATTCTCAGCTCAGCTGAGCATGAAATTTTCTCCGCTAATAAATACGAAAATGTCAACTATTGTTGGCATTTTCATATTTATTAGCAGAGAAAAGTTCATGCTCAGTTATATTTAGCAAGAAAGAATTAGCAGTTGTCAGTAATTTGAGATTAACTAGCAGGACAAATTTCATGCTCAGCTGAGTTGAGCATGAAAAAAGTTTTATGACCTCGGGGCCAGAGCTCAGAGGAGTTGTTAAGGAGGTGATTTGGTTATAATTCTAAGTCATTTTTTATTTATTTCTTCTTAGAAATTTATGTTGTAGGTACTCATTAGAGGTGCCTTGCTGAGACACTTGTAATGACTACCACAACATATGCTTTCAGTATTGGAAGGCAGCATTTGATGTAATGCAGTCTACTGTTTCCTACCATTTGTTAGCTCCTCGTCTGTACGAAGTACAAGGAGAGCTATTGTAGTCACCCCGGTCGTTTGCGTTTGCGTTTGCGTTTGCGTTCCCGTTCCCGTCACACTGCGTTAAAGTTTTTCAAATGCTTATATCTCAACAGTCACTCCTCACAGAGGCATCAAATTTGGAACTTAGGTACCTTGGAGGGTCTTCTGAGATTCCAAGAGAATAAACCCCTGGATTCATGCCCCTGGGTGGGGCTAGGGGTCAGAATCTAGGACACCTTTGTAATACTGTGTTAAAGTTTTTCAAATTCTTATATCTTGACTTTCACTCCTCATAGAGCATTCATATTTAGAATTTGGGTACCTGGAGGAGTCTTCTGAGATTTCAAAAGAACATACCCCTGGGTTCATACCTCAGGGTGGGCCTTGGAGTGGGGCTAGGGGTCAAAATCTAGGACACATTTGTAAAATCTTATATGCCTACAGGTTATAGACACAACTGGTTATACATCAGCTAACTATGTGACATCGGTTTAAGTGTAAGAGAGTGACGGTCATGGTGACCTACATTTTAAGGTCCAAGTCACCTAGATTTCACGGTCCAGTGATTTTGCCTTATATCTTGAATACTATTTGTTGGATAAATGTCACACCTGGGATATTACTTCCATGTGACCCAATGAATGACTACTTACTATATCTAGGTCATTGTGACGTATCTTTCATGGTTCAGTGATTTTGCCTTATATCTTGAATACTATTTGTTGGATAAATGTCACACCTGGGATATTAGTTCCTTGTGACCCGATTATTGACGTCAAAAAATATCTCTGTTGGTGTGACCTATATTTCATGGTTCAGTGAATTTGCCTTATATCTTGAATACTATTTGTTGGATAAATGTCACACCTGGGATATTAGTTCCTTGTGACCCGATTTTTGACGTCAAAATATATCTCTGTTAGTGTGACCTATATTTCATGGTTCAGTGATTTTGCCTTATATCTTGAATACTATTTGTTGGATAAATGTCACACCTGGGATATTACTTCCATGTGACCCAATGAATGACCACTTACTATATCTAGGTCATTGTGACCTATATTTCATGGTTCAGTGATTTTGCCTTATATCTTGAATACTATTTGTTGGATAAATGTCACACCTTGGATATTAGTTCCTTGTGACCCAATTATTGACGTCAAAATATATCTCTGTTGGTGTGACCTATATTTCATGGTTCAGTGATTTTGCCTTATATCTTGAATACTATTTGTTGGATAAATGTCACACCTGGGATATTACTTCCATGTGACCCAATGAATGACCACTTACTATATCTAGGTCATTGTGACCTATATTTCATGGTTCAGTGATTTTGCCTTATATCTTGAATACTATTTGTTGGATAAATGTCACACCTGGGATATTAGTTCCTTGTGACCCGATTATTGACGTCAAAATATATCTGTGTTGGTGTGACCTATATTTCATGGTTCAGTGAATTTGCCTTATATCTTGAATACTATTTGTTGGATAAATGTCACACCTGGGATATTAGTTCCTTGTGACCCGATTATTGATGTCAAAATATATCTCTGTTGGTGTGACCTATATTTCATGGTTCAGTGATTTTGCCTTATATCTTGAATACTATTTGTTGGATAAATGTCACACCTGGGATATTAGTTCCATGTGACCCAATGAATGACCACTTACTATATCTAGGTCATTGTGACCTATATTTCATGGTTCAGTGATTTTGCCTTATATCTTGAATACTATTTGTTGGATAAATGTCACACCTTGGATATTAGTTCCTTGTGACCCAATTATTGACGTCAAAATATATCTCTGTTGGTGTGACCTATATTTCATGGTTCAGTGATTTTGCCTTATATCTTGAATACTATTTGTTGGATAAATGTCACACCTGGGATATTAGTTCCATGTGACCCAATGAATGACCACTTACTATATCTAGGTCATTGTAACCTATATTTCATGCTTCAGTGATTTTGCCTTTTATTTTTATTACTATTTCATGGAGAATTGTCATACCTGGATTATTATATCTATGTGACAAAATGATTTACATACAAATACATCTAGGTCAGTGTGACCTATATTATATGGCTTAATGATAAAAATATTACAATATAAAATGTACCCAGCAGGCGAGCTCGCTGTCCTACGACAGCTCTTGTTGTCTGTTTTCTGTGTACCAGTCCAACATGTGTATTTGTGCTAGATACGAAATCCGTTGTATTCGGAAATACTTGTATTGTGATCCGAAAATTGATCGCTATGACATCATACTCGTGGTTTTGACAGAAGACGCGTTTTCTTGGCAACAGATAAACCATGAACAGATTAGCAACTGGACATGTGAGTATTTGCATATTTTTATGTGATGTCACTCTTTCCACATGTTATCTCTGATGCACTATTGCACCTCATATTTCTAATCGTTATTTTTGTAATCCAAGGCCCAAATCTGTAAACAAGGCCCTCTTGTCTTGAGTGTTCTATTTATAGTAACTGAATCTGGTGCCAGATTGAGGAGAGTCCTGTCTAAATTTTTTTCTATGGTGACCAATTTGTGTCACCACTTATATGAATTTATAAGTGACTCCTGTTTTTATACGCCCGTTTGAAAAATGGGACGTATTATGTTACGGGGTATGGCGTTTGTTTTTGATGAAGATGACTGTTCAGTGGATTCCTTAAGGATGACCATATGTATCTTAATACTCTTTATTACGCTTCCCATTTATTTAATTTATTACTCGAATAGTATCAGCCTAATATTTTTTCTAATTTTTATGTCTTGTTTTTTTAATTTATAATACAATATAGAATGTCACTTTAATGAATATCAGTCAGGGTGGCCACGCACTCTGGAAAACAGGGAAAACAGGGAAAATGGTGAAAAAAAATTCCCTGCAGGGAAAAATCAGGGAATTTGAAATTTTGCTGAAAATCAGGGAAAAATCAGGGAATTTCAAAAAATCTTATCTTTGTAAGGTCAAAATATTCAAATTTTATAGCTGTTCAGATGTGGCTACTGGTGGTTTCTTTCTGCCATATGCTTAAAATACCTGCAGATCTAATCTTAAAGGTGGAGTAGATAAATTTTCATTTAATTAAGAATATTGTGACAGCATTGTGTATAAACATGTCACTTGACAGCATTTGAAACAGTATATGACTTCTAAAAGTAGGGGCCATTACGATAATATTAAGGTTTTTAATCAGGGAAAATCAAATCAAATCAGGGAAAAATCAGGGAATTTGATTGCTAAAAATGTGTGGCCACCCTGTCAATTGTAATTTTATCATTAAAAATACTCTTACATATGAAATTTGTATGTAATACATGCATATGAATTACTTTTATTCTCTCAAACAATGGCTGTGATTCTCATTTTATCAGACCACAGTGGAGAAATAATCCTCAGAAAGAATTCTCAGTGCTTTTGTCCAGGATCAAACCCATGCTGCATCGGTCAGACTTTGCGTGACATGTGTTTGAGCTCTGGCAAACACACATTAATTGTTTTGATTTTATAGTAGATTTTTCTTGCAACATGTTGAAACGTGTTCTGTTTATATTTTCAGGTTTCCCCAGTGCTTAAAAGGTGTTGCTATAAGAGCTGTTCTCCAACTATGCTCTCCAATGCTTACCTGGTTGTACTGGAGAACGAGACATCAGTGTACAGAGTGGCAAAGAAGTATTCAGTCCCTGAACAGTAACTCAGAAATAGGGTTATTGGCAAGGTTTTGCCTGAAAATAGGTCTGGACCAATACCGCTGCTCTCAAGAGGAAGAAGCCAGACTCAAAGACAGCCTCTTCTTGAAGCTTTAACAAGTGGGTTGGGGCTTGATAATATGTCTTTGGCTTAGCTCGCTATTGGTTTTCTTTAACTCTGGCTCAAATTGGCATAGAATTGGCCAAGAGTATCATTGTGATTTATTTGATTTTTATGTTTTTGCTGTGATGCATCGACTGAGTTTGGAGCCATTATGAAAACCAAATTTTTATGTATTTCTGTATTAAGAGTAGCATACGGACCTAGGGTGAAGTTGGTTGACTGTAAAAGTGCTTTAAACCCCCAAGTAGTTTATACTACAGACCGTTCTAAGAGGGTGGTTCCAGTGTTACTCTTACACTTTGTAGCTTTGCGGTTGATTCGACGCGTCGGTTTATATTAAGTCTTGCCTTGCATTTTGTCATTGTGTTTTTCAGTGCTTTTAGCATTGTGATCACCTTGTTTGAAAGAGAGCTGGTCAGTGTGCTTTTTGTGCGCTTGTTTGTTTTGCGTGTATTGGTTTGTGTCTCTTTCCTCTTGGTGTCAGGAATTGGCTGCGACTTGTGATTGTGGCACTCCCTGGACTTTTGTTTTTACCAGGGCCAGTTGTTCAGAGCATTGTCAGCTTAACGAACTTGTTTATAATGACAAACTTGTTTACTATTGTAGCTAAGATATTTTCAAATACATTGATATTTTTGCTGCAAAAATATGAGTAGCTTTTGCAATGCAAAAGCTACTCACATTTTTTCCTGCAAAAAATATCAAATGTATTTGCCATATTTCAAGATAGAAATTTCAACATCACGTTAGTTAACAACTTTGTTAAGTTTTGAACAACTGGGCTCTGGTTGTTAAACATATTCAGCAAATAGCAGCTGTAGGGTATGGCTACACTTTAGTAGAAGTTACGAACTTCGATACTGAATATGCAGTCTGTCTTCAGAAAAGAGATTGTGAACACCTCATGGTTACAATAGTGGTTTTATTCTTTTCTTGGAAGATGGCCTGAACTGAATGTACGGTGACCTAAGACCATCACAGAACTCAAAGCAAAAGCTACTTCAAAGGAAAGTGTTGACATACATTTTGTTGAACTTGAAAAAAAATACTCAACAAATATGGCCTAAAGTCAAAGCCATAGTGTATCTACAATGTGGATGAGAAAGAAGTTACACAGTGTCACTCCCCACCTTACACATTTCTGCCTCGTCTGACTCTACTCCTTCTGTGAGAACTTCAGAAAGGTCAAAAAGCACAACAATCCTTAGCTGTGGAAATGCTCTTGGATAACAGATTCCACCATTCTTTGTTTTTGCAGATGCTTGAATGCAACAGAAACTTTTAAATGGTTGTCCTCCAGTGGTACTGATAGCCTGGTTGGTCAAATTCAGAAATATTTCAAAAATATCTCCAGGAGGATTTCATTAGATATGCTTATGCCTTGTCATGCTGAATATATTAAGATGCCACACCACTTCTAATTTTCAGCCAATCAGATTACTTGTTCCAGATTGTTAATACGAATTCGCATACTTAATGACAAACAGTGCAGATCCAGATCAGTTGGCTTCTTCAGAAGCCAACTGCTCTGGATCTGCACTGTTTGCAAAGGCAGGGCCTATCCTGGTTCAGCAGGACAAGGGTTAAGATGGTTCAGATGATCAGAAGATTCTCTTATAGTATGATGTCACCATTTACACATTTCACCTAATCTTATCGACTGGGCTAATAAACATAACATTACCATGTTTACCCTAAGTATTGGGACACCTTACCTACTTACCATACTTGTCCTAAAATTTGAAATAGTCCATTCTGTTACCTCTTGATGTGTCTAAAATATTGCTGTATGTATGGCAAACAATGTAGACCCCGATCAGATGCTGTTTTCTGTGGTGTCTGATCTGGGTCTACACTGTTTGCAAAGGCCTGTCTGTCCCAATACTAAGGGTTATTACTGTATTCTTCATGTGCTACCCTCATAAATTAGTCACATTTTGCAGTCAATAGATGTGGGTTGTTTTGGATCATTTTCTAAAGTTTACAGTATTGAGTGTCAGATGTATCAAAGAAATCATTCTGGGAGTGTCAGTAGATAGATGGCTCGAACCCCGGATGGCTCGTTTACCTTGGATGATTCCAACTCTTTTTTTCAGTCCCTACAAAATCCTTCCAATAGCTCAAGAAAACAAATATTTAGGGACTTTTTCTTATTTTATCATGGAATTGTATGTTGTGTGTACTCATAAGAATTGCCTCATCGAGGCAATTCTAATGAGTAAACTCAACATACAATCATTGCATGGAAAATCAAAAAGATTTCCCTAAATTATCGCTATTTGTTTCCTGATCTGGCGCCATGATTAACCCTCAGTGGCTCGAACTACCCATGTCTCGAACGAATTTCCATGATCCCAAAGATGTTTGAGACATTGAAGTTCGACTGTATACGTGCTTTAGCTTGTGAAGCTTACTCTGCCGCTTTGTCACCAGTCAATTTGAGGAGCGCATTGCGCAGAGCTTGTATAGCCATTTGATCCATCAGCTATTTTTTTTTCTGCTTGTTGCCAATACACCACAACCTCTTTATAACGCGATTGTCGGGGTCCATAGCATAAACCGTGTTAGTTAAACAACTGTGTTGTATCCAAACAAAAATGTATAGATTATATTGAAAAATGACCATTTATGGTCTTTTTTCAATATAATCTATGCATTTTTCGGATCCATCTTTGAACCGTGTTATAACCAAAACCCTGTTATAATGAACTGTGTTATAAAGAGGCTGAAGTGTATTAAGTGTGGTTCACTCTTCTCTGTTCATCAGTATAGTCCACTATGCAGTCGACTCTCATATCTCGAATTCCAAGGGACTCTCTGAAATATTTCGAGATATCCGTACCTTGACATATCAGATTTGCAGACTTTTGGAAAAAATGAATTAAACAGCCACAGTTAATAAAATTAATGTATATGCAATTTGACTCCTGAAGTTAGAGATATATTGAAAATATTGTGGAAAAGAGGAGAAATTGCTCCTTAGCAGCAATATCTCCTCTTTTCCACAATATTTTGTTACCTATTGTTAGATTTTCATGTTTAAGCAGGGACCAGATTATCGCTTCGAGATAAGCGATTATTCGAGATAAGCGAGGTCGAGATAATGAGAGTCAACTGTATTTGTTAACATCTTACGCAATGAAGTCAGTAAATTTACACTTATTTAATGGATCCAAATTAAAGGCAGTTAATGTAGGTGATTGCTTAATAAAGGTGGCCTTTAACCCATTGTAGATTGAATGTACTCCCCACTACTGTATATTGGAAGAGTCTAATTTTGATTTTAGATATGTCAGGATATATGATTTAGATATTCCTAGAGAAAAATGGCTGAACTTTTTGCAAACAGTGGAGACCCTGATCAGACACTGCATTCTGCAGCATCTAGAATGCAGCATCTGATCTGGGTCTGCTCTGTTTACCAATTACCCTTTTTGGGGTCTCCAGACAACAATGGGTTAAGACAGATTTGACTGTATGACAGTATTTAGTATGATATTCACACGTTAGTGAGAAATTCTACTATATTGGATGATTTAATCAAATAAAATTCAGTTTTCTATTTACTTCTTTGTTTGCTGTTAGTATTTAGCATAATACATTCTTCACAATTTGCTATTAAATTTTATATTGAATGGATTTTCTTAAGTCTTATATAAGTGTCTATGTTTTCCAGTTTGAACGCATGTCTCACATATGCAGTGTTTTTTCGCAGATTGAAATATTCCAGAAGCTTTTCTTTCACCTGTGTATGATTTTGTTCTCGATAATTTCTTGCAAATGTCTTGTAAATGCCTTTTGCTTTTTCTCCTCTCAGATGTAATAAGATTGCTTTTTTCTGTTTATCTTTTGTGACACCACTTGCGCTTATTATACCCTGGCATATGAAGTATGTTGACAGTATATAATTTATGTCTGTTCATTTGTCTATTCGTTTGTTTGTCTGCATTAAATTTTTAAGAACTTACATTTTCAAAGCCTTATGACGGATTTGGTTTATATTGGTATAATGATAGATATTGGTCTAAAGTTGTTTTTTTCACTACTATCCACCACCCCTGCCCATGAACTCAATCATGGTCAGACTTAGAACTTTAGGCAATTTTAGCAAGCTCAAGACATCACGAAAACACGCCCATATAATTTTGACCCCCGTGAACCCCACTTTTATATAGTAAAACTGGGGTTTACAGGGGTATACATTAGTTTTCTTATTTCTGCTCAAAACATAGATTGTGGTACTCATTAGAACCGCCTCGCTGAGGTGGTTTGAATGAGTACTCACAATCTATGTTTTGAGCAGAAATATGAAAAATATCAGTTTTTTATCTGAAAATTTTCAGTTTTGGGAGGTGAAATTTTCTATATATATTTGAATAGGCTTGTTTTCGTAATGAGTTTTGTTTAAGAATCTATTTTGACTTTTAACTAATTGTTAGAAAGTTGATATATCAAATGTTATTGTCTTTGTATGATGCCAGCAGTAATATTTTGGATCCTGATGGAAGGTGGTAGGGATCAGGGGTGAGGACTGTCAGCTAGGGGTGACAGTCATGGTCCAGAAATTTTGCGTCATATCTTAAGTACTATTTGATCCTTAGAATATTTGATTGTCATGACATAGCTTATGACCTTAAATTAGGTCAAGGCCACAGTGACCTATACTTTATGCTTCATTGATTTGATTTTGGTTAATATCCGAAATAATAATTGAAACGCATTTGCTATTTCTGATAAGGCAATGCAGCCCACCTGGGGTATATCTGAGCTCTGCTCACTTGCTCAAGTTTAATAGTCAAATCTTTGTATTTTCATTTATGACCTTCAAATTTAGTGGTGCTGGCATGTCCAACTTTGACACCACAATTTACAAACTTTGGGAGCTTAGAAAATGTCACCAAAATCCAAAACTCGTGGAGAATAGATGTTTGTAACACTGTCTGAACAGTATGAACAATAAACTGCAAAAATGTTGTTCCTTTCAACAATTTTTTTTTGTAAATTTAAAGTGTTCCTTTGAATAAGATATAAGTTCCTTTGAACTGGACTATAATTCCATAATTCCTTTTCTTTTAAAATCCTGTCAGCCTTGTCGCTAAATTAAATATTGCAGCCATTGAACACCAGTGAAAACAACATTTTGCTACATCTACAGTTTAATCTATTTTAAAACTACATGCTCAGAACAACCCTTCAGTATATATCAATGTCAAACCTTATTACAAGGGAGCCTGGCTGTTGTTATATACTTTCACGTCCAGCTCTTAGCAATACATTACACTCCACAATTCAAATTTCTGGCCATATATTGGTTAAACATATGCTGAAAATGGTATGAAGCCACAAATTCTTCCAGCGTTGCTGTTTCCAAACAGAATATTAGAGCATATAACAAGAAAACAAAACTTATGACATAAATTATTTTTATTTCATATTTTATATTTCTTTACAGCTCATTTTGATGGTTGTAATTCCCATGGTGACTGTTATCGTTATGGAAGAAAGATGGATGACTTTTCTTGCTGCTGTTATCCAGGTTTGTGGTTAAAAAAAATTCTAGCTAAGGTCTTGCTGAATCGAAGTAGGGTTTTCCCTCAGGGTTTAGAGACTCCCTTATGTGGAGTGAAGGGAGTGAAGGGGTTTGTTGTTTTAATGAGGTAAAGCCTTAAAGGGCTAATCACAACTACAGCAGACGACACTTTGAAGCATATTTTTATATTTTTAAAAAAAAAAATAAGGCTATATTTCATGTGCCTAGCAGACAATTCACATGATATGTCAAGCCTTATTTTCTCTGAATAATAGAATCAATTTTAGAATTTTTTCTGCTACAATTTGCATAGTGCTGTAAGGGTTAACAATTATTGCCCAAATATTGATAATTCTTACCCTCTAGATCACACATAGATTAAAATACAAAGTCATAGACAAATAAAATGAATTTTGGATTGATCATATATGCATCAGTCAGGACCCTTGCCCCTGACTTTTGGGTTTTGCTTCCCGTTGATGT
The DNA here is from genome assembly GCA_964016985.1 of Anodontia alba. Taxonomy (NCBI): domain Eukaryota; kingdom Metazoa; phylum Mollusca; class Bivalvia; order Lucinida; family Lucinidae; genus Anodontia; species Anodontia alba. The sequence continues at coordinate 100,086,442 of OZ024825.1, read as the reverse complement.
GTTTAAAAACTACTTGATAAAAGGCAAACAGTGTAGACCCAGATCAGATGCCACATTCTGTGGCATCTGATCTGGGTCTGTACTGTTTGGCTTGTCTGTCTGAATACTAAAGGGTAAATATGGTAGGTGATATTCATTATGTTTATCATTATTTCAGGATATACTGGGCGGTACTGTGAGACAGTTATTACCACTACAACATCATCAACAACTACAACAACCACACCTACTACTACTACTACAACCACGCCAACCACTACGGTGTTACCCTGTGTAGACAACTGTACTGCCCACTATTACTGCTATGCTGATGGTAGTAAGAAATGTTACGATGGTTGGACTGGTCCCGACTGTGATCTGCTTATTCCGAATTCTGTGGCAGATTGTACAATCTTTGACTGTAAGTAATTGTGTGTAATCACCAGAAAACAGAATACTTTGCTAAAGGGATATCCTAAAATTTCAAAACACTTTATTTGTCCAAACAAATTATTGCTGTTTTTTGTTGTTGTTAGTTTTGTGCATTTCTTTCACAAAATTATCAATTGAATTGCAAACAATGTAGACCCTGCTCACACAGGACCTTCAGGGTTAGTCTGATCAGGGTCTGCACTGTTTGCATATGTTTGCTTATGCAACTTTGTCTCAGAGGTTGGTGTTTGAAATTTTAGGACAGTTGCCATTTAAATGAGCTGCTTGAAGAGACAAAGTGTCTTTGGGGCATGTGAAGCCATATAGCACAGATGTGCAGGCTGATCTGGACCTTTGCTGTCCATATATATCCCTAAGGCACATTTTCACATGGCATAGCTAACAACACGAAAACATGCTTATAAAAATTTTGAACACCTTAAACCCCATTTTTATATAGTAAAACTAGGGTTTACAGGGGTATACATTATTTTTCTTATTTCTGCTCAAAAACATAAATTGTGGGTACCTGTTAGAACTGCCTCACCAAGGTGAGGCAGTTCTAACAAGTACCCACAATTCATGTTTTGAGCAGAAATATGAAAAATAGAGTTTTTTATCTGAAAATTTTCAGTTTTTGGAGGCGAAATTTTTTATATATTTGAATAGGGGTGTTTTCATAATGGATGTATATCTAGAAAATACCGTATATACCCCAAGTATTGGGACACCATAACTCCTTACCATACTTGTTCTAAAATTTGAAAAAAAGTATATTTTACTACCTGTTGATGTGTTTAAAATAGTGCTGGATCAGTGGCAAACAGTGTAAACCCTGATCAGATGCTGTGTTCCATGGCCTCTGATCTGGGTCTACAGTTTGCTCAGGCCTGTCTGTTCCAATATTTAGGTTATTACAGTACTCTTTTTTGGACTCGGAAAATTTTCTAGTAATGAGCACATGAGAAAACAAGCAAGATACCCCATCTTGTGAAAGGTTTCATTTTTTCTTCCAGAAAATATGGACGATAGGTCCAAGTAAGAGTAATGACTGGGTAAATATTCCTATTTCTCCACATGTGCCTTTGCAAAGTGCTTCTAATGAGTACCCACAACATACGTTTTTGTGGAGAGAAAAGAAAAATATCAGGGCCCAGTTGTTCAAAACGTTGTTAGCTTAATGAGCTCGTTAAGGGTCATTTCGTTAACTGTTTTAGCAGATTCAATACTCAATATGCTGATATTTTTTGCTGAAAAAATGTGAGTAGCTTTTGCACTGCAAAAGCTACTCACATTTTTTCAGCAAAAAATTTCAGCATATTTGCGTATCTCTCAATGTAAATTTTAACAAATCGTTAACTAACGATGTCGTTAGCTTTGAACAACTGGGCCCAGTAATTTTGGGCTGAAAAAAAAGTGTCTTATCTGGAGCTGTGATGGACCATAACATGTTTTCAAGGAAAAGAACCTCATCATAAAGAAATATACACAATTAAATTCACAATCTTGCAAAGGGAAGAAAACACAAGATTTTAAACAGTTAATCTTAATCAAAATCTTTTGTTCAGAGGCCTGCTTTCGTAAATATATATAAATTGTCAGATGACTTGTTAAGAAGATTTGATGATAATTATGAGATAATTTTATCAATTACTCCATAAAAAAGGTATGTTGTGGGTACTCTTTAGAAATGCCTTGCTGAGGTGTTTCTAATGAGTATCCATTAGATATGTTTTTATGGAGAAATAAGAAAAAGTTCTATGAGAACTGTCACCTAATACGCCTTCTGAACAAGTTTTCTGCAGTGTGTAAGAAAGAAACAGGCCTTGCAAAAACATGCATTATGTTTCTTCATTTGAAAAACTAAAACTTTATATGGAGTGTCTACAAGGTTTGTGCAATTAAAAAAAAAGCTTAAACATTTTTTTTCTTCAGATGAAACTGATTTTATCCTCAGTGTGTGGAAAGGAACTTATGTTTGTTCTGATGACAAGCTCAACATAACCTACCTCTTGAATGTCTCGAAAGCCGAAGCAAGTGTTATAGGAACAAAGGCCACACTGAATATAGACAGAGAAACCTTGGAAATGACAGGCACATATGCAACATTTGCTCAGATCTTGGCTCTTCAGAGCCAGGAGATAGTTTCTCATGACATTTTTGGAAATAACTTCACGAATGTTGAGATCAATATGCGCTTCATAACAAGTTTGTTTATGACTGGGGCTATAGTGTTCAGATCAGGCGAAGAGTATAAATCCTGTGCATCAGAATTAAGGAGGATTGCAGGTAAGTTTAGATAATGGATATGCCAGGTCATTTAAGGGAATTAGTACACTTTCAGGGGAGGCAACTGTGATGAAATTGTTTTGCTTCCCTCCTGAAAAGGGGTCTACTCTAAAAGGAAAGGATTAGCTCCCTTTGGAAACAATTGTTTTCCTTTTAGAGCAGGCCCATTTCAGAAGGGAATTGGTGTAAAGGAAAGCAAACAAGAAAACACAGTTGTCTCCCTTGTTCAAATTGGCTGAAATTCTAACGAGTACATCCAGTCCCCTTAAAGCTCTGTATTCAATATCTATATAATGCACAATGCACAAAAAGGGCCCTTATGCATTTTGCAGACAATGTAGGTACAGATCACGGTTCACATCTGTGCAGTCTAATCTGGGCATTTTCTGTTTGTTAACATATACTACAATATCCACTGATTCTGTAAACAGACAAGGAAGGCCCAGATCAGACTGAGCTTATGCGCAGGCTGATCAGGGCCAGCATTGTCTGCAATTGCATAAGGGCCCCTTTCATGCCTTGTGCATCATATGTTCTATGAAAAATATCTAAATAAATATTGTTCAAAGCAAAGTTAGCAAACCAACAGCAAAGGTCCAGGTCAGTCTTCATAGAGCAAATCGGTCATTTTTCAAAAATAGATTTTGCCATTTTCTGGGTTTTGTATGATCACAGCTATCTCCCAATAAATAAAAAGACACTGATTAAAATACATATGATCACAGGTCTAGCACATGTAGCATTTCATAATGTACAATGATTGCCCTTGTGCGAGAGTAATATGATGATGGGTTCACCCCAGGCAGGTGATGTTAACTGTGGAAGATGAACAAATCATCATATTACTCCCATGCAAGGCCAATAATTGTTGTATTATACCAAATTCTTACAATTGCAACTGCACTGACAGCAATGACGTCACTAGAGGGTAATATTACTTGCAAGGGTAATATATGTATTGCAGGGAAACCTGATACAGTATTACCCAACACATGAAATGCGCTGACCAAAGTGACGTCAGAGGGTAATATTACTTGCGAGGGTAATATTACAGGGTAACCTGATATGATATTATCCTGCACGGGGTATGCTTTCAACCAGTGAGATTTCTCAAAAAGTTGATAAGCACTAATGAGGTATAATTTTCATTAATAAAAGCTGATTGAATCCTCAAACTCATTGGTAGTACTACAACTGATGGTAAGACAAATCGCCAAAATGACATGGCATCAACACAGTATTTTATCAAAATGATGACCCACCAAAACAATGTTTCATCAAATAGAACTGTTTGAAACTGATAATGTAAATTTTTATGTATCTGTTTCCAGCATATTTTGATGGTTGTAATTCCCATGGTGACTGTTATCGTTATGGAAGAAAAATGGATCAGTTTTCATGCTGTTGTTATCCAGGTTTGTAAAAGCAAAATTCTTTCTTACTGCCAAATACTTCCTGCACTGTGCTTATTAAAAAGTAATCAGTAAATACGTAATTAATAAATGCATTTTGCATATAATTTTCATGAATGTCTGGATTTCAATGAAAGTTACTATGAACAAAATATCTGGACAATGGAAAAAGGTGTCTTAGGGGCACATTTGGACATCAGTCTCAGATCAGCCATGTATCTGGGCAATCTGATCAGGGCTTTCACTGTCCTATTAAAGAATTACTGGGTGCTATACATTATAATGTTTTATACATGACTCTAGATAGGAGGATTACCCAGAAAATTATTTTTCTTATTTCTCAATGAAAACATATGTTGTAGGTATTCATTAGAAGTGCCTCGGTGAGGCGCTTCTAATGAATAACCACAACATATGTTTTTGTGGAGAAATAAGAAAACTAGCAGTACTTTTTGGTTGACAGAAGTGTCTTATCTGGAGCTATGTTTATAGCATAGCCCCTGATAAGTCTGAGGTTGTACTGGCCAATGTAGATCTTTACCCAAGGACACCTTTTCTGGTGGCAAGGCTCAAACAGATTTCCCTTCAGCACCAACACCTGTGTCAGTGTTGGGAATGTCTGTTCAGATAAAGGCAACATGAATGTGGTGATATGCACATAACTGCAACTGTATCATTTATTGGCCTTATTCCCAAATCACAAAGAGTGTAGATATAAGCGAAAAGTCTTTAAGGGCACCAAGCATGACCATTTTAGTACTGTTTTTCATCAAAAATGCAAACCACATTTAATTTCTAGTTATTGTAGATACTGAATATCAACATGGGTGACCAAAGTGTCTGAACATCAACTGTATTTCAGAAGCCTGATTTTTCGAAAGACAGTCCATATGTCAGTGAATTTTGTGCACTAAGTGAATATTCTGAATTTCATAAAACCATACTTAGTTCGGCAAGATTCCAAAAAAAAAACTAGTTAGCAACAAAAGTATCTTTATCATCATTAAGACGTAGGTTGTTAGGGATATCAAAATATCCTTACAGTATATTGTATTTACACTCACTCAGTGGAAAATTTAACTCCACAGGTCTAGATAAGAGTGGGTATTATGTGAATATTTTTCTTATTTCTCCACAAAAATATGTTGTGGGTACTCATTAGAAGTGCCTTGCCAAGGCACTTCCAATGAGTACCCACAACATACGTTTTTGTGTGGAGAAATAAGAAAAATATCAATACTTTTGGATTAAAAAAGCATCTTATCAAGAGCTAAGCACATGTTAGCATACTTGGCCTGAAATTTGATCAAGTCCATTTGATTATCTGTTACTGTGTCTAAAAACTGCTGGGTGATTTAGCAAACAGTGTAGACACCAATCAGATGCACAGAGCCTTTATATCTCATTATCGCTTAAATAATGTTGATGTAAAACAACAAATCATTATCAGCAAGGTATGCGCTAATCACCATTCATCCAACACTTAACTTTCAGACACAAAGTAAGGTATTCATATATGGACTTGATCAAACTTAACCTTTGTCATGCTGAATAAATTAAGATGCCACGCCCACTTCTAATTTTCAGCCAATCAGATCACTTGATCCAGATGGCTGATAGAAATTCACATACTAATTGGTAAACAGTGCAGATCCAGATCAGTTGGCTTCTTCAGAAGCCAACTGATCTGGATCTACACTGTTTGCAAAGGCAGGGTATATCCAGGTTCAGCAGGACTAGGGTTAAGATTAGCAGGGTAAGGGTTTACATTGTGCAAATATTTTGGTCAGTTACACTGTTTATTGTAATGCTAATTATCTCCAGGAGGATAAAGCTCTAGTGTTGTTTTTTTTTCAATAAAAGAACTTTGATATTTTTCTTATTTCCTTGCCAAAACATGTGCTGTGGTACAATAAATGTCCTAAAATTTTGTACACCAAAGTTTCCAACAAAATGGCATATGCAAACAGAGCAGACCCTGATCAGACTGCTCCTAAAGGAGCTGTCTGATCAGGGTCTTCACTGTTTGTCATTCCACTATGTATCTTTTGAAACAACTGCATAAAAAACAATACATTGTATTTAGGCCAAATCAGTATGGAACAAAATGTTAGAAATTTTAGGACATTTACATTTATATATTCATTAGCATCATCACACCAAGATGCTTCTAATGAGTACCACAACTTATATTTTTGTGGAGAAATTAGAAAAAACAAAAACATTTTTCTGAATATTTTTTTTCTAGAAATGTTTTTTTCTATTACTGATCATTTCTGATTCTTTTGTAATTTCATTTCAGGGTATACTGGACAGTATTGTGAGACAAAATATACCACTACTACGACAACAACTACTACAACAACCACTCCTACTACTACTACAACCACGCCCACAACTACAACAACCACACCCACTACTACTACTACTACACCTACAACTACGACGACTACCACCACCACCACAACAACTACACCTACTACCACAACGACCACCCCCACCACCACAACAGTGGTACCCTGTGTGGACAATTGTACAGCCCATTATTACTGCCGTGCTGATGGTAGTAAGAAATGTTACGATGGTTGGACTGGTTCTGACTGTGATCAACTTATACCTAACTCAGTGGCAGACTGTTCCATCTTTGACTGTAAGTTCTATTTACTACTTATCGCTGCTTATCAGTATGTACATATTCAGTATGTACAGTCAACCCTCATTTTACCGACACTCAATACAATGACGAAATTTGTTATACTGACAATTAGACTACCACGGAAACCCTCTCTCAAGAGGTGACAGTTTATCAGAAATTATGCAGTAACATTATTATTCAATACTTCAAGCAACATATATGTTTTGGATATTTGTTAGAATTGCCTCACTGAGGCAATTCTAACAAATATCCAAAACATACGTTCTATGAAGAAGTAAGAATAAAACGTGGCATTTGTTGAATATCATTCTACTAATTAAGAATTCTTTAAAACAGCAAATTCATTTTAATGGTGATACCTTTGGGAACAAATGCTGTCATTGTAACGAGGGTTAACTGTATATATATTCAGAGGTTTCACTGACTTTTCTGACACCACCAATACCATATTTACCTTAAGTATTCAGACACCTTAACTCCTTACCATACTAGTCTCAAATTTTGAAGTCCATTCTAGTACCTTTTAATGTGTCTAAAATATTGCTGTATGTATGACAAAAAGTGTAGACCCTGATCAGATGCCACATTCTGCGGCATCTGATCTGGGTCTACACTGTTTGCAAAGGCCTATCTGTCCCAATACTTAGGATTATTTTGGTAAAACATGTACAAATATATCAAAAGCAGCAGAGGAAAAATTGCCTCAGTAGAAGGGGAAAATCCCCGTCCCCAGCCTCTTAATGAAACCCCTGTATATTATATATTTATAAAAAAATATTTGTATATATATTAAATATTTGGACAAATATTCAATGTGTATGTATATTCAATATTCAGATAAATATATGAGCCATGCCATGAGAAACAACACAATAAAGAATGAAAATCTGGGCCCAGTTGTTCAAAGTGTCGTTAGCTTAACGAGCTCGTTAAGGGTCATTTCGTTAACTGTTTTAGTGGATTCAATATACAATATTCTGATATTTTTTGCTGAAAAAATGTGAGTACATTTTTTCAGCAAAAAATTTCAGCATATTTGTGTATCACTCCATTAAAAGTTTAACAAATCGTTAACTAACGACATCGTTAGCTTTGAACAACTGGGCCCTGATGCTTTTGTTCTATTGAGACTATTCATATGACAGCAGTGTAATTTGCAGGGCTGCGTAATCCACCTATCACTGGCCTATGTGCAACTCAGTTTTCAAAGATACCAGCATATTTTTAATGATCCAAGTGAAAATAAAGAAATGATATTGCTCTATGATGAAGTACAGGGAGACTTTCTATGTCCGACATTCAGCTCTTAACACCAGCTGCAGTGAAGTCAAGTAAAATCTGCAAAGGTTGCCATTTTAATCAAAGAACACATAAAAGAATGAAAATTGGAGTCTCAGTTTTATTGAGACTCTTCATAACATTATGTTTAAACTAAAAAAAAAAAAAAAAAAAGCGTAATTCTCAGGGTCATTTTCTCCTTTTACAGATATTGATAGGTTAGAAAATTTTATATTGGTAAATTTAGACAATTTATATTAGTAAATTTGGAAATTTTTATCTAGGTAAATTTTAATATGTAATTAACCCTTAAAGTGTCATTTAAAATTATAGCAGACAACAATTTAATTTTTTTTGTTGTTTTTCAACAAAAAAAAAAAAAAAAAAGAACAATGTTTAGGGCTTGAGTTTCATGTGAGTTGTTTGCTTAGCAGAAGAGTCACTTGAAATGCTGAGCCATATTATCTCAAGAAAAGAGTAGAAAATATCACATATCTGCCATCTGCTGCATTTGTGACAGGCACTAAGTTCTTACTGTCTGATTATTTAGGTAGAAAATATGACTTAAAACTTCTCATTATTTTGGGAAGAAAACATACCTATACCATTCTTTGGGTAAAATAAGCAGAGAACATATGATAGTTTGTCTTATTTTTCCCCAAAATAGGGTTTAACATTTCATGTGAATTGTCTTCATAGACAATTTGCATGAAATGTAAAACCCTATTTTCTGGGAAAAAATTAAAGAGACAATTTGCATGGAATGTTAAACCTTATTTCCTGGTAAAACAAGAAAACAAATATCATTTACCTGAAATGTTAAACCCTATTTTCTGGAAAAAAAAAATGAGACAATTTGCATAAATTGTTAAACCCCATTTTTTGTAGGGAAAAAGAAAAAAAAAAAGAAAAAAATGTCATCATTTGTCACCTGCTGCTGTTTGGGTCCAGCAGGGTATAGGTTAAGATACGGTAAATGTCCTAAAATTTCAAACACTTAATTCCACACTGTTTTGGCCTAAATTTTGCTTTTTATGCACCTGTTGCTTAAAATACTTAGTGGAATGGCAAACAGTGTAGACCCTGATCAGACTGCTCCTTCAGGAGCAGTCTGATCTGGGTCTGCACTGTTTGCATATATCATTTTGTCAGACACTTTGGTGTTCAAAATTTAAGGACATTTACCGAATATGAAATTTTCTTTATTTTACAGATGGCAACTTTTTCATCCCAAGTTTGTGGAATGGAAGTTATGTCTGTGCTGATAACAATATCAACATAACATATCTGTTAAATGTCTCAAAGGCTGAAAACAATATTGGAACTGTAGGAAGACTTATGATAGACAGTTATTCTTTGGGAATGACAGGCACATTCGCATCTTTTGCCAAAATTCTAGCTCTGCAACATCAGGATGTTGTAGGTAGTGAGATTTATGGAGCCAATTTCTCCGGTTTTGAAATAAACATGCAATACTACTCCAGTTTGTACATGAAAGGGGCTGTAGTGCTTCAGACAGATAACGGTCAAAAGTCATGTGACTCCGAATTACGACGAATTGCAGGTATGTACGTTTCTTTATTTCAAGACTTACACATTGCTTCAGATACAACTAGTATCCTATATATCTTCCTTTTTTGTCTCTCTTTCTCTTGTTTTCTTTCTTTGGTTTTCTTTTGTTTGTTTGTTTGTTTGTTTCTTTCATTCTTTCTTTCTTTCTTACTGAAACCTTTTTTGTGTACTTTTACTCAGATTGTTTTTTTAAACGTAACTTTGTTATTATTATAAGTTGATTGATGACTGCAACAGATTTATATAACTATAATTAACTGTCAGGGCCCAGTTGTTCAAAGCTAACGACATCGTTAGTTAACGATTCGTTAAAATTTACATTGCGTGATACGCAAATGTGCTGAAATTTTTTGCTGGAAAAATGTGAGTAGCTTTTGCAGTGCAAAAGCTACTCACATTTTTTCAGCAAAAAATATCAGAATATTGTATATTGAATCCGCTAAAACAGTTAACGAAATGACCCTTAACGAGCTCGTTAAGCTAACGACGCTTTGAACAACTGGGCCCAGATCTATTTTAACATACTTAACACTTAAATAAGGGCGATACTGAATAGGAATGTGCATACAGTGTATATATGTAATTATTTAGACAGTAGATTCAAAAATATTAATTGAACTTTAAATTTATTTAAGTTATTGTGTAAGAAAAATAATTGTCATTGAGTACCACTATCTGGGAATATTCAGCAGGTGACAGATTGATCATAAATTGTATTTTTCTTATTTTTCCCCAGAAAGTAGACTTTGACAGTTCATGCAAATTGTTTTCTTTGGAGACAGTTTGCTTGAAATGTCTAGTCTATTTTCTGGGAAAAGTAAGAATTTTTTTTTTAATGTCGCTGGCTGAAATTTTTACCCAGCATGCTAAGTGTTAACATTAATTTCTTTAAACCATTTTCAGCGTATTTTGATGGCTGTAATTACCATGGTAGCTGTTATCGTTATGGAAGAAACATGGAAGATTACACCTGCTGCTGTGACACAGGTTAGTTCATATTCATAACATTTCAATCTTTCACCTTAAGTTTCTGAAATGGATTCTCCCATCTTTGAATTTGGACTTTTTCATTGTAGCAAATGGGATGTCAGACAGAGACACAAATTAAAAACAGACCATGTAGAGACACATGAGGTTCCTCACTGTGAGCTGTCTTGTCTGGATCTACACTGTTTCATAGATATTCTTTTCGCCTGACAGCATAGAAATTTAGAGCTCAGCTTCTGTTGAGGAAATAATAGTTACTACCGTATTTATTATCCTGAGTATTCAGACTGTCAGGCCTAAGCAAACAGTGTAGATTTCATTCAGACTATGCAGGATGTGGGGTCTGACCAGAGTCTATCCTGCTTGCCACTCATTTAGCAATATTTTAGCCCTTGTCTTGCTGAGCCCGGATAACCCTGCCTTTGCAAACAGTGCAGATTAACCCTGCCTTTGCAAACAGTGCAGATCCAGATCAGTGGGCTTCTAAAGAAGCCAACTGATCTGGATCTGCACTGTTTGTTATTAAGTATTTGAATTTGTATGAACAGCTTGGATCAAGTAATCTGATTGGTGGAAAATTAGAAGTGGGTATGGCATCTTAATTTATTCAGCACACATCAAAAGGTAATCAAATGAATTTTAGGTCAAGTATGATAAGGAGTTCAGGTGTCCCAATTTTAGGGTAAATACAGTATTCTTTCAAAATTTATGATGCACAACCTAGAAAAAGGCCCTTATACAATTTGTGGACAACATAGGTTCAGATCAGCTTGCACATCTGTGCAGTCTGATCTGAGTATTCTCTGTTCGTTGACATAAACTACAGAATCCATTGAGTCTGTAAGTGGACAAAGAAGGCTCTGATCAGCCTGTGCTTATGTGCAGGCTGATCCAGGCCTGCGTTGTCCACAAATTGCATGAGGGCCCTTTTCATGGGTTGCGCATCATATGTTGTGGATAAACATAAAAAATGTTTTACTGAGGTGATTCTAATGAATTCCCAAAATGTATATTATGGTGCAAAACATTACAAAGAGTGCCCTAAATTGACAGCAAAATTATTCTTTTGTCAGGAGCTACAAACTATCCTACGATTGTACAGTAGTTGTCCTAAAAAATTGTACCTTGTTGGAAAAAATTTCATATGCAAACAGTGTAGACATAGATCAGACTTTTCCTGTAGGAGCTGTTTGATCAAGGTTTTCACTTTTTTACATCCTTTCAGGTAATTTGTGAAAAAAAGAACAGCAAAATTGAGGCAATAAAAGTATGGAAAAATGTACAATAGTTGTCCTAAAATTGTGTGCTTAAGCTTTTCTGAGAAAATGTCATATTGGTTGAAATAGTTCAAAATTTCTCCTGAATGAGCAGTCTGATGAAGGCCCACACTTCCATTTCACAAAGCATTTTGTGAAACAAAAACATAAAAAACAATAAGCAAAAACTTATAGAATAAAGCGTTCCAAATTTTAACTTCATAATACATTAACCTATAGATAATGTGCTATTCTCTTCTGTTTTCACACCTTCCACAGAAAAAACGACCTTTCAGTCGTTAATTAAAGTCTTAAACCAGAAGGTCCCTTAGGCAGTTACCTGTGTGACGTAACTCTTCCCGCTCAATTGACCACGTGTCAGTTTCTTTTCTGTGGACAAAGAAATTCAACAAGGATTATTTACCTGTGATAGAAATTTGGATTATTTCTTTACTCATGGATAAATTTATGTATCCTTGTGTTTCTTTTGTTTATTTATCACTCCTTTCACTTTCTGTGTTATTATTTAAAATTTTCAATTTTCGATTTCATGTTTTTTTTGACTGGTCTTTTTCCACATGCGTTTTCGCCACTCTCGCTATTCGGCACAACGCTCGTGCGCGATCGGTTCGATAGTCGTGTTTATATATGCAGAATATTTTTGTTCTTTTCGTTCCAGGTTATTCAGCAATTACGATATGTTTTTCCTGGACTTTTATTTGCAGAGATCTTCAGTTGGCTAAAGATTCTCATGGTGGAGAAGCTGATTGTAAAGAACTTGTCAACCCTTGATGGGTTATAAGACAATTCTTTACTGATGGGAGCCCCACCCGATATGGCTATACTGCCGGGGTAAGACCCATCAAGGTGGCATCTTTGGGTACTTAGTATCCGATAAAGTCTAAGTCCACCAGTCACCAGTCATCCAGTCACCAGTCATCCAGTCACCAGTCACCAGTCAACCAGGCACCAGTCAATCAGCTTCACCAGTCACCAGTCAATCAGGTGCCAGTCAACCAGGTACCAGTCACCAGTCATCCAGGTGCCAGTCAACCAGGGACCAGTCACCAGTCACCAGTCAACCAGTCACCTGTCAACCAGGCATCAGTCAACTAGTCTCCAGTCAATAATTTAATTATTTTCTGGAAAGACTTAGTTTTTGACATATTTCACCGGACAAAATAGTCACGTATACTAACTTCCGGTCATTATGTCTAATTATTAAAACAATTTTCACTGGGCAAAGTGTCAGTAATATTTCTGATACTTATACCCAGTCATATTATTATATTATTTCTGATTTTTCACGAGGCAGACTTTTACAGAAAGTGTCTGGTCAATTTTTGACTAATAATTAATTATCTTCGGGAAAAAGTTTCGAATACTTGTGCCCGCTCAGTTTTCATATATAATCTCCCTTTTTCATCGGACTAGAGTTACGAATACTACTATCCGATCAATTTGTCAAATTACTTGTAACTTTACCGGGCAACAGTTACGAATACTAGTGTCCGGTCATTATGTCGGGTAACTAGTGTCAAAATAATGATCACTAATTCCCGAACAATCTATTATCGTTCATAGAGCTCCATTCACGTTTAAGTCAATGGATATAGGTTATTAAGTGAAATACATAATAACTTTTTATACAAAAAAATTCTGTACAGTCTTTCCCCAATCAGACTAGAATCTTTAATATTCCATTGACTTATTATAGGTGTGTAATTCCATTAATATTTTAAATTAACTTATGTTTTATCTCTTTTATCCGCTAGAAAGAGTTAAACTTCCGACTATTTCATGTTTTTTTTGACTGGTCTTTTTCCACATGCATTTTCGCCACTCTCGCTATTCGGCACAACGCTCGTGCGCGATCGGTTCGATAGTCGTGTTTATATATGCAGAATATTTTTGTTCTTTTCGTTCCAGGTTATTCAGCAATTACGATATGTTTTTCCTGGACTTTTATTTGCAGAGATCTTCAGTTGGCTAAAGATTCTCATGGTGGAGAAGCTGATTGTAAAGAACTTGTCAACCCTTGATGGGTTATAAGACAATTCTTTACTGATGGGAGCCCCACCCGATATGGCTATACTGCCGGGGTAAGACCCATCAAGGTGGCATCTTTGGGTACTTAGTATCTGATAAAGTCTAAGTCCACCAGTCACCAGTCACCAGTCATCCAGTCACCAGTCACCAGTCAACCAGGCACCAGTCAATCAGCTTCACCAGTCACCAGTCAATCAGGTGCCAGTCAACCAGGCACCAGTCACCAGTCATCCAGGTGCCAGTCAACCAGGGACCAGTCACCAGTCAACCAGTCACCTGTCAACCAGGCACCAGTCAACTAGTCTCCAGTCAATAATTTAATTATTTTCTGGAAAGACTTAGTTTTTGACATATTTCACCGGACAAAATAGTCACGTATACTAACTTCCGGTCATTATGTCTAATTATTAAAACAATTTTCACTGGGCAAAGTGTCAGTAATATTTCTGATACTTATACCCGGTCATATTATTATATTATTTCTGATTTTTCACGAGGCAGACTTTTACAGAAAGTGTCTGGTCAATTTTTGACTAATAATTAATTATCTTCGGGAAAAAGTTTCGAATACTTGTGCCCGCTCAGTTTTCATATATAATCTCCCTTTTTCATCGGACTAGAGTTACGAATACTACTATCCGATCAATTTGTCAAATTACTTGTAACTTTACCGGGCAACAGTTACGAATACTAGTGTCCGGTCATTATGTCGGGTAACTAGTGTCAAAATAATGATCACTAATTCCCGAACAATCTATTATCGTTCATAGAGCTCCATTCACGTTTAAGTCAATGGATATAGGTTATTAAGTGAAATACATAATAACTTTTTATACAAGAAAATTCTGTACAGTCTTTCCCCAATCAGACTAGAATCTTTAATATTCCATTGACTTATTATAGGTGTGTAATTCCATTAATATTTTAAATTAACTTATGTTTTATCTCTTTTATCCGCTAGAAAGAGTTAAACTTCCGACTATAACAAAATTCATACCGGGTAGCAGTTCGTAGACTAGTGCCAGGTCATTCAAATGATGTTTTATCTCTTTAATTCGCTAGAAAGCGGTTAAATTCTGGCTCTAACGAAAATTTCATCGGGAGGCACTTCGTAGCAGTAGTTTCGTAGACTTTGTGTCGGATTACTAGTGTCCGAGTAGTAGTGACTAGTACTCGCTCAACATATATTTATTTATTAACCACTATAGACATGTATAGTCTTGGATTATAGGTTATTGAATGACAGCGATGGGTTCTAATACCTAGTAGCCATTTATATTGTTGAATTCTGTCCAGTCACTTTTGAACTTGACTTAAATTCTATATATATATTTATTATTGAAAATGAATTAAGAATTATCGGTTACGATCAAATTCGCAATTCATTCACTAAGTGTAGAAGATACTTCCAGCTATAATTATATCTCTTTTGTTCGCTACAAAAAGATTAACTTCTTACATATTCACCTTATTCGGCTCTAGGGCAAAGGTGAACTATAAAACTATCGTTATTTATAAGAAGAAAAATATACACGAAATCTAAAAATTTTCTTCTTTCCTCCCCTTTCTTCTACATGCTCCGATATGTAATCAGCATGTAATCTAAGGAGTAAATTGACAAGAAAGTAGCAATCGATCTTTTCTACTTTCTATTAATTTTTCATTCTTAAGGTATCGGAAATTTACACCAACCAGATAAATAAATTAACAGTTTATTTATTTATTCGCTACCTCTCTAGATTACTACGATTTAAAATTCTAGTTGAGGTACATATTTTCCTTTTGCCTTTTCTACATGGAAAATAGTTGATCCGATAAGCTATTATTCTATTTTATACTATCTTTTGATTGATTATATAAGAGTCTAGGTCAGTCGTGCTCTGTCTAAACTCTGCTATAAAATGATAAATAAGAAAAAAATCTTATATTTAGGCATAGATATAATTCGATACGTTCTTTACTTTGCCTGTTTTATTTTTTCTTCTGGATCATTTAAGACTACGATAGCAATATACCAGATATTTTTGCCTCAGTAAGAATCTATTATGCCGAAGATTTTTCATATTGGAATAATAATTTTATTATGATTATAATTTCTAGACCCAATTAATCCTCGTATATTATAGGTCTACTTTATCTTATTGAGGAATAGTTTTGCTTCGACTAGCTCTATACCTCTAATATTTTATTTATAACTAGAGTCCATGTCAATCAAAATTTTCTTGCACTTTGGTATTGACAATGGATACATATTTAGTAAAGGCATTAATTATTCAGTACGTGACAGATTATTATTGCCTAAATTAGATATTATATACAATACTTTCCTTTTGATATTTTGTTTTATTGACTTTGTAACTATTCAGAAACTGCCAAAGTCAATCATTTCCTTCCTCTAAACTTACCGAAGCTCTAGATTATGTTGATATATATTTTTGATATATGCTTAGAGGTTAATTAACGAGAGTTTACCTCATAATAGCAGATATTATTATATTTATATTAATCAATCTATAGTCTAGGCTTAGACAAAAGGGAAAACATCCTTAATTACGAGCCGATAAAGAATTAAGACACACTTAATTATCTCTTTACCCCTTCTTTATGTTTACATTCGTTAAAGGGATCATAGTAATTCTCGCTAAGAGTTCAAGTTCAGTTTGCGAATAATGCAAAGATTAATATCTTGATTTCCAGTCTGCATCAAAAATGGTCTATATATATAGATAAATATCTTTTCCGAAACGGGATATTTATTTATTTTTCCACACAATAAGTCATTTCAAGACGTCGATGATTTTGAAATGCACTGCTTCAATTTATTATATAAAATATGTTTATATTAACTTCACAACTTAGTAAGTGCTGCACCTACGTTCCTGGTCAGATCTTATTTTTGTGATACGTTTTTGAACATACTGAAAGTTTTTTCTCCGATTATACATTCGGTAAATAAACTTTCGAGTAGTATCTATGCTTTTAAACATTCAGATTATTTGATAATTGTTGGAGATAATATATTATACCGATATTTATATATCTATCTTCATTATTTATCTCTCTCATCTTACTTTTAAATTAGATTGACCTTCTCGCTACGTTCCAGGTTTAAATCTAGCTAACATTGTGGACCAGTCACTTTTTTATTTCCTAAACAATATTTTAACATTTTTCTCAGTATTCAGAGCATAACGACTTCATGAATACTTGGAAATAATTCAATTCTACGCTTGTTAAACTAAGCCTAAAACAAGCCCTAGTTTTTTAGAATGGATATTATCCTTCGATTCAGTTCATGGAGATGCATCCTTTTAGATCCCTTTATCTCTATTTCAATCATACAAAATTCTAATGACTAAGTACTCTTTTTCTACGTACGAATACAGAATATCGAGTCACTGTTGCTGCATATTGGTTAAAGATTAAACAAATTTTGTCTTAAACCTATATGACGTTAAATTAATTATTATCTCTTTCATATACATGTTTTTACCCTTCCGTCGGATCGTGGTAATAATATTATTACTCTCTATGGTTTACACATAGATCTCGAGAGTATATATATGTATTTTCTTCCTGAATTCATTTGCGAGTACGTAATTTGATATTTCAGGAATTACCAATTATGCAGACATAGATTTTATTCTATTAATATTCAATTCTAAAAATTTGATTGAATGTTTATCTATAAAATTTCTGGGCAGTAATTTTATAGGGAGTTATATGTTTAATAATTCCTTGCTTAATAAATAGTTACGCTTAACCTATTATTTATAGCAGGAATTTTGTTCTGTAGTATAATTTTAATTTAGTATTCATATATTTCTTACTATTCCTTAATATGCGTATAAAATAGTAATACTATCTCTTAACTTATAAATTAAGTGTTTTTTGAGATTATTAATCAGTATTATTGTATAATCTTTCTTCAGAGATTATCACACTATTACTTTTTCTCTGAGTCCTTCTCTTTTTATGAACATTTTGATTCGTATCAAAGTGGATTTTTTAACATTTCTTGATTTCCATGATTATTTACTCAGGAGTACTTTTCATGGCAATCTTCTGGTATAGAAAGATTCTATCCAGCTTATTTATTATTGCTTAATCTTATCAATACGGTAAGATTTAGCCAAACTATGACCGTCTTACAGTTTGCAGCGATCAACCTTATTCTTATCTCTCTTATTCTCTGTCAAACTCTTAAGTTATGATGTTGACAGTTTATTCTTTATTATTTTGTCAGGACATCAAACGCTTTTATATGTCTATGACAAAACTAATTATCAATGGTTTAGGTTGTTTTTTCTTCCCAGCAGTTATATGCTAACTCTGTATTATTTTATTGCTTGACTAAAAATTCGTAATACAATTAGTCTAGCAATAGTTTTAACCATTATGTTTGTCTATACCTTTTTCTTCTGATGGATAACTTAGTTATAGTTAAGTTAACTCCATCTACTTTTATTATCTCCCCTTCTTTAATTTGATCAAAGGGAAATAATTACATATTATGGTTATTTTAAGTCTGTGTCTGTTCATCGGAAACTCCTGTCGCTCCAATTAACAGAATCAAATTAGTTTATAATTCTAATAGCTTAGACTATTACAATTACATAGCTTCACATATCTAGAATTTTATCCAAAATATCTACATATGTCAGTTATCTATAGGAAACTCCACCGAGTAGACTTTTCCTTATTTATTCAAGACCCTACATAGACTACTTACAGTGTATGGTCTTGGCTTTTTGTTTTACAAATTTTGTTTTGAAAATATTTCTATATTCCTAGCTTACTTTGCGATGGAATATTTATGTTATGTCTCAATGACTCCCTTTTCTTTTTGAAGCCAATTGTTGTTTCCCAAAAAGAAAAAAAGAGGGGGGGGGGGCCAATGTTAGGTCTCTGAGACTTAAGAACTGGCTTCCTCTAGAGTCTACTATTATATATAAGGTTGTTAGATCATAACACCTTAAAGATATGCTATTTTGTGAATCTAGATCATTCTTTCTATTAAATATAGAATTAGAATGTATCTGATTCCTTTGAGTTTCCTGAGTCTTAACCAGAAGTGGTGAGATATTATTGGTGTTAGAATTAGGAGAGCACCTCCCTCCTATTCTGCAAATTCTAGCACATTATCTATAGGTTAATGTATTATGAAGTTAAAATGAAGTTTTTTAAAAGTAAAACATATTTTAACGAGTAATACTTAACCTATAGATAATCAATTATCTCCCTCCGCCCACCCTCGCTTATCTCTCCTAATTGTGTCTATTGTTTTACACATAAAACTGACACGTGGTCAATTGAGCGGGAAGAGTTACGTCACACAGGTAACTGCCTAAGGGACCTTCTGGTTTAAGACTTTAATTAACGACTGAAAGGTCGTTTTTTCTGTGGAAGGTGTGAAAACAGAAGAGAATAGCACATTATCTATAGGTTAAGTATTACTCGTTAAAATATGTTTTACTTTTAAAAAACTTCATTTTAGGACATTTACCATATTTATTTATAGATTATGCTGCATTTCTTTATAGACTATACTGGGCAGTTCTGTGAGGTTGAGATTACTACAAGCACCACTACTACCACTACTACTACAACTACCTCTACAACAACCGCAACTTCTACAACTACAACCACACCCACCACTACAACTACTGCTATACCATGTGATCCTGTCAACAACTGCTCTTACCACTACACGTGTAATCCCAATGGCAGTAAGAAATGTGTAGATGGCTGGACCGGCCCAATGTGTGACCAGATGATACCAAATTCAGCAGCGGATTGTACTATCTATGACTGTAAGTACTAGACTTAGCATTTCTATCTTATATATGAACTGTGACAGATGAAGAAGTTTCTTGTCATATATGCAAACAGCATAGACTCAAATAGCTGGTTCATCCATGATCAAGGACTGCCTCTGTTGAGCATATTGCACCACATGGAATGACTATAAAGCTTTGACCTTTGTTAAATAGTAGATGCACATGCCAATTTGTAATCAGATTTTGGTTGAAGTATATGTAGTTCAAGATTTTGATTGAAATAGCTTAAGAATTTGGTTGAAATAGGTCAAAAGTTTAATTGAAATAGTTCCAAAATTTTTATTGAAAAAGCTGAAGATTTTGATCGAAATAGCCCAAGATTTTGATTGAAATAGCTCAAGATTTTGGTTGAAATAGATCAAGATTATGGTTGAAGTAGCTCTAAATTTTGATTGAAATAGATCAAGATTATGATTGAAGTAGCTCAAAATTTTGATTGAAATAGCTCAAAATTTTGATTGAAAGCTCAAGATTTTGATTGAAATAGTTCAAGATTTTGATTGAAATAGCTCAAGATTTTGGTTGAAAAAGATCAAGATTTTGGCTGATGTAGCCAAAGAATTTGGTTGAAATAGCTCAAGATTATGGTTGAAGTAGCTCAAAATTTTGATTGAAATAGATCAAGATTATGATTGAAATAGCTCAAGATTTGGATTGAAATAGTTCAAGATTTTGATTGAAATAGCTTAAGACTTTGGTTGAAATAGTTCAAAATTTTGATTGAAATAGTTCAAAATTTTGATTGAAATAGCTGAAGATTTTGATTGAAATAGGTCAAGAATTTGGTTGAATTAGCTCAAGATTATGGTTGAAGTCGCTCAAAATTTTGATTGAAATAGCTGAGAATTCTAATTCAAAAAGCTCAAAATTTTGATTGAAATAGCTGGTGATTTGAGTTCAAATAACTGAAGATTTGGTTGAAATAGCTGAAGATTTTGGTTGCAGTAGCTTACAGCTGGTTCATATAATAGCTCATGGTTTTGATTGAAAATGCTGAAGATTTTGGTTTAGGTACTTTGCGGTGTTTGATTGAAGTAGCTGAGAGTTTTAATTTAAAAAGGTCAAAATTTTGATTGATGGTGATTTAAGTTGAAATAACTGAAGATTTGGTTGAAATAGCACAAGATTTAGGTTGCAATAGCTCATGGCTGAGTCAAATAATGGTTCATGGTTTGATTGAAATAGCTCAAGATTTTGGTTGCGTACTGTGCGCTGCATACATGAATAACAACTCAGTTGGTCTTACAGGTCATCTCTCAGTACTCAAGACAAATTAGGAGTATTATTTGTAATATGAATACTCTTTGAAATATTTGGCTTATACATGATAGTAATGTAGAATGGGTCAAGATGCTATTTTGTATACAAGAGTGACAACTCGTATCTGTTATACTTTTAGAGTTATTGACCCTTAGTTTTAACGACAGATGTCATGTTTGGGTTGGAACTTGAATATTTTGACAATACATGCAGGATTACTTTTTTGAGTTATCTTTCCTTACAGATTTTGTGTTTGAGTTTTAATATGTATACCATTTGAAATCTTAATTTTTGTCACACCAGTTTTCATGGAATTTCCACGTCTCTTGTTTATATTTCTTGTTATATTGTAGATGAGAAAAATTTCATACCCAGTGAATGGAGTGGAACCTATGTCTGTGCAGATAACAATCTAAACATATCTTATGTGCTCAACATTACAAAGTCTGACACTAGTATTGGTACAGTTGGAACATTGATCATTGACGTTTACTCCATCAGAATGTCAGGCACATTTGCCACATTTGGTAAATTACTGGCTTTGCAAGGTCGGGATTTGGTGTCAACAGAAATTTACAGAAACAATTTTACAAATGTTGAGATAGATATGACATTGAGCAGCAGTGTGGCGATGGATGGTGCTGTTGTCTTTACGAATAATGATGGGAGTATCAAGACATGTACATCAGAATTACACCGCACTGTAGGTAAGTTACATGTAGGTGGTAGGATGGGGGTAAGGGCCTCACCCCTGCTACACTTGTGGGGAAGAAGTCACGTTAGAATTTCTTCTGTTTCAGCACTGTCATCTACCTCTGTTTCTCTCTCTCTTCTCCTTTACTACCCCTTTTCTCCCTTTCTGTTGAAGGCAACACAAAATGACCCAAAAAAAGGGTTGATATTAAATAAGACCTCAAGGGAACATAAGTTAGTTACACATATGTATCATTTTCATTGCGCCATTTCATTAGGATATTGGTGTATTGCTAACCCTGGTCCTGCTGAACCCAGATATGCCCTGCCTTTGCAAACAGTGTAGATCCAGATCAGTTGGATTCTTCAGAAGCCAGCTGATCTGGATCTACACTGTTTGTCATTAAGTATGTGAATTTGTATCAACAACCTGAAGCAAATCATCTGATTAGCTGAAAATTAGAAGTGGGCGTGACATCTTTATTTATTCAGCAGGACCAGGGTTAAATTGGTGGTGCTACAGCCATAGCTCCATATAAGAATGGTTTTCCAGTCAATATTTTTACTTATTTCTCCATGAAAACTTATGTTGCAGAACTCATTAGAAGCACCACACCAAGGCACTTCTAATGAGTACCCAAAACATATGTTTTCATGGAGAAATAAGAAAAACATCAGTACTTTTTGTTGGAAAAAAATGCAACAACAACTACATATCTAGACCCTCATCTGACCTTTGAGAAGGGTCAAAAGGTCACTGTCCATCCATCTGTCTGTCACGCTATGCACTCCTAAACCACAGGGCAGTTTAACCAAACTTGCTACCTGACTTCTCCACATGGTAAGGGTGTGCAAGAGCAACATTATTTTTCCTTTCGTCCGTCTGTCTGTCAGTCGCACTATAAGCAACATTAGCACAGAGCATAGGGTTTTGCGATGATGTGCCATCAACTGCATAATCTAGTTAATTTACAAATGTTGCTTGTTATATTTTAAACTCCATATCAAAAGTTTCCCCACTGAAAATTTCCTTGTACATGTATGTTCAGATTTATCATATACATTTTTGCTGAAGCATAAATGTAGGAATGAATTCATTTTTTGTGGACTTTAGTGATGTATAAATGTTGGTGAGTCACTCACAAACGGAATAAAGCCATTTGGGCTTTATATTAACCCTTAAAATGCCAAGAAAACCTGCATCTGAAAGTGTCATCTGTTTATGTTGTCTGCTGAATATTCTTGCAAACTTTTCAAACCTATTTTTAAATACAGACAAACAGTGTGGACCCTGATCAGACTGCTCCTATAGGAGCAGTCTGATCTGGCTCCACACTGTTTGCAAAAGTGACTTTTAAAATCACAAGCAGATGACAAAGCAGATGACAATTGTTGTGATTGGCAGTTTAAGGGTTAAGTATATTAGTGATTTGCTTGCATTTACACATTGATTAAATCTGAAACAATAAAATAAATTTCTTATAGTTTGAACCTGGTCATATTTGCATCGAAAATGTGACTTACATACAAAGAAAACTAGATTGCAAAGTTGATGGTATGCCGTCAGGAAATCCCCAGGCTTTCAGTGGGGCAGTAAAAAATGTTGCTCTCGCTCACTCTTACCATATGGGAAAGTCATGTAGCCAGTTTGGTTAAATTCCGCCCAGTGGTTTAGAGGAGAGAGTGTGACGGACAGACAGATGGACGGAGGTGTTCACAATATCCCCATCGCTTTTAAAAAGTGTGGGGATAACTTCCAAGATTTCTGCTTGATAGATTTAACTAAGTATAAATGCCGTTGTGAATTTGAACTTGATCTGTCAAATCACTCTAAATTAGGTTAGCCTATTGAGTTGTTAGCTAATGTAACGTTGAAATTTCTGTCTTGAAAAAATAGCAAATACATTGATTTTTGTCGCACATGCGTTATAGGCGTGCCGTGACCCGTCCGTTTGTCCGTTCATCAACAATTGACTTGTGAGCGCAACTCCTCCTACAGTTTTTGGCCAATCGTTTTGAAACTTCACAGATTTGGCCATAGCGTGTAGATGTGCATATTGTTTGCTCATAATTCTCAGATTTTTTTTTTTCAACTTTTTCCGCTTTGTTAACTTAGTCGTTTTTTACCTAAAACCCTTATAGTCAGTGGGTGTCTCGTGAGCGCAACTCCTCCTACAGTTTTTGGCCAATCATTTTGAAACTTCACAGATGTTTTGGCCATGGTGTGTAGATGTGCATATTGTTTGCTTATAATTCTCAGATTTTTTTTTTCAACTTTTTTCCGCTTTGTCAACTTTTTTCGCTTTGTTAACCTAGTCAGTTTTTACCTAAAACCATAATAGTCAGTGGGTGTCTCGTGAGCGCAACTCCTCCTATAGTTTTTGGCCAGTCATTTTGAAACTTCACAGATGTTTTGGCCATGGTGTGTAGATGCGCATATTGTTTGCTCATAATTCTCAGATTTTTTTTCAACTTTTTCAACTTTGTTTAAAACTTAGTCAGTTTTTACCTAAAACCCTTATAGTCAGTGGGTGTCTCGTGAGCGCAACTCCTCCTGCAGTTTTAGGCCAATAGTTTTGAAACTTCACAGATGATTAGGTCAGGGTCTGAAGATTTGCATATTATTTGCACATAAATCTCAGATTTTTTTTTTTCAACTTTTTTCGCTTTGTTAACTTAGTCAGTTTTTGCCTAAAACCCTTATAGTCAGTGGGTGTTTCGTGAGCGCAACTCCTCCTGCAGTTTTAGGCTAATAGCTTTGATTCACATATGATTAGGACATGGTCTGAAGATGTGCATATTTTTTGCACATAAATCTCAGATTCATTTCAGCAGAGTTAGGGGTCCTTGATTTACCCCCAAAATTGGTTTCCGCTCAATATCTTGTGAAAGAATTGATGGATTAGGATCATATTTTGCATACATATTGTTGTTAACAATACCTAGCTTGGGATTTCGTCAATTTTCAGCTGAGTTACTGGCCTTGATTAATGGGCAAAAATGATATCTGTTCAATATCAATATCTTGTGAAATAATGGACAGGTTTAGATAAAATTTTGCAAGCCAATATTCCAAATTTTCTACTTTGTCCATTTTTCTAACCTATCAATTTCTTGAATACTGCAAAATAGATTTTTTTCAATACAAATAGGAACTTGTATGACTTAATCCCCGCAGGTGCGACATCGCTTTCCGCGGATTTCTTGTTTATTTTTTATTTTTTTTTTATGCTGCTGAAAAAATGTGAGAAGCTTTTGCATTGCACTTGTTATAGCTATAGCAATTAACAAGTTTGTCATTAACAAGCTCGTTAAGCTAACCATGCTTAGACCAACTGGGCCCTAGTTTGAAACTGTATCATAGAGACAGATATTTAAGGCACTTTTTTTACTATAAAAATTACTAATATTTTTCTTACTTCAGTCCTAGTTTGAAGCTGTATCATAGATCCAGATATTTAAGGCACTTTTTTTTCTATAAAAATTACTAATATTTTTCTTACTTCTCCACAAAATCATATGTTTTCATGGAGAAATAAAAAAAATATTTTCTGGCTACCCATTCTTACCTGGAGCTATCCTATATGTTTGGCTTTCATCCATTATTGTATGTTTGTTGATGCTGTATGTTTTTCATTGATCACCAACATTTGTCATTATTGCTTTAAAACTCTGTCAGAAGGATCAGTTATTGCAAGAATTGTCAGTAACAGCAGAATTTATCAGAATAATATTTTATTAATTTACTTATTTTCTTATCCAGCATATTTTGATGGCTGTAACTTCCATGGAAAATGTTATCGACATGGCAGAAAGATAGATGAATTCTCATGTTGCTGTGATCCAGGTTAGTACAGTAAGCTTGAAATAAGTATTTAAATTTTTAGCATACCTATATGAAGTACATGGAGAGCTATCGTAATTACGAAAGTCATCACCGCTCCTGTTCCTATTTACATTAAAGTCACAGTGCGTTGATGTTTTACTTGCAAGTTTTTCAAATGCTTATATCTCAACAGTCACTTGTAAGAAAGCATTCATATTTGAAAAATGGTTACCTGAGAGGGTCTTTTTTATTCGTTAGATACTTATATCAGGGTTCATGTCCCGGGTAGGGGCTAAGTGCCCTTTCAGGTGAACTTTCCTGTCAAGCAGAAGGACTTGAGTCTTCATTTATGTGTTGTAATTTGGGGATTTGAAGCAAAAGGAACTGTCATTATCTGAACAAGATTACACAAGAGACATAAGGGGAGTATATATACTTGGAAAATTTTCTAACATATTTTATAACTTCAGTGACATCAAATATCTTCTGAAAAGGGGTTTCGAGGCGGAGCAAATTCTTTCCTTTTAGAGTAGACTCCTTTTTAGAATGGACACAAAAAGTCACAAAAGATGTCGCCATTGTTTATATTATGTACTTTATGTAAATGGAGAACACTTCTGTATGTGTAGGTTTTCCAATACATATTATTCTATTCTATTCCATTCCATTCTATGCCTATCAGAAAAAGCTTGATATTTTATGCAAATCATCTACTTAGCAGACAGTTCACATGAAATATCAAGACTTGATTTTTTTGGAAAGATAAAAAAAACAACATTTTAGAATGTCATCTGCTGCTGTTTTGACTTGCACTATAATGGTTAAACTAACTTTTGTACCTCTGGGCCCAGTTTTTCAAAACTAACAATGTTGTTAGTTAACTTATTGTTAAAACTTTGATCATCAAATATGGCATATATGCTAATATTTTTGCTTAAGAATGTGAGTAGCTTTTGCATTTGCAAAAGCTATTCACTTTTTTTTTTTCAGCAAAAAAACTAACAATGCTTTGAACAACTGGGCTCTGAAATACAGTCACAATGATTATTTTCAGGTTTCTATGGCAGAAATTGTGAGAATTCTCTGGCAACCACATCTACCACTCCAACAACGACATCAATACCATGTGATCCTGTCAACAACTGCTCCGCCCATTACACATGTAATCCCAATGGCAGTAAGAAATGTCTGCCAGGATGGACAGGCACTGACTGTGATCAGATGATACCAAACTCAGCTGCTGATTGTTCTATCTATGATTGTAAGTATCCTATTTAAAAAAAGAAACTTCTTTATCCCATATATTTATTGTCCCCCGCCTTTTCGAAGAAAAGTGGAGGGACACTGTTTTTGGTTTTCCGTGGCGCGTGGTGCGTGGTTCCGAGTTTTTAGTAGGTACATTGTACTTTGTCCCCTTAACTCCTCCCACAGTTTTTGTCCGATCCTTTTGAAACTTTACAGGTGTTTTAAGGATGGTCTGAAGATTTGCATGTGGTTTTTTCAGAATCCTGAAATAATTTTTTATCACTTTCGCATTTTTATCGTAGACATTTTTTGAGTTTTAATATTACAGAAGTCTATAGGGAGTAGGTACCTTGTCCCCTTAACTCCTCCCACAGATTTTGACTGATCCTTTTGAAACTTTACATGGGCTTTTAGGATGGCCTGAAGATATGCAGGTGGATTTTTCAGAATCCTGAAATAATTTTTTATTACTTTTTCTGCATTTTTAACTTAGACATTTTTTGAATTCTAATACTACAGAAGTGTATAGGGAGCAGGTACCTTTTCCCCTTAACTCCTCCCACAGTTTTTGGCCAATTCTTTTGAAACTTTACAGGTGTTTTAAGGATGGTCTGAAGATGTGCATGTGGTTTTTTCAGAATCCTGAAATTAGTTTTTATTACTTTTTAGACATTTTGAACATAGACATTTTTTGAGTTCTAATATTACAGAAGCGTATAGGGAGTAGGTACCTTGTCCCCTTAACTCTTCCCACAGTTTTTGGCCGATCCTTTTGAAACTTTACATGGGCTTTCAGGATGGCCTGAAGATATGCATGTGGTTTTTTCAGAATCCTGAATTAATTTTTTATTACTTTTTCCGCATTTTTAACTTAGACATTTTTTTAGTTCTAATACTACAGAAGTCTATAGGGAGTAGGTACCTTGTCCCCTTAACTCCTCCCACAGTTTTTGGCTGATCCTTTTGAAACTTTACAGGTGCTTTAAGGATGGTCTGAAGATATGCATGTGGTTTTTTCAGAATCCTGAAATTATTTTTTATCACTTTTTACACTTTTTTGAACATTTTTTTAGTTCTAATATTACAGAAGTCTATAGGGAGTAGGTATCTTGTCCCCTTAACTCCTCCCACAGTTTTTGACCGATCCTTTTGAAACTTTACGTGGGCTTTTAGGATGGCCTGAAAATATGCAGGTGGATTTTTCAGAATCCTGAAATATTTTTTTATTACTTTTTCCGCATTTTTAACTTAGACATTTTTTTAGTTCTAATATTACAGAAGTGTATAGGGTGCAGGTACCTTGTCCCCTTAACTCCTCCCACAGTTTTTGGCCGATCCTTTTGAAACTTTACAAGGGCTTTTAGGATGGCCTGAAGTTATGCATGTGGTTTTTTCAGAATCCTGAAATAATTTTTTACTACTTTTTCTGCATTTTAACTTAGACATTTTTTGAGTTCTAATACTACAGAAGCGTATAGGGAGTAGGTACCTTGACCCCGTAACTCCTACCACAGTTTTAAGCCGATCCTTTGAAACTTTACAGGTGCTTTAAGGATGGTCTGAAGATATGCATGTGGTTTTTTTCAGAATCTTGAAATTATTTTTTATCACTGGTTTCCTGCTTCAATAATTGATACAGGACCAATGGTCCTCTGGTTAACTTTACCATTTTTAACACCTCAAATAAAAATAAGGCGGGGGACATAAATTCCCCATGGAATTTGCTTGTTTTTGTTGTTGTTGTTCCCTATGCTTTAGCAGGGGGGATATTTCGAATGCCTCCATCAATCCATCCGTCTGTCTGTCCGTCATGCTATCTTCTAAACCACTGGACGGAGTTTAACCAAACTTGCTATATGACTTCCCTTCATAGTAAGGGTGTGTGAGAGCAACATTATATTTCAGTCCTTTCGTCCATCACATTATTAGCAACATTAGCACAAAGCATGGGGATTTTGTGATAGCACGCCATCGACTGTGCAATCTAGTTTTTTTTTTTTTTTTTTTTAATGATAGTTGGTGCAGCCTTAGTCATTAGTTCATGTTCAGTTCTTGAGCATAACTCAGCAGTGGATAAAGGTATTGGGTTGAAACTTAAAGGGACTGGATACACGGAGTATTTTTATTATTACAAGGGACATAACTTTTGGGACTTCCTCTTTGCTTTCCTACTGAAAAAAGTCTACTCTAAAAGGAAAGAATTTGCTCCCACAAGGAGCAAATTCTTTCCTTTTAGAGAAGACCTTTTTCAGAAGGGGACAAAAACAGAGTTGCCTGGAAGGCCAGAATAAATGGTCTCTGCTTTCAGTTTCAAGATTTCCAAATTGTTCCCTCAGTATTGTTTACCTTATTTAAGTCTGTATCTAAAAAACTGCCCAAGATTGATGGAATGTCATAAGTTTTTTCAGTCTGTTTTATTAGCCCATGTGATAAGGTACTTTTTTGTTTATCAGCTTATAGCCTGAGGTAATAAGGTGATAGTTGGGATGATAATTTAGGATAGCTTTTGTTATTTTTGCACCAAAACATATTTTGTGGGTACTCATCAGAATTGCCTCAGTGAAGCAATTCCAATAAGTACCAACAAGATGTCAGTAATCAAAAACAGAAAAAAATACCTTCTGAATACTGCCTTTTTCTCATATTTTATTAATGGCAAACCATATCACTTAACCTGCCTCACTAGTATTATGGAAAACTTACTAAACACCCCCACCCTTCCAAGTTGAAACTAACCTTTATGTGTGTATTACCATCAAAGACAGAGATAAACCTACATATCTGGGCCCAGTTGTTCAAAGCGTCGTTAGCTTAACGAGCTCGTTAAGGGTCGTTTCGTTAACTGATTTAGCAGATTCAATATTCAATATTCTGATATTTTTTGCTGAAAAAATGTGAGTAGCTTTTGCACTGCAAAAGCTACTCACATTTTTTCAGCAAAAAATTTCAGCATATTTGCATATCACTCGATGTAAATTTTAACGAATCGTTAACTAACAACATCGTTAGCTTTGAACAACTGGGCCCTGCTCAGTCTGACCCCGATCTTGGTGGTTGCCAATAAAATCACCAGTCCATACACTACTATACTAAGCAGTATAGACCTTACTAAACTAAGCAGTATAGACCACAGCTAGACTGTGGATTGTGGGCTCATCTGGTTCTATACATATATCGGTCACATTATGACCAATGTCCGTTTGGAGGGTCTTTTGAATGTTACCACTCAAGTCTTCATTAAGATGCATATTTCTGCCCAAAAACATACTGTATTTGACCTAATTATTGCACATACCCCTATAAGTGCACAGTCAAGCAATTTCGTATGCTACAGATTGTAATCCCTGTAATATTATCTACTTCTTTATAATAGCATACGTTGTGGGTACGGTAGATTTCCTATTAGTTCGAACAGGTAAAAAATAAATATTGATCCCGATGTTCGAATTATTAGAAATTCAGTTTCGGGAAAAAAAAGCACTGTTCGAACTATTTGAAATTTCGGAAAATCTCGGACCCTCTAAATGAGACATGATCCTTCCTAAATGCTGTCTGTTGTAATTTTACTCAGAGTGCTAAATATTAAATGCTTTCTTTCCTCTCATTTCCTTGCCAGTTTTACCTAATGGACCAGTCCAAAAAGTCTTTTTAATTATTTTCAAAATTCTGGTGTACATTGTAAGGAAAAAACGTCTTTTCAATAATATTTATGTTTTAGTGTTGAATCTTTGGGGATGGATAATATTTTGGAATCTATTATGATTTTATTAGTATGTATTAGTAAATTTCTGTCAAGGGAACGGGGGAAGTTTCTGAGGTAAACATCATTATAGCTTTCTCCTGGTTCGATGATCAGCATTTTCCATGACTATGTGGCACCACCGGACTTTGCCAAAAATACTGATATGGCCCAAGACTTTGTTTATAAGATGGGTCTGAATTTTCTGATACATTTTTTGTGTAAAAAATCCCTGTCTCAGTAGCAGATTTTAACAATATACATGTACAGTTTACGAACCATAAGAAAGAGAGTGGGTGAACCGATTTGTTAAATATATTAATGGATTAATTAACATTAAATTTTCACGTGTTCGAACTATTTAAAAATCAGTTTTAAAAAACTAAGAGACTGTTCGAACTAACAGAGCAATTTTCGGGAGGTGATTTCAAAACAATAAGGGGTGTTCGAATTATTAGAGTGTTCGAACTAATAGGAAATCTACCATACTCATCTGAATTACCTCAACAAGTTGAGGCAATTCAAATGAGAACCCACAACATATGCTTTTATAAACTTGTTGACGTAATTTAAATGAGTACCCACAACATATAGTTTTTATAAAGAAAATCAGAACACATATCACATAAGCATCATTAAAAATGCTCCTCGGGAAGTCCTTTGGTCATATTCCTTTAAAGTGTGCCCTTATTAGGAAGATATTTTACTACATTTTCTCCAGTAATTTTGAAAAGTGCACAGTGTGGTAATTATGTCGAATAGGGTATGTTGTGGGTTCTCATTAGAAGTGCTGCACTAAAACACTTCCAATGTGTATCCAATTCATATGTTTTCATTTAACCTCTTTTTTTGTCTCTCAAGATGAGTCTGATTTCTTACCAAGTGAATGGAACGGAACATACGTATGCTCAGATGACCACAGGAATTTATCATATGTGTTGAACATCTCTAAGTCTGACACTACCATAGGAACCATAGCAACCTTACTGATCGACAGGCATTCCTTGCCAATGACAGGAACCTTTGCCACATTTGGACAGTATTTGGCTATCCAAGGCCAGCAGCTATTGTCTCAACTGGTGTTTGGTAATAATTTTACAAATGTGGAGATTGATATGAAGTTCAGCTCAAGCCTGTACATGGTTGGTGCCATAGTTTTCACGGCAAATGGTCAGATCAAAACTTGTGCCTCAGAACTAAGGAGGGCGGCAGGTATGTTTTGTTGCAAATATTTTTCATTTGAGCATATCTCCAGATAAAAGGGGTAGCCACATGATATTTTTCTTGTTTCTTAACAAAAAACATATGTTGTAGGTACTCATTAGAAGTGCCTCATTGAGGCACTTCTAATGAGTCCCCACAACATATGTGTCTGTGGTAAAAATAAGAAATGTACCAGTCCTTTTCAGTTGAAAAAAAATGCCTTATCTGGAGCTATGTCAAAGCCCTACCATGAAAACACTGCATTTACCCTAAATATTCAGATACCTCAATTCCTTATTACACTTACCCTACACGTTGAAAAGGACAATCTAAAACATTGGGACAGAATGGCAAACAATGTAGACCTAGATCAAACTATTCCTTTAGGAACAGTTTGCTCAATTATGACTCCCAACGTTTCTTGTAATTACAATATATTTAGAAAATGAAGGCCCATATTGCATCCGAAAAAAACCCTGCATACGGGCCTGCCCTACCTATAATTCTTTGAGTCCTTACTCTAAACAGACATTTTTTTTTTTTGTTGAGGCCTTGCTAGTAGACTCTAATGTTCAGGTTTTCTTAGACAAACTGTCATAGCCCAGTCCACAGCTATAGATAAAAGAGGTCACCAGATAAATAGGGATTATCATATGGCATTTTTCATATCATACCCTTTGTCAGCCCAAGACTCCCATATCAGTCTGAGGGCGGAAAGATAATTTTCCTAATTTCTCCATAAAAACATATTGATTTGAAGTCAATGAGGCACTTAAAATGAGTACCCATTGGCACTTCAAATGAGTACCCATAACATATGTTATTATGGAGAAAATATCCCAGACTTATCACCAAATATCCTCAGGCTGATATGGGGTAGTATATGAAAAAATGACTTGTTTTAATCTTTTTATCATATGTATATTTCCAACAGTTTTCCTAAATGATCTTGAAATATTTTTTTACATCTCCTTTAGTTTTTTGAACTTCCTTTGTATTCTATATACTCTCCACAAACTGAATTATATCCACTCTCCCTTCATCTGATCGATTTTCTAGTGACAGTCCAGTTTTGGTGAAGCCTGATGCATGCCCATTTCTTTTCTCGATGATATTAGCAACAGGTTGGCAATTACCTCTTGTATTTTCCCTCATTTTTTTTTTCTGAAATTCTTTTCATTTCTTTAATGACTTTATGTTGTTTATTTTCTAAATGAATATAATAAGAATAATTGCAAATGGCAACTGTCTGGAAGTGGTGTCACTGCCAACAGGGAAGACAGCTGAGTGTTCCAAATACAAATGTATTGTGACATCAATGGTATGGTATGGTTATTGGAGTAAAATAAAGGGTGTGTGATATGGTTTTTGAGTTGTGATAAAGGGCATGCAATATGGCATCCCATGCTAACGTCTCATCTAATATGATACAGGCATGGATGTCATGTTCGTATCACATATTCAAACAAGAGGTATTCTTAAGCAAATAAATGATGAATATGTTTCGTATTTCTCCATCAAGATATGAGTGTGGGTACTATTTTGAAATATTTAACACAGCTAAGAAACCTACATGATATGTTTTTGAGGAGAAATATCCACTGTTTTGTTATTGAAAAAGCACATAATAGGTTTTGATGCAAAAATAACAAAATTCATTTTCTTAATGTTCCTTTTGCCTGGACCTATCAGTGTGTCATAAAATTTTGGACCTATCAATGTGTTGCAATATTTTGTCCTATTATTTATAAATATTTTGTTCTGTTTTCTTTCAGCTTATTTTGATGGATGTAATTTCCATGGTGAATGTTACAGATACGGCAGGAGGAAGGACCAGTTCTCATGCTGTTGCCACCCAGGTGTGTCTCTTCATTGAATCTTAAACTTCACAACTTGCAGGGTTAATATGGCAGATGACAAATTGGCTATACATTTGTATTCTTCTTATTTTTATTCTGTTAGCAGGATTTGACATTTCATGCAAATTGTCTCTATTGGAGACAATTTGTTGGTATCTAGATTATAGAGAAAAATGAAAAAAGTCATTTTTATATATAATTTATACATTTTTGTTTGGATGCAACATGGTTATTTAGCTAACTCAGTTTTTGCTTTGGAAATATTTATTAGCAAAGAAAATTTAATGCTCAGCTAAGTTGAGCAGGAAAAAGAGTTTTATAACCTTGAGCCAGGTTTAGTTTTCATGCAGCTTATATATAAATGTACATGTACTTTCAGGTTACTATGGGAGACACTGTGAGAATGCTCTGACCACGCCTACTACCAGCACTACTACTACTACTCCCACAACCACAACCACCACCACACCTACTACCACCACAACTACCACCACCACAACCACCACACCAACTACAACCACCACTACTACAACCACACCTACCACCACAACCACAACCACGCCTACCACAACAACTACAACCACGCCTACTACAACTACCACACCCACTACCACGTCCATCCCATGTGACCCTGTCAGTAACTGCTCTACCCACTACAGTTGTAATCCTGATGGTACCAAGAAATGTCTGCCAGGATGGACAGGTGCTCACTGTGACCAGCTAATACCAAATTCACCTGCTGATTGCTCTGTCTATGACTGTAAGTGTTATCTTTTCAAATCAGTCCATGAATATTCATGAACTTAAATGAAGCATTCTGAAGTTGATTTAACCCTTTAAGGCTGCAGGCAACTGCCCATTTTCTTTTAAAGAAAATAGGCCTTGACATTTCATGTGAATCATCAGCCCAAGTGCAGGTAGTGCAGATCAAAAAAAAAAAAATTCAGTCTTTGTGATCTTTAGATTTTTATTTGTGGACAGCTACCCTGCATGAAAAGTGAGTGATGCCTGGAAAACTACAAGTTCAAAAAGGATGTCTGCTTTTTTTTTTTTTTTTTTTTTTTTTCTGTAGAAGCTTTCAAACCATGTTTCAAACATAAAATTTGCATGAAAAAAGTTGAGACTCCAGTGCACTGGAGTCTCAACTTTTTTCATTCAAATTTTATGTTTGAGACATGGTTCAAAAGCTTCTACAGAGAGTGAATGTTTTCTTGACACTTATACTAGGTTATAAATAGATCCAGATAAGAGGGGTATCCACATAATGTATTTTTTTTTATTTCTTCACAAAAATGTACATTGTGGGTACTCATTAGAAGTGCCTTGCTGAGTAATTACAATATATGTTTTCATGGAGAAATAAGAAAAATATCAGTCCTTTTCAGTTGAAAAACGTGCCTTCTCTTGAGTTATATTACATATAAAATCATTCCCAAACTTACAGACTACAGAACAATGAAAAAAATATCTCTTAGATAGTTTTGTATGATCATTTGGGTTTCCATAATAGAATATGTGACTGTGTAACATTCTCTTGTCAGTTTTTAAGCTTTGAAATGGAAGGTAAAATGAAATCGGTGTCTCACATTGCTTAGTTAGTAGACTGATAATTATCTATGTAAAGTAAACAGAATTTGTGTTGAAGTGATCAAAATTTTTGTTGGAGATAAAAGTATAATTTTTTTTTATTATTTCATGATTGTTTTAAACATATACTCTGAGTGTTGGGACAGACAAGCCTAAGCAAATTGTGTAGACTTAGAGATGCTGCATAATTCAGCATCTGATCAGGGTTTACACTGTTTTTCACTCATCCAACAGTATTTTAGACACATCAGCAGATAATAAAATGGGCTTATTTAAATTTTAGTATAAGTCTGGTAAGGAGATATGGTTTCCAAATACTTCTGATGACTACTGTTTGTATTTATTTTCATGTTTTAACCCTTAAACTGCCAATCACAACAATCGTCTGCTTTGTCATCTGCTTGTGATTTTAAAAGTCATTTTTGCAAACAGTGCGTACCCAGATCAGACTGCACCTCTAGGAGCAGTCTGATCAGAGTCCACACTGTTTGCCTGTATGCAAAAATAAGTTTGAAAAGTTTGCAATAAATATTCAGCAGACGACATAAGCAGACGACATTTTCAGATGCAGGTTTTCTTGGCGTTTTAAGGGTTAAATATTAGCTTCAATCATTTTTTTTAGATGGAAGAGAATTTATACCAACTGTCTGGAATGGAAGCTATGTCTGTGATGATAATAACTTGAACATATCATACGTAGTGAATCTGACAAAATCTGAGATCAACTTTGGAATTCAGGGCACACTCTTCATAGAGAACATTCAGCTGCCAATAGAAGGAACATTTGCATGGTTCCAGAGTGTACTGGCCCTGCAGCACCAAGAATATGTCCCCGGCCTCATATACGGGAACAACTTTACTAACGTGGAAATTGATATGAAGCTCATCAGTTTAATGTACATGCGAGGAGCTGTTGTGTTTACCAGCGATACCGGTGTGAAGACATGTACTTCAGAGATGAGGAGGGTTGCTGGTATGTCAGGTTTTATATTCTGCATTATTAATTTAATATTTAATATATAGTATCCATATGTAGAAATTGGTCTGTGCAATATCGGTCACAATTCTTACTTCATATAATATATACAACTGACCTCTGCTTAATACAGCTTGACTTCTGGCCAATATGATTCACCATGATGAAATGGCCCAGTTACTGGTCTCAGTCTGCTGTATTGATACTCAGCTGACTGTTAATTAATAAAAATATCATTAATCAAATGATTTAATATTAACCCAGTTACAGGTCCTTGGTCTGCTGTATTGGCCCTCGGCCTTTGGACAGCTGTAACTGGGCCAATACGAAATCACTTGATTAATAATAACATAATCATATTAACCCAGTTACAGGTCTTTGGTCTGCTGTATTGGCCCCCGGCCTTTGGCTGAGGGCCAATACAGCTGACCAAGGACCTGTAACTGGGCCAGTATGAAATCACTTGATTGATAACATAATAGTATTGCACAGCTTTAGATATCTTATGGGTACTCACGGGAATCACCTCTGTAAGATGATTGACAATGAGTACCCACAAGATGTGTTTTTGCTGTTCATATATGTTAAATGGATCTGTGTTTGTCAAAAGTGGCTCTCATTTTTCAGACACACACTTCCCCCACCTAACCACCCATTAACACCCATTACCTGCCTGCCTTCCTCTCATCCCGCTCCAGCCCGCTAAAAAAATAACTAGATCGGGCAGTCGATGGCACGCCATCGCAAATCCCCACGCTTGTTAATATTTGTCCTTTTGACTCTTCCCCAGGGCCCCTGGGGGGTGGGGGGGGGGCCAAAAATAAATGTGCTCTTGCACGCCCCACTTGTGTAAGCAAGCCACTCACCAAATTTGGTTGGATTCTGTCCAGCGGTTTTGGAGGAGATAGCATAACGGACAGACGGACGGACTGACAGGCAGACGAAGGCGATAACAATATCCCCGACGCAAGCGTGGGGATAATAATTTTACTAACTTTGTCATCATTTAAAAAGGTTTCACTCCACTTTTTGTCCAGAACATAGAGATTTTTTTACCATACCCACCTTGTCCTAATTAAATAAAAACTTTGGTTTTACCTAGCTCACTTTGTCCTGATTATAGTGAGATCAGGTTTTCATCCTACTCACTTACTTTCTGTTATAAGGGAGTTTAGAAAGTTTTTAACTCTTTCACTGCCACAGTGATAATAATAGGCTTTTGCAAACAGCATAGATCCAGATGAGACGGCTCAATGCTGTTTGAGATTTAGTCTTTCAACTTTACATATAAACGTCTTTCCAAACGATAATTTGTTAAAATAAAAAAGCAGACGACATTTGTCGTCTGAAATTTGGTGCCAAAAGAGTTAAATAGATCATTTGACATAAAAGCAATGTTGATGGCATAGCTCCAGATAAAGCACTTTTTTCAGCTGAACAGTAATGATATTTTTTTTCTTCAGGAAACATATGTTGTGGGTACTTATTTGAAGTGCCAATGAGGCATTTCTAATGAGTACCCACAACATAGGTTTTCATGGACAAATAAGAAAAATATTATGTGAGTACCCCTTCTTATCTGGACGGGTGCATAGTATACGCTGTGAGCACAATCATTATGAGAAACATTTAGGTACCACCCATTGTCTGTATGCTGTTGACTGAATATAAAACACATATTTTGTCATCATCATTATCATCATCATCACCAACCTCACTTACATGATCTATTCCATGATCTTTGTTTTGAGTATTGATAAACACAAAAGTATGCTATCACATATGCAAGCAGATCCAGATCAACCTATGTCTCCACACAGTTTGAAAAGATTCAGCACATTTTGCCATGCAGGCTGATCTGGGCCTTTGCTGTCTGCACATGGCCAAAAGAATCATTTCCACATTGTTTGGATCATAATAATGTAAATGTCAGTTCCAAACTGATGGTAAAATGATGCTGGAGCGGAGTGTTTCAAAAAACGTATTTACAAGAATTGACAAATATAATTACAAGAATTGACAAGTACACTTCAACAAGACTGGGACATTTTATGGATTCAGAAGTTGGTGGAAGTTAAAGCAGTCATAGTTAATATGTACAGCTCAGAGAATTTGATCATCAGCAACACATTGAACAAAAAGTGTGGAGGATGTGAAATTTTAAATTTTTGAAGAGAAGGATGGAAATTAAATTCAAAGCTGAAAAAAACAGAAACATACAGAATAATGGAAGACAATTTGGCATGAATGTAAATCTGGCCATTGTAAAAATATTCCATTACTAATCTAGTAAAATCTGTACAAGGAAATTCAAATGAGATCCTATGCTACAAACTGTTAGACTATCAATGTTGGTGAGAATTGTTTTAGAGTGGAATGTTTAAATTGCTTAATTTGATAAAAAGGACTTCTGTAATGCATTTTTAGTTTAACCAGTTTTAGTCTGGAGACCCCTAAAAGGACAACTGGCAAACAATGCAGACCTAGATCAGATGCCACAAAATGTGGTGTCTGATCAGGGTCTATACTGTTTGCATTAAATACAGAAATTTCCATAAAACAGTAATTATAAAAACTAACCAGACGCCCTGCTATAGAAAATAGACGGGTCCAAACAGTTGTGTTAAAAGAGTCCACTCAAAATAAATGGGTGTATCTAAGTTATGTGAATTATGAACATCAGCCAAAGAAGCTGTCAGAAAATGAACCGTTGGAAACCTGGTGTCCATGATTGATATGAAGGATAAGTGACATGATATATCAAGGAAGAAACACGCATTTTTATTTTTTAAAGAGAGCTTGTGCAAATTGTATCAAGTCAGTGGGCTGAATAAACAGGTAAGAAATTTTCTATATGTTCTATCCCAACATAAATATTAATTCCTAATGTTTGCAAACTAATTTCATAACCATTATACTTTAAATAACTTAATACTGGAAAGTTTAAATTACAGTAATTACCAATTGTATTGAGACACACAGGCCTGAGCAAACAATGTAGACCCAGATGAGATGCTGCAGAATGCAGCATCTCATCAGGTCTACACTGTTTGCCACTCATCCAGCAAGTTTTTGACACAACATTTGGTAGAAAATTGCACTTGTTCAAATTTTAGAACAAGTATGGTAAGGAGTTGAGGTGTCCAAATACTTAGCTTAGTGTTGGAACTTTTAAATCAATGTTGGATATACAAGAAAAGTAACATTTAAAGCTGAATACTGATCTTTCTTAATGAAGACATTTATAGCGTAAATTAATTCTCATATTTTATCCTTATCTAACATATGTCATGTTTGCAGTCTTAAGGTAAAGAGATACACTTTCAGGGAGGCAAATTGGAAATCACAAAAGTTGTTTCTGTTCTAAAATTTGAACAAGTACAATTTACTACCCGATGTTGTGTCACAGAAGAATTATTCTAACAATTTCAGGTGCTGAGAAATATAGAGAATTGAACTTTGCAGCAGTGTGACATTGAAGAAAAAAAAAACAACTGCTAAAACACTGTTTCATTATAGCCTGGTAATACATGTATTTTTGGCATAACTGAAGATATGGATGAAAACTTTACTTGTTAGAGAAATCAAATGAAAGGTTTGAAAACAAGAGTGATGCCAAGTAGAGACGCTTTGCATTTTAAGAGATGCCAGTGTAGAAATCAATTTGCTTTTGTGAAATCATTTTGCTTTTGTTGTTTTGCTTTGTGGTTTTGCTTTAACCCTTAAAGCGCTAAGCAAAATTGAAGCAGACGACATTCAAATTTTTTTATATTAATTTTCCGAGAAAATAAGACTTGCATTTCATGTGAATTGTCTGCTAGCAGACAATTCACATGAAATTCCAAGTCTTATTTTCTCTGAAAAATACAAAAGAAAAATCAAAATGTCGTCTGCTGCAGTTGTGATTAGCATTTAAAGGGTATAAATACAGGGTACTTCCATAAATTGAACACCCAAGGGACAGTAAAAATTAGTTTTAGTTATGAGTTATTCCTCTTATAGAGTATTATATAAAAAAAAAATACCGTACTGTGCTATTAGTTTTTTCTAGATTACTGAAAAAAAAGTTGTAATAAAATATCCACTTAAAAGGGCACACTTTAAAGAAAAATCAGCAGAAAACTTCATGATGGTCGTACATAATGATGCTTTTGCGATATCTTTTTTATTTCTTTATAAAAGCATATGTTGTGGGTACTCATTTGAATTGCCTCGACTTGTCGAGGCAATTCAAATGAGTACCCACTACATATGATTTTACAAAGATTTAGATAAAAGTACACGGGCTATAATCTGGAGACTACACAATTGCTTGACTGTGTGCTTATAGGGATACGTGGGGTAATTAGATCGAATACGGTAAGTGAAGATACCCAGGAAGCACCGAGAGTAGGGGAAATGAGGAGCAGATAATGGCAAAACAAAATGCCACATATGAAGCCACCGACAAACAAAGAAAGAAGAACTGGAAGAGAGGAACTGCCTTAGAATAAGAATGAATGATTTGCTTCCAAAATTAATTCTGGTTAACCAGGGTATTTGATCCATCCCTGTTCTAGTTACTGGAGTTCTACTGTAGCATTTACCCTACCCTTTGGATGAGTAACACTAAGCTGAGGCTCGCTGTGACATGTCACCATTTTCCCATATGTAAACAGTGCAGGCCAGAGCCAGCCACCAGCATTTTCCAGCCATGGTCTTGTATTTTACCAACTCAATCTAGGGATCTGCTGAATTCATATATCATGTCTAATGTGGGAAATGAGCTCATTTTCTATATACAAGCAGTGAAGGCCCATATCAGCCTATACATTAATGCAGTCTAATCTGGACCTATTCCCCATTTACAGACTTAATGATACTTTAGAATATATCAGTGGACACTTCCGACAGTGAAGATTCTCATCAGACCATAAGGGAAATGTTTGGGTAGCTGAGTGGTTAGCGTTCTCGACTTAGGATCACATGGTCCCAGGGTTGGAATCATGCTAGAGGTGCTAGAGGTAGCACATTACTGTACAGGGCTTCATTGGACACAGCCTTACATTATCATTCATCCATTGTCTCTATATGATTTGAATAATGTTGAAAGGGAAATAAAACACCAAACCATCATGATCATCATCATCAAATCATACGGATGTGCAATAAACAGATTACCAGTTGATTGCTTTGTTTTCAATCTATGTGATTGTTTGACAGTTTATCATACAGTGTTTTTTTTTGTTTTTTTTTTTTTTGTGGAATCAGGCAGGCATTCAGGTATTGATATTTTTTCTTATTTCTCTTTGAAAACATATGTTGTGGGTACTCCTTTGAAGTGCCTCACTGAGGCATGTCTAATGAGTACCCACATGTTTTTGTGGAGGAATAGGAAAAATATTTACCTGATACTTCCTCTTATCGGGAGCTAATACGTTTGACTTACTGTATCGGGTAGATTCTGTAGGCCAACAAAGAATGAACAGTCTGATTTGGGTCTCTGCTGTTTGCATATGCCTCAAAAACAGCCTGTTTGCTTTGCATGGCCCCAATAATAATACTCATGTAATAGGCATAAAGTTAATCAGAAAATAAATTAGTGAAACCAAAGCATGACTCTTACTTTTATATTCTACACTTAACACCTTGCATGCTGGGTAAAATTTTCAGGAGACAACATTTTTAAATAATTTTCTTATTTTTCCTAGAAAATAGGATTTGATACTTCATGCAAATTGTCTGCTAAGGAGACAATTTGCATAAAGTGTCAGATCCTGTTTTCTAGGAAAAATAAGAAAAATATCACCAGTTTATTATCTTCTGAATCTGCCCATAGCGCGGTAAGTAGTAAATAGATAAAATACACACAAGTTATGTGTTAATAGTGAAGTTACTTCATACCAGCATGTGCGTATTCATAAAACCATTTAGAAAATGTAGTTGCATGAACCAGATCCTATTTTTGAAGACTACTGTATGGTATTAGTTTTAGTCTTGGCTGTTTTAGCAGCCAGGAGCAGCATAGAGATAACTTTACGGCATCAGGGTTGGTGTAGGCATCATTGTTGGTGTCAACAGTGTTAAGTCTGTGCCTTTAGCTCCATTACTCAAAAACCAAGGCTTCTGTGCTAATGAAACTTTTTACCCACATCAGCTATGATGCATCCTGTCCACTGCCATCAATCGTTGCTACTTTTTATGCTTAGCTGTCCACTAGAAGTTGTGACATAGCCATTCCACAAATTTCTTGTTGAATGTTTTATGAAAAAATATAGCTATTCAGCGTTATGGTAATTTTGGAATAAAAAACAGCAATGTCAGACACAAATTTTGTTGGTGTCCCAGTAGTGTACTATAATGTCAATCAAGTCTTGAAAATGACTTTGTCTGAGTTTTCTTTTAACCATTCAGAACTTTAAAATTATTGAAGTTCTTCTTGTATCTCAGTAGTACAATCACAGATATGTTAGTTCTGAAAATAAAAATTAGAGGGATTCCAGAAAAAAAATAGTGAGAATACTCCTTTAACATTACATATATAGGGAAATTTCTAAAAAAAAAAATAGTGATACAGCATATAAAACTCGGGTTTTGGAGCCAAACATTAGCATGTCACATTAAAAATAGTGAGACCTAACATATTTGCAGTCAGCCTTGTGTTAAACAAGCTAATGGAAAGCTAAAGTATGGTTGTTTAAGAAAGATGTGTTCTATAATGTCAGCTCATCCATTTTAGTCAAAAGGGTAACTGGCAAACAGTGCAGACCCAGATCAGATGCTGCAGAATGCAACATCTGATCAGGGTCTCCACTGTTTGCAAATAGTTCAGCCATTTAGCTCTAGGAATATCTAAATCACATAGCCTGACATACCTTAAATTGAAATTTTACTCTTCCAACATATACTATGGGGGGTTGTTTGGGGGGGGGGGGGGTGGAGGTGGTGGAGTTTATTCAGTCTAAAATGGGTTAAGTCTTGAAAATAACTTCAGTCAGGTTTGTTTCTAGTTATTTATAACTTGAAAAGCTTCCCATGTCCTGCTGACTTAATTCTGTTCTGTGATGTACTTGCAGTTGATTCATTTCTAATTTCAGTGTATTTTGAGGGTTGTAATTACCATGGAGATTGTTGGAGATATGGCACACAGAAGGAACAATACTCATGCTGTTGTCACACAGGTCAGTTTCATATCAATGGCTTCCTTTGGAAATCATTCAGAAGAAATGTTTAACTGATTTTATTAAAAAAATTACATTAGTTTTTTTTAAATATTGTCTGCTTAAAGATATTATTTTTAAATGATGACTTCTTGTGTATTTAGTGAAGTTAAAGAGTTATTTTTGAAGTTATAGCAAAGTTATCAGATGCCAAGTGACTGGTATTTTTCCCAGTAAATATATTTTTCCCAGTAAATAGGACTTTGCATTTTATTCAATTCAAAATGAATTAAATGTTAAGCCCTATATTCATGAAGAAAATGAAGGAATATTTAGATTTAACATAGAAGAGTTAAAGGGGAGTGGATACACTTTCAGGGAAGGTGAGTGGTAAAACTGTCTTGCCTCCCTTCTGAAAAAGGGTCTACTCTAAAAGGAAAGAATTTCGAAAGGGTCCTTATTTGAAGCAAAGTAAACAGGAAGTCAAAAGAGTTGTCTTTCTTGTAAAAATTGGCAAAAAGTTGACCATGTGTACCCAGTCCACTTATATGGAAGAATACATTTGAACACAAGATATATATATATTTCTTAATACAAGATATATGTATTTTTTAATTCAAGATGTATGTATTCTTTTTTAATACAAGATGTGTATTTTTGAATACAAGATACACATATTTTTGACTACAAGATACAGTCGAACCTCGTTATCTCTAACTTGCTTATTTCGAATTAACACTTATCTTGAAGTGAAAATCTGGTCCCTGGTTTAACATGAAACTATGACAACAGGTGACAAAATAATGTGGAAAAGAGGAGAAATTGCTCCTCAGGAGCAATTTCTCCTCTTTTCCACATTATTTTATATATATATTTCTAACTTCAGGAGTCAAGTTACATATTTATTTGTTAAATGTGGTTGTTCAATTTATTGTTTTCCT
Organism: Anodontia alba; assembly: GCA_964016985.1. Lineage (NCBI taxonomy): Eukaryota > Metazoa > Mollusca > Bivalvia > Lucinida > Lucinidae > Anodontia > Anodontia alba. The sequence continues at coordinate 100,042,224 of OZ024825.1, read as the reverse complement.
CACTCTCTCAACTCTGATATGTCGAGGTACGGATATCTCGAAGTGTTTCAGTGAGTCCCTTGGAATTTGAGATAACGAGAGTCGACTGTATATGTAATTTTTGAATACAAGGTATGTGTATTTTTTAATACATGATAAATGTATTTTTGGATACAAGATATAAAAATTTTTTTATACAAGATGTATGTTATTTTTTTTGTCAGGTTACTATGGAGATCGCTGTGAACACTCACTGACCACTCCTACTACTACAACACCTACTACCACACCCATTCCATGTACTCCCGCAAATAACTGCTCCACCCACTACACCTGTAACCCTGATGGAACCAAGAAATGTTTACCAGGATGGACTGGACCCCACTGTGATCAGATAATACCAAATTCCCAGGCAGACTGTTCTAACTATGATTGTAAGTAATGCAGTGCCTTAAAACACTAACATGATTTCAGCAGATGACAATTTTTATTTTTCAGAGAAAACAAGTCATATCAAGGCATGTCAAAATGTCAAGACTTGTTTTCTCTGAAAAATGAAAAAAAAAAATTAAAGTTTTTAGAATGCCATCTGCTACAAATTTTGCTTGACTTTTTAAGGCTTAAAATGTCTAAAAAAAACAACAACCAAAAAAACAATTCAAATTAAATTATGGGGTAAATACCCATATATCAGTAATTCTTGGACCTATTAACAAAACAGGGTACCCAAAAGAAAAAATCCTGATACCCAATTCAGTGAGAAGTGGGTGGGTAATAATAGCCCAAAATACCCAGTTGTTTAAAACCTCATGTAATGTCTTAATTGTTGTGATTTAACCCTTAAAGCACTAATCACAACTGCAGCAGATGACATTTTTGTAGTTTTCAAAGAAAACTAAGCTTGACATTTCATGTGAATCTGTTGGAATACCAAGTCTTAGTTTCTTAGAAAAATAACAATAAAAAATAGAGTTGTCTGTTAAACTTTGCTTAACACTGTAAGGGTTAAATACATTGTATTTAACCTAAATTTTAGACATCTTACCACACTACCATACTTGTCCTAAAGTTTTTAATAAATCCAATATTTTCTGCCAGTTGATGTGCCTTAAATACAGTATTAAAGGTAAATATTGTAGACCCTGATCAGACACCACATTCTGCAGTGTCGGATCTGTAGCTTAACAGTTTGCTGGGACCAGCTGTCTGTCCCAATATTTAGGATAAGTTTGGTATTTGTTTTAAAAATGGGCTTAAATCTGTACTTTTAGACTTGTAGCGTTATTTACTCTGGATTGCTCAGTGGGCACACAAGGTGGAAACAATGTCATATCAATGTTTTTGCAGTATAATTTATACATTTTTATTGGATACAACACAGTTACTGTTTAGCTAACGGTTTTTTTTTTCTGTTTTGGATCCCAGCAATAATGTTGTTGTATAAATCAATAAATAATGTACATACAATCATCTGGTCACAGAACAATTAAATTGATATTTTTGTTTAATTTTTAGATGGGAGAGAGTTCATACCTACTGAATGGAATGGAACCTATGTCTGTGATGATAACAAGCTGAACATTTCATATTTAGTGAATCTTACAAAGTCAGACGTCAACTTTGGAATACAGGGGACTCTATATATAGACCGCCTTAGTCTTGATGTTGATGGAACATTTGCTTGGTTTCAGAAAGTTTTAGCTTTACAGCACCAAAATTTTGTGCCAGGCCTCATATATGGAAATAGCTTTACCAACGTAGAGATTGACATGAACTTAATTAGTTCTGTGTATATGCGAGGAGCTGTTGTGTTTACCACCAGTTCGGGTATAAAAACTTGTACTTCAGAGATGAGGAGAATTGCAGGTTTGTGATAGATTTCTTCCCTTGAGCTTTACCAGCACTCATAGCTCTAAATAAGAGGAGAATCCAGATATAAATATTTTTCTTGTTTCTGAAAAAATATGTGTCATTACAAAAACAAGCCTATTCAAATATACTGAAAATTTTATCACCAAAAAAAAATGAAAATTTCCAGATAAAAATTCGGATATTTTTCATATTTTTGCTCAAAACATAGATTGTGGGTACACATTTGAACTCAGCGAGGCAGTTCTAACGAGTACCCACAATCTATGTTTTTGAGCAGAAATAAGAACAATAATGTATACCCCTGTAAACCCCAGTTTTACCATATAAAAGTGGGGTTTAAGGGGATCAACATTATATAGGCATATTTTCGTGATGGTACTCTGTGGATATAATAATATGTTTTATAAGAGATAATCATGTTGTGGTACTCACTAGAATTGCCTCACAGAGGCAATTCTGGTGAGTACCACAACATATATTTTTATGGAGAAATAGAAAACTTAATACTTAATTGTCGAAAAAATGGTCCATTGAGAATCTCAGTATATGATTTCATGGAGAAAAAAGAAAACATCAATAGTGTTTGGGTTAGGTGAATGACTGTGCTTGACAGGATCCCATTGGGTTGACTAGGCCATAAAACCTCAACAGAAACAAACAAACAAACTATCTGATACATAGTTTTAGGGGGACATTGAAAAATTAAAGTTCATTTTGGTTGAAAAAGCATCTTGTCTAGAATTATGAAATATTGTATATATCCTGTGCATATTATTTTGTTTCTAATTTCAGTGTATTTTGAGGGTTGTAATTACCATGGAGATTGTTGGAGATATGGAACAAACAAGAATGATTATACCTGTTGTTGCCGCCAAGGTGGGTTGGAAGTTTGTATTATCTTAACCCTTTAACTCCTTGCATGCTGGGTAATTTTGCATGCTTTTTTGTCGACATGATTTTTTTTTTTTTTTAAATTAACTTTTTCAAAAAATCTGCTACCATCAGAGTGTCAAACCGTTTGGATCCAGATCAGGCCCGACATTTTGTTAAGCAGCATTCAAAAATTGCAGCAGATGACATTTTTCTGAAATTTGATTTTTCCTGAAATTTGATTTTCTTTTAAACCTTTCCAAGAAAATAAAGTTTGACATTTCATGTGACTTGTCTGCTAGGCAGACAAGTCACATGAAATGTCAAACTTCATTTTGTTGGGAAATAAAAAAATAGAATGCTATCTGCTACTGTTGTGACTGGCATTTTAAAGGTTAAATCTTTGTTCATTATATTTTGTTGCTTTTTTTTTTTTTTGGCAAATACTATATTTATTCATATTTGTGGTAATCGTATTTGTGTTTCATATTTTCATTTCTACATTGCTCTGTATAAGGTGAAGGTTTTCTGGTATGTTGTATGTCTTCAGATTAGATCTACAAAGTAAAGCATGCAAAAAAAAAAAAAAATAATAATAAAAACAACCTGCTCTGGAATAAACAAATAGATATAAAAAAAAACAACAACAAAAAAAAAAAAACATCAGTAACATCAACATAGGTTACATTCTAAATTTTCATTTATAACTGAGGTTTGACATTTCCTGTAAATTGTCTGTCTAGCAGACACTTTCCATGAAATACTAAGCCATATGTTCTCTGAAATTATAAAAAAAAAAAAAAAAAAAAAAAAAAGAAATTATAAAAAAAAAAGAAAAAAAAAAAAGAATTTTGTTGGCCATATTTTCTCTGAAAAATAAAAAAAAAATAAAAAAAAGTTAACCCTAGGAAAAAAATAAAATAAAATACTGTTAAAATTTTGAATTGTGCATTAAGGATAATATGTACTTTTCAGGATATTATGGAAAATATTGTGAAAATGCAATAACGAAACCTCCTACTACAACAACTACCACGCCTACTACTACGCCCATCCCTTGTGATCCTGTAAACAACTGTACATCCCACTACACCTGTAACCCAGATGGTACAAAAAAATGTCTTCCCGGGTGGACTGGTTCTCACTGTGATCAACTTATTCCAGATTCAGCAGCAGACTGTGCAGTGTATGATTGTAAGTAATTTTTTTTGATGAAATGACATTTGCATGAATACTGTATTTGCGCTGAGTATTTTGTAGACAAGCCAGATCAAAATGTGTAGACTCAGATCAGTGTTTGGCACTAAAAGAAGTCATCAAATGAAGGTCGCACTCTGAAGGTGGTTCTTGATTAGAACAAAGACTGTCAGTGATTTTTGTTGTTGTTTTTTTTTTAATTATTTTGCAGTATGCTAAGAAAAAAAAAAAGGATTATAGTGAGGAGATGGTATGAGGTGTGAAATAGTTTTTTTTTTCTTTTATGTCTTGTAAAGTTTGGCTAGAAATATATATTTATGTATGTTTTAGTGAGGAGCTGCACTTCTGTTTGTCATGTTTGCAGCTTGAGAATGTATACATTACATTTCATTGTAAACAAAAATGTGTGTGTGTGTGTCTGTGTGTCTGTGTGTGTCTGTGTTTGTTTGTGTGTGTTCCTTAACAGATCAGAGAGAGAGAGAGAGACAGAGATGGAGAGAGAGGGAGAGAGAGAGTATCACTGTAAGACTATTTTGACAAATTGCTTCATAAACCTATTTTGTCAAATGCTTTATGGTGAATAAAATAGGAAAGTTCAGTACATGTATTTGCTCTTAAACTATAAGTTGGTAAAAGTTTTCATTTTCTTTTAGATGGAAGGGAGTTTATACCAACAGAATGGAATGGCTCCTATGTATGCTCAGACAACAACGTGAACATATCCTATGTTGTGAATCTCACAAAATCAGAGGAAAATTTTGGAATACAGGGAACACTGTTTATAGAGACCCTTCGTCTGGGAATCGAAGGCACATTTGCTTGGTTCCAGAGTGTTCTAGCTTTACAGCATCAAGGTTTTGTCGGCAGCCTGATATATGGAAACAACTTCACAAACATAGAAATTGACATGAACTTGATTAGTACAACGTACATGAAAGGAGCTGTTGTGTTCAGCACAGATGCTGGGGTAAAGACCTGTGTTTCAGAGATGAGAAGAATTGCAGGTACTTTAAGTTGTGTGTTATCATTTTTCTTCTTTTTTTTCTTTTTCTTTTTTTTTTTTTTTTTTTTTTTCCAATATATATGATTTTTATTCTGTCATAGGACTTCTTAAAGAGGAGTATTTGGTGATTGTTCTGGGATAATTTCAGGTAAAGTGCTTTTTTTAACAGATAAAATACTCTTTTTTTTCCTACCAAAAATTAATATTTTTCTTATTTCTCCATAAAAAAAAAAATTTTGTGGGCACTCATTAGAAGTGTCGTGGTGAGGAGCTTCTAATAAGTACCCACAGTTAATGCTTTTATGGAGAACTGGAGAAAATTATCCCAAAATTATCACCAAATACTCCTACTTAAGTCCTCTGATTCTTTTAACCCATTGTATACTGAATAGATTCTCCCACACTATATATTGGAAGAGTCCAATTTCAATTTTAGGTACGTCTGGCTATGAGATTTACTTATTCCTAGAGAAAAATGGCTAAACTGTTTGCAGACAGTGGAGACCCTGATCAGACGCCGCATTCTGCGGTGTCTGATCTGGGTCTGCACTGTTTGCCAGTTACTCTTTTATGGGTCTCCTGATAACAATGGGGTAAGGCTGTCCCTACTTAAGCTAAAAAATTTGTGTTGTGTAAATCGAAAAGAATAGTTGGTTTAGTAGTGAACCAGGTTGGAATATCAGTTCTCCCTAGATTCGTGTCTGTTCACCTGTATGTCTGACATTGATGTCTGGCTTATTACTGTGATGCAGGAAAGAATTTGAAACGATCTGACACAAAGGGTCTCAAGAAGATCTTATGTGGTGTGCAACTGCCATCTTCCTACCATAAAGGTCAAGATCAACTTAAACTTTGTACAATGGCCTTCAGCAGTTCATGTCTAGCTTATAACTTTACAATGCAGGTAGGGATTTGAAATGATTTGACATATGTATCCCTGACTAAAATCATAGGTCTCATGCAAAACCAGGCTCTGTACCTTGAAGGTCAAGGTCACACCTTAGATTTTGTACAGATTGCCTGTAATAATGTGGTAAGAAAATGTCAGCAGATGACATTTTGAAAATATAATAGGGCTGGACATTCTATGCAAAGTGACTCCAAATGGAGACAGTTTCCATGAAATATCAGCTCCAGATAAGGCACTTTTTTGAACCGAAAAGTACTATTTTTCTTATTTTTACACTTAAACATATGCTAGGGTGCCCATTAAAAGTGCCTTGGTGAGCCACTTCAAATAAGTATCCACAACATGTATTTTTTTGGAGATAAGAAATGTAAACAATATTATGTGGATATCCCCTCCTATCTGGAGCTATAATCAGTACCTTTTTTCTGGGAAGGAAAGATAAAAGTATCTCATTTGTCATCTGCTACATCACGAAAATACACCTTTATAGTTTTGACCCCCTTAAACCCCACTTTTATATAGTAAAACTTGGGTTTAGTGAGGCAGTTCTAACAAGTACCCACAATCTATGTTTTGAGCAGCAATATGAAAAATGTCAGAATTTTTTATCTGAAAATTCTCCTTTTTTGGTGGCAAAATTTTCAGTATATTTGAATAGGTGTGTTTTCGTTATGAAATTCACCTATGCTTGAAAAAATCAAGAGGAATGGATATGTTTTCAGAGAAGGCGACTCTTTCAGAAATAGTTTTGTCTCCTTTATGGAAAAGTGTCTACTCTATAAGGAAAGAATTTGCTCTCCATGGGAGCAAATTGTTTCCTTTTTGAGTAGACCCCTTTTGGGCTTGATGTGCAGGATGTCACAAAAGTTGCCTCAGTGGTAAAATGGTAGAGAATCAACCTAGTCTCCTCAACTCTTTGCATGCTGGGCTATTTTGCATGCTTTTTTGTCATCTGTGGATTTAACTTTTTCAAAAAAATCTTTCAGGAATACCATCTGAGTGTCAAACAGCGGACCCAGATCAGGCCTGACATTTTGGGTCCGAACTGTTTGCAAAGGTTATCAGCAGACGACAAAAGTCACCACTAGGTGGGAAAGAGTTAAACTCTATTTCCTTACCATGGCTCAGATGTGAAGAAACACTTTGTAAATTATGCTGTCTTAATCTGTTTTATAATTTCAGTGTATTTTGAGGGTTGCAATTACCATGGAGATTGTTGGAGATATGGAACAAGGAAACAAGACTATGCTTGCTGTTGTCATGCAGGTAGGTGTCAGTTTTGATAGGGTTTTGAGATGTAGGAATTACTTGTACCAATAGCTTCAAGTGATGTGATAAGTTCTCGTACTTGTTAGGATTGCTGTAACATAGTGATTGTATTGTCTGAATACACAGAACTTTAAATGGATTTATGCTAAAATAACAAGACTAGTCTGCTGCTGGTGGTGATACCTTTCTTCAGAGTTGTAAAGACATATCATTCCATACCAGAAAAGGGTCCGTATATTTAACCTTGTCCTGCTGAACCCAGATATACTCTGTCTTTGCAAACAGTGTAGATCCAGATCAGTTGGCTTCTGAAGAAGCCAACTGATCTGGATCTGCACTGTTTACCATTCAGTATGTGGATTTAATCAATGACCTTGATCAAGTAATCTGATTGGCTGAAAATTAGAAGTGGGTGTGGCTTCTTAATTTATTCAGCAGGACAAGGGTTAAAGCCCCAGATGAGCTTGTGCAAATACACTTTGCAAATTGACCAGATGCCACCTCTCAATCATACATGACACTGACCAGTCAAATATGTTAAAAATCCAGGACAAATAACTGCCTGTGCCTTGTGAATATTTGTTATAATACATTCTTTTATAAAATAATCTAGGACAAATTCGGAAAGTGGAGCAATAATCTCTCTGGCGTTTGGTCAGTTACTATCATGTTACCACCAAGCAGAAAGCCTTTATATGGACATTAAATGGTTTTGTTTCTTCTTGCTCTGCTAAGAAAAGAATGTATAAACCCATTGTAGTCGGGAGACCCCTAAAAGGGTAATTGGCAAACAGTGCAGACCAAAATCAGATGCCACAGAATTGTATTGTATTGTGGTGAATATAGAGGATATTTATTCTTTTGCTGTGAATACCATAAATATTGTCATCGAGTGAAATGAAAACATCAATATTTTCACGAGTGCGAAGCACGAGTGAAAATTTGAATGTTTTCATTACACGAGATGAAAATTTTTATGGTGTTCACTGAAAAAGAGTAAATTTTCTTTTTATTTTATTGTTCACACGTCAATGCGCGTTTCTGACGTCATAAGTAACGTCACTAAACAAAACATGAACGTCATGGCGTTGACGCTCGGTGCTTAACATGTGAACCGCTGGAGAGACGAAAAACAAAAAGTTTCGGCGAATCAAAATAATTTTGATACCATAATGTTCCTTACATTCTAACTAAGAAAATGCATACCAACACTTGATAGTTTAGTTCAGACACAAAGAAGTTGGTGTTCAAAAATCTGAAGTGGAGGTAACATCCACTTCTGAAACAGTGAAAAAAACCGAAGTCGTCCAAAGCGAAGAGTGAAAATATAAATTGTATCAGTCACTATTGTGAAATGATACGATATCAATTCACTAGTGATTGATACCACTTTTATTTTCATCAGATATACACTGATTTCACCGCTGACAATAAAATAAAATTCATTACTACGGTCATTCTCTCCCTTCTGCTGATTCAAGAAGGGCAGTTGTCAGTTTCTGGCGAAAGAATGTGCACAATACTGGTTAACCGCTTAGAGGACTAAGCCTGCCCAGTACACGTGTGGTTAGGTAAACTGACCGCACTTGACATGACCCCATTGGGTTGATTGGGCCGTAAAACCTCAACACAAACAACACAAAGAAATTAACCCTTGTCATGCTGAATAAATTTTGTTGCCATGCCCACTTATAACTTTCAGACAAATAGATTATTTGATCCAGGTTGTGGATGCAAATACACAAACTTAATGACAAACAGTGCAGATCCAGATCAGGTTGCTTCTGAAGCAGTTAACTGATCTGGATCTACACTGTTTGCAATGGCAGGGCATATCCAGGTTCAGCAGGACCAGGGTTAAAGATGTCCAGTATTTATGGTAAGCATGGTAATTGCAGTCTTAAACAGAAAATACATATTTCTTTGTATTCTCTGTAGGTTACTATGGCAACTACTGTGAGAAGTCATTGACTACACCTTCTACCAGCACAACCACCACAACTACTACTACTACTACACCCACAACAACCACTACTACTACCACACCAACCACCACCACCACACCAACAACTACTTCTACTACGACCACACCAACAACTACTACTACTACGACCACACCAACAACCACAACCACACCAACTACCACTCCTACAACCACCACTACTACTCCAACAACCACCACTACTACTACCACTCCAACTACTACAACAACCACTACACCTACTACTACAACAACTACAACACCAACAACTACCACTACTACTACCACTACTACAACAACTCCTACCACTACTACAACCACTCCTACTACTACTACTACAGCTACTCCAACTACAACATCCATCCCATGTGAGCCTGTCAACAATTGCACTGCTCACTACACATGTAATCCCAATGGCAGTAAGAAATGTCGAGCAGGATGGACTGGTTCTAACTGTGATCAGCTTATACCAGATTCTTCAGCAGATTGTTCTAACTATGATTGTAAGTATATTATGTTTAGTCACAGCTCCAAATAAGAGGGTTATCAGATAATTTTTTTCTTATTTCTCCATGAAAACATATGTTGTGGGTACTCGTTAGAAGCACCTAACCATACTCCGCTTTAGATATTTAGGTATGAAAGCGGGAATGCTTTGACTTTAAGTATAAATCTTGTTTATTTATTTTAACCCTTAAATACCAAATCAAATATTAGTGGAAAACAGTTTAAAATATTTTTTTTCCCTAAAAAAAGGATTTCATGTCAACTATCTCTTATGGTGGAATGTCAACCCTTATTTTCTCATAAAAAATTAAAAAAAAAAAAAACAAACAATTTATCTTTTTAATGTGAAGAGTTTCAGTGAAATAGAGGTTCCAGTTTTCATTTTTGTTATGTTTCTTTGTTTCAAAGGCAACCTTTATCAGAGGAGGAGTAATTAATGATAATGTTAGAATACTGGGCCCAGTTGTTCAAAGCGTCGTTAGCTTAACGAGCTCGTTAAGGGTCATTTCGTTAACTGTTTTAGTGGATTCAAGATACAATATTCTGATATTTTTTGCTGAAAAAATGTGAGTAGCTTTTGCACTGCAAAAGCTACTCACATTTTTTCAGCAAAAAATTTCAGCATGTTTGCGTATCACTCGATGTAAATTTTAACGAATCGTTAACTAACGATGTCGTTAGTTTTGAACAACTGGGCCCAGTTCTTCAGTTCTGCATACAAACATTTGCTGAGGGTAACCACAAAATATGTTGTTGTTTTTTTGTTTTGTGTTTTTTTAAGGAGAGATCTGGGCCCAGTTGTTCAAAGCTAACGATATCGTTAGTTAACGATTCGTTAAAATTTACATCGAGTGATACGCAAATATGCTGAAATTTTTTGCTGAAAAAATGTGAGTAGCTTTTGCAGAGCAAAAGCTACTCACATTTTTTCAGCAAAAAATATCAGAATAATGTATATTGAATCCCCTAAAACAGTTAACGAAATGGCCCTTAACGAGCTCGTTAAGCTAACGGCGCTTTGAACAACTGGGCCCAGAAAAATTATCCTAGAATTATCATCGAATACTCCTCCTTAGCAAGTCCTCTACTTTGTAGATTATCTGCAAAGTTAATGATATGCTTTACAGTATATTATGCTTTATTTTTGTAGATGGAAGAGAATTTATACCGAGTGTATGGAATGGAAGCTATGTCTGCAGTGACAACAATTTGAACATTTCATATGTGGTGAACCTGACAAAATCTTCAGATGTCAACTTTGGGGTGCAGGGAGTGATGATGATAGAGAACCACCGTCTTGCTGTCCAAGGAACATTTGCCTGGTTTCAGCAAGTTCTAGCCCTGCAGCACCAGATTTTTGTTGCTGACCTCATATATGGAAATGACTTTACCAACATTGAGATTGATATGAATCTGATTACTACAAAGTATATGAAAGGAGCTCTTGTGTTTACCACAAGCAATGGGTTGAAGACCTGTACCTCAGAAATGCGAAGAACTGCAGGTTCATTTTGTGCCATATTTCATAGTCACACTATATCCATATATCATAGTCACTTTATATCCATATATAATAGTCTCTCTATATCCATATATCATAGTCACTCGATATCCTTATATCATAGTTGCTATATCTATTTATTATATAAAGTATGAATAGATTGATTTTCATTGGCTCAGTGCCGCTTTCAGCCCAGTCCATAGATCATGATATACACTGGCTTGCGTGGGCCAGAATATATTAATTTCTAAATTAGATATCAACTTTTAGTGATGTTGCCAGTAGTGAGGCCCACTTCTATGTGCTCTTTTAATATTGATGGGGTCTGGTGTTGACTGTTATTGCTACAGTTATCAAGAGAAAAGATAAACTATCAAATAAAAGAATTTTTTACTATTGAGGTATTGGATACGACATTGATATCCACCACTGAGTACCAATATTGACCTCCGCTATCCCCTCTGTCAGTATTGGTATTCTCTGTTGGATATCAGGTCATATCCAATACCTCATTAGTGCATCATTGTATAATATCATAGTCTCTCTAAACCTATATATCATAGTCAGTCTATATCCGTACATCATAGTCACTCTGTATTCATATATCATAGTCAATCTATATTCACATATCATAGTCACACTATATCCATATATCATAGTTGTTATATCCATATTTGATAGTCACTCTGTATCCATATACCATAGTCATATATCATAGTCAGTCTATATCCACATATCATAGTCACTCTATGTCCATATATCATATTCATTTTATATCATAGTCACTCTATAGCCATATATCATTGTCATAGAATAGAAAAAAATAAAATGTAAATACCCATTCTTATCTGGAGTTCTGGGCATACTGTGAAATGTTTTTTTCTTAGTGGATCTGAGATATCACTAGAATGATCAGATAGATCTGGAGACCTGATAGATCTCAAAGATATCATGTTTATGGTAACTGTTCTAAAATTTCAAACACTTTATACAATGCTTTTTTTGCCTAAATTTTATGCAGTTATTTCTTAAAATACCTAGTGAAATGGCAAACAGTGTAGATTTTTATCAGCATATTTCTCCAGGAGCAGTCTGAGCTGGGTCTGTACTGTTTTATCATGCTATTTTGTCAGGATTTCGGTGTATGAAATTTTGGAACATTTCTCATACTTCCTAACAAATGATAAGAAATAATGAAATGTTTATATTTTCAACAGCTTAGAGATAGAATATTTCTCTGTCCCACTACCACAAAAAATAAATAAAGGAAAAGCCATCCCCCTTCCTGTTTCCCATATTGTTGGTCTTTATAAGTTCTCTCTTTTGGCAAGTGAGTGTGTCTATGGAGTGGGGTGGGCTGGAGAAGGCTAGAGTATGTTTGGAGAGCATGTGGTTAGAAGACCATTAGGTGGGTGGGGTATGTCAGGTATGAAGAGTATGTAGTTTAGATAAACCTGGTTTGGTTAAAATGACCTAAAAGTTTGCACATCAGAAAAACTTTTTACAGTGTATAAATTTGTAAGTATTGATATTCTCCTTGTTTCTCCACAGACTTCTTGAGTATTTATAATACATACCCACAACATGATCTTCCATGGAGAAAGTAAGGTACCCTTTTTATTTAAGATTACGATTACTACGCAAGAGTTGTGTAAGTTTCTTACCAGTGTGTTCAGTGTATGGTAAAGTATGTGACACAGTCCAGAGGCAGATTCAGATGGGGTTTGGGGGGTTCACTGGAACCCCCAGTTCACTCAAAGTTTCATTTTTCATTGGAAGTTTTTGAAAATTTGATACCGTATTTACTCTAAATATTCACATCCATTACTCTTTACCATATATTTCTCTTCAGCAAGTCCATGTTGCTACTTATGAATGTGTGTAAAAATGCTGGATGGGTGGCAAACAGTGTAGACCCTGATCAGATGCCGCATTCTGTGGCATCTGGTCTGGGTCTACACTATTTGCTCAGGCATGTCTTTGCGAATACATATAGTAAGCATGGTAATTTGATCAAATCAAACCGTCAGAAATCATCCTGGATCTGCCCCTACAATCAAAGAAGGAACCAACAGCTACATTCTAGCATGCACTTCTACACAGTCTGCTTAGAATCTTTTCTATTCACATTCTGTAAAATCCTTGCAGTATATTAGCAAGAGTGCACAGAGCTGGTATGGCACTTTGTTTATTGCCAAAGCATCAGTTAATGCTTTTTTTCAACAGAAAAATACCGATATTTTTCTCATTTTTCCATAAAAACATAAGTTGTGAGTACTCATTTTTGGAGGTGCCTTGTAGAGGCACTTCTAATAAGTACCCACAACATATGTTTTTGTGGAGAAAGAAGGAATTGTAGAGGCACTTCTAATTAGTACCCAAAACATGTGTTAAAGAATTGTAGGGGTGCTTCCAATGAGTACCAACAACAACCAATGTTTTCATGGATAATTAAGAAAAGTATTTATTTGGCTACTTCTCTTACCTACCACATTTACCCTGAGTATTCAAACACTTCAACTCCTTAGCATACTTGTTCTAAAATTTACACAACAAGTACAATTTACTACATGATGTCAGATGTGTCTAAAAACTGCTGAATGAGTGACAATTAGTGTAGACCCTGATAAGATGCTGCATTCTGCTGCATCTCATCTGGATCTGCACTGTTTGCTCAGGCCTGTCTATCCAAATACATACGGTAAATACAGTAGATGGTGGCTGCATATGTGAAAATGATAATTCTTACACACAGAGAAATTGTTATGGAAGAATAGTTGGTGATGGGATATTCTTTCTTATTCCTTCATGGTGAGGCTCTTCTAATGAGTACTCACTACATGTGTTTTCATGGAGAAATTGAGAAAATTTTCCTAGAAATAGTATTAAATACTCATTCTTTACAAATCCTTTGACACATGATATATGCTTGGTGATCAGGAGGTCATAGATTGGATTTCTGCTGGGTCTGGCAACATTCTTTTGTAGAGATTGATCATGAAATATTTTCTGCGGTCATTCTCTCCCTTCCACTGGTTCAAGAGGGGTAGTGGTCAGTTTCTGGCTAAAGAAGGTGCACAAGTACTGGTTAACTGCTTAGAGGACTAAGCCTGCCCAGGAAAAAGTATAGTTAGGCAAACTGACCATGCTCAACATGATCCTAATGGGTTGAGTTGGCTGTAATTCTTAACACAAACAAACAAGATGCTTGATATGTAATCAGAGGACTTGTTAAAGTGGAAATAATTCTGGGATAAATTTGTCCAGTTCTCCATGAAAACATATATTGTGGTGCATATTAGTGCACTTCTAATGAGTACCTACAGTATATGTTTTTTTATGGATAAACAAAAAATATCCCAGAAATATCATGTAATACTCTAGAAGACCTATAGTTCTGGTTCTAATTTCAGTGTATTTCGAGGGTTGTAACTATCATGGACAATGTTGGCGATATGGAACACAGAAAGAACAATACTCCTGTTGTTGTGAGCCAGGTAAGTCTTCACTTAAGACTTCTTAACCTTTACCACTCTCTGGGCATTTTCAGCAGACGACAGATTGATGATATTTTTCTTATTTTTGTGGTAAAACGCTTAGAAAATTTACATTCAGATTAGGCAATCGTGCTGTATATCTTACTTGCCAGCAGCTTTTTAAACTCACATTGGCAAATAGGTGAGTGTTTATTTCACACCCTAAAATAGTCTGCATCTTTTCATGCATCTTTTCTTTGGGGTAAATGCTGACAGCAATGACACAATCAACTAGAACAATTGCAGTATGATCAAGGCATTAGCTGTATAGCAATATATTCTGCAATTTCTGATTTTTTTTTTCAAATTGGACAGTGAAAACCCTGATCAGACTGTGCATTGCAGATGCACAGTCTGATCAGGGCTTTCAGTGTCTACATATACCTGAAGACACTTTAGCACGGTATTGCACAGTGTGATGTTGTTACAATGGGACCTCAGTAATTCAAAGTCCAGGGGAACAGAATTTTGTTTGAATTATCCAGACTGAATAATCAAGGGTTAAAATTTATACATATATTTCAACTGAGAGTTCAAAGACTTTAAATTATCGAGAATTTTAAATTAGGTATTGGTGTTTGAACTACACTTCAGCCTCTTTATAACACGTTTCGTTATAACACGGCTTTGGATATAACACGGTTCAAGGATGGATCCCAAAAATGCATAGATTATATTGAAAAATGACCATAAATGGTCATTTTTCAATATAATCTATACATTTTTGTTTGGATATAACACGGTTGTTTAACTAAGACGGTTTATGCTATGGACCCCAACAATAGTGTTATAAAGAGGTTGTGGTGTATCAAGATGTAACCATTCTCCTCCTGATCAAGATTTGACCATTCTCCTCATGATCAAGATTTGACCGTTCTCATGATGCAGTGTAACTTAAATTTTTTCAGGTTACTCAGGCTTACGTTGTGAGATCTCTCCCACCACGCCCTCAACTAGTACAACTACCACACCAACTACAACAACCACAACTACACCCACAACTACATCAATCACGACAACAACCACACCCACAACTACGACCACGCCTACTTCTACAACAACCACACCTACCACTACTTCCACTACAACAACCACACCCACCACCACAACCACACCCACCACAACCACACCCACCACAACTACCAAGACAACCTCTACTAGTACCACATCCACGACAACTTCAACTACCACAACTGTTAAGCCAGCCACATTAAAAATAACTCCATCTACATCTACAAGTACGACTTCTACAACGACCACACCTACAACAACCACAACCACACCTACTACTACAACCACACCTACTACGACACCCACTACAACATCTGTACCATGTGACCCAGTGATCAACTGCTCTGCTCACTATACCTGTAATCCTAATGGCAGTAAGAAATGTCTAGATGGATGGACAGGAGAGTACTGTGACGAATTGATACCTGGTTCTGTTGCAGATTGTACCACCTACTGTAAGTTGGCCTACTGCATTGTATATTTACTCAACCCTTCTCTTGCTGAACACGACATGCCCTGTCTTAGCAACAGTGTAGATCCAGATCAGTTGGCTTCTGAAGAAGCCAACTGATCTGGATCTGCACTGTTTGTCATTAAATATGTGAATTTCTATCAAAAATCCAGATCAAGTAATCTGATTGGCTGGAAATTAGAAGTGGGCGTGGCATCTTAATTTATTCAGCATGCTGGAAATTGGAAGTGGGCGTGGCATCTTAATTTATTCAGCATGACAAGAGTTAATGATTGAGCAAACATTTGTGAGCAAACTTTGTAGACCTACCCTATTTACCCTAAAATATTAGGACACCTTAATCTGCTTACCATACTTATCCTAAAAATTTGAAATAGTCCATTCTACTACCTGTTAATATCTCTAAAATATTGCTATATGTATGGCAAACAGTGTAGACCCTGATCAGAGACATTCTTCAGTATCTGATCTGGGTGTGCACTGTTTGCAAAGGCCTTTCTGTCCCAGTACTTAGGGTTATTACTGTAGTTCAAGTATTCCAGGGTTTGCACTGTTTGTCATGGAGCCAATAGGTTTCAGGCATATCACCTGGTTGTCAGATGAATTTGTTCAAGTAAGAAGTTAACCCATTTTAGTCTAGAGACCCCCAAAAGGGTGTTTTGCAAATAGTGCAGGCCCAGATCAGATGTTGAAGAATGCAGTGTCTGATCAGGGTCTCTGCTGTTTGCATTAAATACAGAAACCTTTATAAAACATAGTAGTAATAAAAACTAACCGGATGCCCTCATTACCGAAACATGCCTATTCAAATATGCTGAAAATTTTACCACCAAAAAATGAAAATTTTCATATAAAAAATTCTGATATTTTTCATATTTCTGCTCAAAACATAAATTGTAGGTACTCGTTTGAGCTACCTCGATGAGGCAGTTTTAATGAGTACCCACACTATGTTTTGAGCAAAAATAAGAAAAGTAACGTATACCCCGGTAAACCCCAATTTTACTAAAACTATATAGGCATGTCTTCGTGATGACTAACCGGACGCCCTGCCAATTGAAAAAGGCTGGTGAAAGGAGTTGTAGTAGAAGAGTCCACTTGACACAAATGGGTTAAAGGTTCCAGATATTTAGGGTAATAACTAAATGAAATTGTTTCATTACTGTCCTTTAACATGCTGAAGGCAAAATCAGCAGCTGATTGGTGTGACAGTTGAGATTCTTTTAACCCTAGGCAGATGACTCACATGAAATGATAATCCTTATTTCCTCTGAAATACAATAAAAATATTTCAAAATTGTTTTCTGCTGCTGTGATTGATGCTTTAAGGGTTGTTTTTTTTTCTAATCAAGTGAATAAAAGCTCTAAATTTCCAAACAAATTCTATAAACATTTGTCCTGTCCTTTTCCTGTTACTATCCATTTCTAATAAAAAAGAACATATTCATTTCATTCAAATTAATATTTTTTTGTGCTTCAGCAGCCAATAATTTTGTGATATTTTTCCTGAAAATTGGGCAGGCCATTCATTAGATTTGTCTCATATACAAGCAGCCAGTTCAGAGGAAATGTCAAGCCTTAGTTTCTCCAAAACATAATAAAAAAAAGAAATGTTTCAAAAGTTGTCTGCTGCAGTTATGAATGATGCTTAAAGGGTTAAGATATCGAAAACATATCAGGAAAATACTGTAACTGCTTGAAATGCTTATTTCTTGATATGCATTATTTATTTATTTATACTGACAGATGGCCGAGACTTCCTACCCAGTAGATGGAATGGAACATACAACTGCTCATCAGAAAATAAAGTATATACATACGAGTTAGAGGTCATCAAGAATGTTAACGATATCGGAGTTAATGGATACTTGTATGAGCAAAATAACACGCTGAAAATCAGGGGCTCTTACGCATATGTAATTAAATTTTTGACTCTGCAAAGTAACGACGTGGTGGAGAACCCTATACATGGAAGGAATTTCACCGATGTTGAACTGGATGTGTATCTTAGAACTAGTGTATACATGGAGGGTGCTATTGTATTCAAAACTAGTACAGGCACAAAAAATATCTGCGATACAGAGCTAAGACGAAATGCAGGTAATGTTAATCTATTATTACCATATTTATTGTAAATATTTAGTCAGACAAGCTTGAGCAAACAGTATAGACCCAGATCAGATGCCGCATTCTGCGGCATCTGATCAGGGTCAGCACTGTTTGCCAATTATCCAGAAAATTTTTAGACATATCTCAAGGTAGTAAAATGGATGTTCAAATTTAAGGAGCTGAGGGGGCCAAGTATAACTTGTATTTAGGGGTAACTGCGTTATTAGGCACCAAAATGAATGGCATTCGGAGAAAATAGGTCCTTAATTCTTGAAGTGCCAAGCTAATTTGTAGCAAAAGACAATTTGTTTTTTATTATTACAATTATTATTTTTCAGAGAAAATAATACTTGACATGAAGCCTTATTGTATCTAAAAAAAATGACAAAATTCAAAATGTTGTCTGCTGAAGTATAATTGGCACTTCAAGGCTTAATGAATATGAGAACAGCGAAGGCTGATATCAGGCTGTTTAAATTACAGCCTTCTTCAGGTGATGAACAATGGTCATGATCTGACTGCACAAATATGCAGGTGGATCTGGGGCTTTGCTGGTTTGCAAATGTGCTGAGCTGTCTTTTTTATGATAGTGCCTGTATTTTCCTATGGATACGTATTATATTAAAACAATACAGGATAAGATTTTTAATGGGTTTTCTAATTGTGATAAATGTCCTGAAATTTCAAACCATTATGAAAACATGTCTATTCAAATATACTGAAACTTTTACCACCAAACAGTGAAAATTTTCAGATAAAAAATTCTGATATTTTTCATATTTCTGCTCCAAACATAGATCACTGAGGCAGTTCTAACAAGTACCCATAATCACTGTTTTAAGCAGAAATAAGAAAAATAATGTATACCCTTTAAACCCCAGTTTTACTATATAAAAGTGGGGTTTAAGGGGGTCAAAATTATATAGGCGTGTTTTCATGATATTCTGCTGAAATAGTGCAGACCCAGATCAGATAGCTCCCCAAGGAGCAGTCTGATCACGGTCTACACTGTTTGCCATTCCACTAAGCATTTTAAAAAACAACTACATGAAAGCAAATTTTGAGCAAAAAAGTATGGAATAAAGTCTTAAAAAGTGTAGGACATTTATCGCAGTAATCATAACCATAGCTCCAGAATAAGTACTTTCTTTCTGCTGAAAAGTACTGGGCCCAGTTGTTCAAAGCTAACGACATTGTTAGTTAATGATTCATTAAAATTACCATCAAGTGATATGCAAATATGCTGAAATTTTTTGCTGAAAAAATGTGAGTAGCTTTTGCAATGCAAAAGCTACTCACATTTTTTCAGCAAAAAAATATCAGAATATTGTGTATTGAATCTGCTAAAACAGTTAACAAAATGACCCTTAACAAGCTCGTTAAGCTAACGACACTTTGAACAACAGGGCCCAGATATTTTTCTTACTTCTCCATGTAAACATATATTGTGGGTATTCATTAGTAGTCTCTCTCCAAGGCACTTCTAATGTGTACCCATAATATATGTTTTATGGAGAAAGTAGAAAAATATTTTAGAAACCCTTTTATTTCGAGCTATGCAGAACAAACAGGATTTGTCATATCATCAAAATTTAATGCTCATAGACTCATTCTGTTGTCTGTCTGTCTGTCTGTCTGTATACTTAGAGTTATATGGTAGCATGTCTTAGAATTAGACAGGGCAAATGTCTACTAAGAAACAGCTTTCACTTGTTAGATGTAGTGATATATACTAATTAAGTTTTTTTGTCTTTTTTGTAGCCTTCTTTGGTGGTTGTAACTTCCATGGTTCTTGTTACCGATGGGGAACTAACAGGGAGGATTTCTCATGTTGTTGTGATCCAGGTATGTCATTAAATTAGGGCTCTGCATGGGAGATTGTACCTCATGGTGTGGATGGTAAAAAAGCCAGGCTGTGGCCTTTCCTATCCACTGTTAACGGCAGAGAGATATAGTTTTAGTGTCCATCCATCCTTCTGTCCCTCTGTTTGCAGCCATATCTAAGTAACCAATAAAGAAAATTTCTTGACACTTTTTATAAATGTGCAGTGATATATATGAAGATTTATCAGAATGCCCTCGGTAATACATCAGTTACTTCCTTTGATTGCTTAAAATTCAACAAATTTGTAGATCTAAAGCTATTTAGTAACCAATCAATGGGATTTTATGAAACTCATTTTACCCCCGACAAATGATATATGCCATTGGAGTATATTGTTTTAGCCATTCTTGTAAATATTTGATTTGCGAATGGACGGATACAGCTCAGCCTTTGAAACTCTCTGGGTGACATCAGTGGAGAACCTGCGGAAATATATCTTTATTTATATGTGTAGTTCATTAAAAATGAGGTTACTGATATATTTTTTTCCAGAAAATAGGGGCTGAAATTTTTATGCTAATTGTCTCACAATTAGCGTAAAATTTCATCTCCTATTCTTTCCTTAGGAGACAAATTTGCTTGCAATGGTCAACCCTATTTTCAGGGAAAAATAAAATGTTTCAGTAGATCCTTGACTGAAAATTTTACCCAGCATGCTAAGTGTAAGTATGAGTAGTGTATCTTTTTGCTATTGTACATAATTATTTTCCATTTCTACTTCCAGGATATTTTGGAGAGCACTGTGAATTTATGGTATCCACAACAACTACAACATCTACCAGCACTACGTCAACAACTACTCCGACCACTACTACCACCACCACTACTACACCTACTACTACTACAACTACACCAACTACCACAACAACCACCACTACTACCCCAACCACTACCACAACCACAACCACCACTCCCACCACCACAACTACCACCACTCCTACCACAACAACAACTACAACCACCACTACTACTACTCCCACTACTACCACCACCACTACACCTACCACGACAACGACAACTACACCTACGACAACTGCTAGCTGTATTCCAATATTTATGGACTTTTTCATGCCGGGGACAGTTTATTCTTTGTACATGGAACTTATAGAAGAAGAATATGATGATGGTAAAGTCAGAGAGATTATCAACTTGGCCTGGATTGATGCTAATATAAGTAAGTTCTGCAAATTATTTTCATTTGTACACAGACCAAAATTAACTGATAGCAAAAGAACTTCATTTTTCTGTGAAATTTAAGACTTGCATCACTTTAGAGGAGATGACATTATTTCAGAAAATACCATAATGTTTTGGAGTTTTTTTTTTTTTAATTTTATCAAGCAAGAATTAGAAAATGTGTAGGAGTTATAATGCTTGCCAAATGATTTCATATTGAACCTGATAAATTTGATGAAGACATATGAAATTCTATTTGTGAGGCATAATCACTAAATAGTTCAAGGATCCACTTTTCTTTCTTCTTTCTTTCTTTATTTCTTTCTTTTGTTCTTTCTTTCTTTCATACAGCAAAGATGCTAAGTGAGAGGCTTGTCACATTACTGATCTGTGACTAAAATTCTTCTCATGGCTATTTTCTGATGAGTTACAAAATTATATTTTTTCAGATCTTCTGAAGTGTGAAGTGTCTATGTTTGATGTGAAAATAATCAGTTACAGGGCTATGATCAATGAGGATGGGTAAGAGCTCTTCTTTTTGTGTAAAACTCTTAAAAGTTGTAATTTAATATAATTTAATTTTCTTATTTTTACCAGAAAATAGAACTTACTAATACAGGGATCAAACATGGTTATTCATGCATTAACATTCGCCAGATCCCGTGGGAGGTGGTGAAAACCGAGGCCGATAGTTTGATCGCTATTATTGCATAAAAACTGGAAACGTTTGCTACATTTCACGTTATTTCTTGCAATATTTTGTTTTGCCTTTTCACCGATGTCTTGCAAACGTAATTTACACTGATTATGCTCGTTCTAGGGCCGGGCAGAACACGTCTCATAACGGAAGCAAATCTGTGGCCCCGGTACGATCATATTGAAAGTTGCTTAGCCGTGCATTAACAGCACTTGAATTGCCTTGTTAATACATGGCTTTTCGCCAGTTAATGCGACACTGCTTTGTATGCAATAATTCATGTTAATTATCTCCTTAGGAGTCTGTTCACATGACTTTCCTTCTTTTTATATCCTGCCACATTATAGTAGTGAGTTATGTTAAACCTTTCAGTGTCTGTCAGTCTGTGGAGACCGTTTCCTATTGATAGCTTGAGTATTTATTCCCAGATTTCATTCAAATTTTTGGCACAGCCTATTCCAGTTCTTGAGTTATCTGCCCTTGATGTATGAAAAATGAATTTTCCAGAATTATATTAGATTTAAAAAAAATCAGTTCTACATGAAATGTGCAAAGCTTTTTTTTTTTTTTTTTTTTTTTTGTTGTTAAAGACTGAACACTGTGCGTGTATGTGGGCATAATGTAGCTTAGGAACAAATATAATGTCTTTTGATTGGATAGTTAAGTGAACTTTAACAGATATGTTTCTACAAATATGTAACTCTTTTTTTTTTCTTTCAAATTGGAAAAATTCTATTACTTTAAGGGGACAGGATAGATTTGGCAGATTTTTCACCATTTTATAACAGGGAGACAACTTTTGTGACTTCCTGTTTACTTTTCTGCACATTAAGCCACTTCTGAAAAGGGGTCTGCTCTGAAAGAAAAAGAATTTGCTCCCCATGAGAGCAAATTCTTTTTCTTTTAAAGAAGACCCCTTCTCAAAAGGGAGGCAAAACAATTTTGACAGTTGACTCCCCACTGAAACTGTATCCATTGGCCTTAAAGGCTTTCTTTTCTATCTTTAGGCTTGACATCATTGAGGTGAAATACAGAATTATGCTGAACGACACAACTGTAGACAATACAAAACTGAGAAGGCCCAGTCTTCATCAGTATGATGCTGCCTTCCAGACACGGTACTGTTCCAGAATTTACCAGGGCAATGCCACTGGGCTGGTTCCCCTCGAGTACAGTTTCAGTTTTATGATTGAGGGATCCTGTCAGACCCCGGAAGCTATAAGGATTATGCAGGATGCATTGTGTGATGTCTGGGCTACCAACAGTAGTGAGTAAAATTTACCTGAAAAGTTTGTTTTTATTTTAAGCATTCTGTACAAAAATTGTCACAATCACAAGAACAGGGTTCAATCTGGGATTTTTGGACGTTTTTTATAAAAATCCGTCCTTTAAAATAGCGATGTCCGGGTCGGCGGGTGTCTGGCATCTGGAGTCGGGCGTTGTCCCAGGTATTCTTTTAGTTAACCTTTTTATTTATATGTTACCCATATTCTTCAGTGGATTGCTTTCATATTTGGTAGGGATAAGAAGACCAATAGGTGTTTCACATGCAAAAGAGACAACTCTCACTTTCTTCTTTATTCAAAAAACCTGTCCACAATGCCATTAGGTATTTTCTTGTTAACTTGTGGGCCAGTGGCGCAGTGAATTTTTCAAAAGGGATCATTGTTTATTTAGATGGGCCAGCATTTTTTATGACATAAAGCAATAATACCGTGCAGTTTTACTGCAAAGCCATACTGAAGCCTGCCAAATTTTTGTTGCTTTTTGATTTTTATTGATCCATCAGTTTTCATATGATATACAGACCTTTTCTCATATTTGGCATCAAATAGTAAATGATATCCTTTCATAACTGCATGGTTGTGCCTACTGATCTGACTCTACTGTTATCATGTACCTCAGAGTGTCAGTTTTTTTTTTCCACTAAAAAATAATGATATTTTTTTTATTTCTCTACAAAAACATGTTGGTACTCATTAGAAGCACCTCTATGAGGTGCTTCTAATGAGTACCCACAACATATGTTTTCGTGGAGAAATAAGAAAGATGTTGTTTTTTGTGGGGTGGGTGGGGGTTCCCTCTTATCTGGAGCTATGTATCCGCACCGAATTATATAAATACTCTGTATTTCAGGTGAAGGAGGCTTAAACTGTAGAGCTGATGATTCCATTGTTATTCTTAAACAAGAAGAATACTATGGAGATGGATCGTAAGTCATTCTGAATAATTCACAACTCTATACAAGTTATTTTGGAAATAAAATTTTGACTATTTTTGTTTTTCCACGAAAAGGTTGTCTTTGGACTTTATTAGAATAATCTTACCAAGATTATTAAAGAAGATATCCAAACACATATTGTATATATTAGTGATATCACTCATACATTCTAGCAAATTACTAAAACATTATTTATAAAGAGAAATAACTGAGACTAACATATTTATCTTAAGCATGGCCAGGACAAACAGTGTAGACAAGTTTAAATGCTGCAGAATGTGGCATCTGATCAGGGTCTACATTGTTTGCCACTCGTCAAGCAGTTTTTCAGACATGTCAGCAGATATTGTAATTGACTTGTCCAAGGTTTAGGACAAGTATAAGGAGTTCAGGTGCTTAAGTACATTGGGTAAATATGGTAATGTCTCATAAAATATCAGAACTCATGTTCTGTGAAAAAGTTAGGAAAATATTTGTGAAGAATGTATGGCAGCAAGTGAAGAATGTTTCTTCTAGCATCTGCAAGTTTCATCCAGTCCTTTACTGTTTTATATCAGGAATTCCAACTCAGCAGGCTAACAGTAATTTTGCAAAATTTGATTGTTCAAGAACAAAGTTGAAACATCAAGTATACCTCGATAATTTCTCTGAGTAGGAATCATAGATCTATTTTCTAGCATAAATTTCTAAAATGTGCTATTTATATTTAACCCACATTTCCATCATAATTATCACCCAGTCAGAATGCTAAAAATGAAATTTATTTTTTGTGGATTTTATGGATGCATAAATACTGGCAAATCACTCACATAGTGAGTGATTTGCCAGTATTTACACATCAATAAAATTCACAAAAATGAAATTCATTTCAGTAGTATGTTCAACAGCACCCTTTCATCCTTTAAATGGACAATAAAGGTGCTAATTGGACTATGTATTGCGTAGGTTATTCTG
Source organism: Anodontia alba (assembly GCA_964016985.1). Lineage (NCBI taxonomy): Eukaryota > Metazoa > Mollusca > Bivalvia > Lucinida > Lucinidae > Anodontia > Anodontia alba. Next base: position 100,017,074 of record OZ024825.1, on the reverse strand, counting down.
GCCTTCACTTTTACCATATGTATTAAAGACACATTCTAATAGGACGTTAACATTTTCCCATTGAGCCTAATGGAAACGTCATCATGATCAAACTACAATAATTCACATCGTCAGTGTAGTGCATGCAAAGGGCGCATTTGATGACATCACAAGTAAACATTTACTTCTTGCAATGTCCGCTGCAAAAGAGTTCTTTGGAAAACATTGCAATAATGTTGATTTTCCTTTTGTATCATATTAAAAGCTAAACAATTTTTCTATACTGTGAATTATCATTACTAAAGCATGGTGTTGTTAGGCAGATGGGAATATTAATTCACTCAGGCTTTGCCATCATGAATTAATACTTCGTAATCTGCCCTCAAACACCATGCTTTATTAGTGATAATTCACAGTAGAGAAAAAATATTTCTTAATTTTCACATTGCTTGGCCTATATAGAAAATGGTTTTCTTATGACATGCTCATTTATTTAAACAGGTCTGAAACAACCAGACTCTACTATTTTGTGTATGTTAATGGAGTGTTAGTCCATCCATCAACAGTTATTCCCCCTGACAGAGTTGTCATGGAAACTGGTCTGAGCCAGGGCCTTCCAGGACTCGTGTTTTATAGTGGCTTTTTGAAGATCAGATATCGTTTCCATTTTGACTTGTTTATGATGGGTCCTGTGTATGACAATGACAGAGCTAGTTTGACACAAGCAATACATGATGTTTGGAAGGACACTGTTAAAGGTTTGTAGTTTGTTTTTTTTGTTGAAATCAATACTCTCAGCTCTAAATAAGGTGCTTCCTAAACCAAAAAATATTCTTATTTTCCCCAAAAACATATGCTGTAAGGTACTTATTAGAAGTTAGAGTTTTATTTGAAGTTTTTAGATGTTTCTATTATCTAAAGTTAGAGCATGTTCCTATTGATACTTGCCTGATATTAGATACTATTCTAAAATTTTATGCTGCACCATCCCCACTGCCTCAATAGCTTAGAGGTCAAGGTCACAGACTTTGAAATTTTACGCTAGAGGTTTTGGCTAAAGTTATAGTTTCTAAACCTATGGATGTAACTAGTTCATACTTGGCATGATGTTAAATACTGTGTCCAGTTGTTCAAAACTAATGATGTCGTTAGTTAACGTATCATTAAAAATTTAATCATTAAATATGACATATATGCTAATATTTTTGCTGTAAAAGCTACTCACATTTTTTTCAGCAAAAATACTTGTGAATTAGATATTGTAGTTACTAGAACAGTTAACATTTTGACCACTAACAAGCTTGTTAAGCTAACAACACCTTGAACAACTGGGCCCTGTATTTTTATGCTGTATCACCCCAACCCACATCAGTGACCTTGAGGTCAAAATCACAGACTTTGAAATTATAGAGACAAAGCATAATTCAGGCAAGCTACACTGTCTTGTGACAGCTCTTATTTTGCTTGTTGCATTTTATTTACTGTTTCAGAATGTGGTGGTGGAATGTGTGTTATCCAGATCATGAGGACAGAAAGTTACCTTGTTAATAATGAGTAAGTTCTTAATTTTGTTGTTGTTCACCTTGGATGAATAAATTATAGCATATATGAACAAGACAGAATAATAAGAGCCTGTCAGTAGAAACGAAATTGAGATCTCATGGTCCTGAAATTGTCAGATGGTGAGACCAGATGATCCAGAACATTACAGCTCCAGTTTTGACAGTTCATAGTCAAATGAGTCATACCAAGAGAAATGCAGGCCTCGGTGGCTCAGTTGGATGTGCAGTCCGACTGGAGACCAGAAGGTCGCGGGTTCAACCCCCACGAGGTCGGCAACATTCTTTCGTGGAGATTGATCATGAAATATTTTCTACGGTCATTCTCTCCCTTCCGCTGATTCAAGAAGGGCAGTTGTCAGTTTCTGGCGAAAGAATGTGCACAATACTGGTTAACTGCTTAGAGGACTAAGCCTGCCCAGTAAATGTGTGGTTAGGTAAACTGACCACGCTTGACATGACCCCATTGGGTTGACTGGGCCATAAAACCTCAACACAAACAAACAATACCAAGACAGATTGTATCATATGTGGACAGCAAAGGTCCAGGTCAGCCTGCACACCTTGCTGAATGATCAGGGCCCAAGGTTATAAAACTTTTTTCATGCTCAGCTCAGCTAAGCATGAAAATTTCTCTGCTAATAAATATGAAAATGCCAACAATAGTTGGCATTTTCATATTTATTAGCAGAGAAATTTCCATGCTCAGCTATATTTAGCAAGAAAGAATTTGAAATTGTTAGTAATTTGAGATTTATTTGCAGGAAAAAATTCATGCTCAGCTGAGTTGAGCATGAAAAAAGTTTTATAACCTTGAGACCTGGGCCTTTCCTGTCTTGATATCTTCTAAAGTATCTAGTGTGTCTGTAAATGGACAGCAAAGGGACCAATCAGGGCCCACTTGTTTAAAACTAACAATGTCGTTAGTTAACATATCGTTAAAAGTTTGATCATTAAATATAGCATATATGCTAATATTTTTGCTGAAAAAATGTGAGTAGCTTTTGTATTTGCAATCAAAAAATATTCTTATTTTCCCCAAAAACATATGTTGTGGGTACTCATTAGAAGTTAGAGTTTTTATTTGAAGTTTTTAGACGTTTATATCATCTAAAGTTAGCCTGATCCTATGGATACTTGCCTGATATTAGATACTATTCTAAAATTTTATGCTGCACCATCCCCACTGCCTCAATAGCTTAGAGGTCAAGACACAGACTTTGAAATTTTATGCTAGAGGTTTTGGCTAAAGCTATAGTTTCTAATTTTTTCAGCAAATATACCTGTGAATTAGATATTGTACTTACAGAAGAGTTAACATTTTGACCACTAACAAGCTTGTTAAGCTAACTATGCTTTGAACAACTGGGCCCAGTCTGCTGATCTTGGCCTTTGCACTGCACACAGGCCCTGAAGATACCGTTTCATTTGTCATGGCCTGTATGTTATTGATGTGGGAGAGATATAGAAACTAGTAAACATAGCTCTAGATAGGATGCTATTTTGCTACCAAAAATTGTTGATATTTTTTTTTTATTTCCCTGCAAAAACTTATACTGTGGGAAAGTATTTCTCACCAACGCACTTCTGATAAGGTACTTACATTATTGCTGATGTCAAGGGTATGATGTCAGCCATAAAACTTTATCGCAGTTTGCATAAGTTTTGACATCACAGTTCACATAAGTTTTGACATCACAGTTCACATAAGTTTTGACATCACAGTTCACATAAGTTTTGACATTGCAGTTCACACAAGTCAGAGGGCATATTATTTCTATTCTGTTGTTTGGTTGAAATTAAACAGATTCCAGTTCAGCTGGCAAAAGCGAATAACCAGTGGCTGAATGGATATGTTTGTGTTTCTGTTACAGAGAATGTGTATATGAATGTGATTTTTCTTTCAGTATTCAAGTAAATAGCATAGAATACACAGTTCATGTTGGAACAGACATGTGGAGCCACGTGGTGATCGCTGCTCCCAAAGCGACAACATTCTGGACTCGACTCAGTGTAACATCTTCTGTATCTGGCCAAAGGTACCAGGTGTTTAGACCAGAACCAAGTGACATGCTGTTCAGAGAGCGGTCTTTGTGGAGTGTGTATCTTTTTGGTCTGGTTGATCCTAGAGATGAAGGTGCCGGTTTGAGAGAGCTTACGGGTGCTGTAAAGGCTTACAATCCAGGTACTTATGTGACTTGTCTGGGCCTTAGATATAATACAAAGAGCTACCTTATAAGCATAGCTCCAGATAAAATGCCTTTTTTAACCAAAAAAATGTGCTATTTTTCTTATTTCACCACAAAAACATATGTTGTGGGTACTCATTTGAAGTGCCTCACTGAGTCACTTCTAATGAGTACCCACAACATATGTTTTCATGGAGAAATAAGAAAAATATTTACCTGATACTCCTCCTATCTGGAGCTGTGTGTATGAGCTCTGAAAGAACATGATTTTTTACCAAAGTATCCACAATCCTGAGTGACAAATTTTTTGTATTAATCAAACACTGTTCATTATTTATTTTTATACATGTATACCTTTAAAGTGCCACAAAATTGTTTGAACTTCAGGGTAAAAATACATTACAAATTCAGAAAATATTTTCATTCAGTCCCTTCATTAGCAGGATGACCACTTTCATGACATAATGGCAATAGTTTTGTAACATAACAGCACAGGTTTTCATCTGCTTTGATTTATGTTCCTTTTGTGAGCCAAGAATGTCAAAATAAAATGCACTCACCCAGTCAGTAATCTATAAAAATGGTTTGGACACTGTCAAATAATTCATTAGTTACTAGTTACCATCACCCTTTGGATTATAAAAAATAACTGAGAAAACTCTGTACTTCAGTACTAGGTATTTTAACTTCATAATACATTAACCTATAGATAATGTGCTATTCTATTCTGTTTTCACACCTTCCACAGAAAAAAAACGACCTTCCAGTCGTTAATTAAAGTCTTAAACCAGAAGGTCCCTTAGGCAGTTACCTGTGTGACGTAACTCTTCCCGCTCAATTGACCACGTGTCAGTTTCTTTTCTGTGGACAAAGAAATTCAACAAGGATTATTTACCTGTGATAGAAATTTGGATTATTTCTTTCCTCACGGATAAATTTATGTATCCTTGTGTTTCTTTTGTTTATTTATCACTCCTTTCACTTTCTGTGTTATTATTTAAAATTTTCAATTTTCGATTTCATGTATTTTTGACTGGTCTTTTCCACATGCGTTTTGGCGACTCTCGCTATTCGGCACAACGCTCGTGCGCGATCGGTTCGATAGTCGTGTTTATATATGCAGAATATTTTTGTTCTTTTCGTTCCAGGTTATTCAGCAATTACGATATGTTTTTCCTGGACTTTTGTTTGCAGAGATCTTCAGTTGGCTAAAGATTCTCATGGTGGAGAAGCTGATTGTAAAGAACTTGTCAACCCTTGATGGGTTATAAGACAATTCTTTACTGATGGGAGCCCCACCCCATATGGCTATACTGCCGGGGTAAGACCCATCAAGGTGGCATCTTTGGGTACTTAGTATCCTATAAAGTCTAAGTCCACCAGTCATCCAGTCACCAGTCACTAGTCAACCAGGCACCAGTCAATCAGCTTCACCAGTCACCAGTCAATCAGGTGCCAGTCAACCAGGCACCAGTCACCAGTCATCCAGGTGCCAGTCAACCAAGCACCAGTCACCAGTCACCCAGTCACCAGTCACCAGTCACCGATCAACCAGGCACCAGTCAACTAGTCTCCAGTCAATAATTTAATTATTTTCTGGAAAGACTTAGTTTCTGACATATTTCACCGCACAAAATAGTCACGTATACTAACTTCCGGTCATTATGTCTAATTATTAAAAAAAAAAAAAAAAATTTTTACTGGGCAAAGTATCAGTAATATTTCTGATACTTATACCCGGTCATATTATTATATTATTTCTGATTTTTCACCAGGCAAACTTTTACAGAAAGTGTCTGGTCAATTTTTGCCTAATAATTAATTATCTTCGGGAAAAAGTTTCGAATACTTGTGCCCGCTCAGTTTTCATATATAATCTCCCTTTTTCATCGGACTAGAGTTACGAATACTACTATCCGATCAATTTGTCAAATTACTTGTAACTTTACCGGGCAACAGTTACGAATATTAGTGTCCGGTCATTGTGTCGGGTAACTAGTGTCAAAATAATGATTACTAATTCCCGAACAATCTATTATCGTTCATAGAGCTCCATTCACGTTTAAGTCAATGGATATAGGTTATTAAGTGAAATACATAATAACTTTTTATACAAAAAAATTCTGTACAGTCTTTCCCAAATCAGACTAGAATTTTTAATATTCCATTGACTTATTATAGGTGTGTAATTCCATTAATATTTTAAATTAACTTATGTTTTATCTCTTTTATCCGCTAGAAAGAGTTAAACTTCCGACTATAACAAAATTCTTACCGGACAGCAGTTCGTAGACTAGTGCCAGGTCATTCAAATGATGTTTTATCTCTTTAATTCGCTAGAAAGCGGTTAAATTCCGGCTCTAACGAAAATTTCATCGGGAGGCACTTCGTAGAGTAGTGCCAGGTCATTCTAACGAAATTCCACCGGGCAGTAGTTTCGTAGACTTTGTGTCGGATTACTAGTGTGCGAGTAGTAGTCACTAGTACTCGCTCAACATATATTCATTTATAACCACTATGGACATGTATAGTCTTGGATTATAGGTTATTGAATGACAGCGATGGGTTCTAATACCTAGTAGCCATTTATATTGTTGAATTCTGTCCAGTCACTTTTGAACTTGACTTAAATTCTATATATATATATTTATTATTGAAAATGAATTAAGAATTATCGGTTACGATCAAATTCGCAATTCATTCACTAAGTGTAGAAGATACTTCCAGCTATAATTATATCTCTTTTATTCGCTACAAAGAGATTAACTTCTTACATATTCACCTTATTCGGCTCTAGGGCAAAGGTGAACTATAAAACTATCGTTATTTATAAGAAGAAAAATATACACGAAATATAAAAAATTTTCTTCTTTCCTCCCCTGTTTTTCTTCTACATGCTCCGATATGTAATCAGCATGTAATCTAAGGAGTAAATTGACAAGAAAGTAGCAATCGATCTTTTCTACTTTCTATTAATTTTTCATTCTTAAGGTATCGGAAATTTACACCAACCAGATAAATAAATTAACAGTTTATTTATTTATTCGCTACCTCTCTAGATTACTACGATTTAAAATTCTAGTTGAGGTACATATTTTCCTTTTGCCTTTTCTACATGGAAAATAGTTGATCCGATAAGCTATTATTCTATTTTATACTATCTTTTGATTGATTATATTAGAGTCTAGGTCAGTCGTGCTCTGTCTAAACTCTGCTATAAAATAATAAATAAGAAAAAAATCTTATATTTAGGCATAGATATAATTCGATACGTTCTTTACTTTGCCTGTTTTATTTTTTCTTCTGGATCATTTAAGACTACGATAGCAATATACCAGATATTTTTGCCTCAGTAAGAATCTATTACGCTGAAGATTCTTCATATTGGAATAATAATTTTATTATGATTATAATTCTAGACCCAATTAATCCTCGTATATTATAGGTCTACTTTATCTTATTGAGGAATAGTTTTGCTTCGACTAGCTCTATACCTCTAATTTTTTATTTATAACTAGAGTCCATGTCAATCAAAATTTTCTTGCACTTTGGTATTGACAATGGATACATATTTAGTAAAGGCATTAATTATTCAGTACGTGACAGATTATTATTGCCTAAATTAGATATTATATACAATACTTTCCTTTTGATATTTTGTTTTATTGACTTTGTAACTATTCAGAAACTGCCAAAGTCAATCATTTCCTTCCTCTAAACTTACCGAAGCTCTAGATTATGTTGATATATATTTTTGATATATGCTTAGAGGTTAATTAACGAGAGTTTACCTCATAATAGCAGATATTATTATAATTATATTAATCAATCTATAGTCTAGGCTTAGACAAAAGGGAAAACATCCTTAATTACGAGCCGGTAAAGAATTAAGACACTCTTAATTATCTCTTTACCCCTCCTTTATGTTTACATTCGTTAAAGGGATCATAGTAATTCTCGCTAAGAGTTCAAGTTCAGTTTACGAATAATGCAAAGATTAATATCTTGATTTCCAGTCCGCATCAAAAGTGGTCTATATATATAGATAAATATCTTTTCCGAAACTGGATATTTATTTATTTTTCCACACAATAAGTCATTTCAAGATGTCGATGATTTTGAAATGCACTGCTTCAATTTATAATATAAAATATGTTTATCTTAACTTCACAACTTAGTAAGTGCTGCAACCTACGTTCCTGGTCAGATCTTACTTTTGTGATACGTTTTTTGAACATACTGAAAGTTTTCTCCGATTATACATTCGGTAAATAAACTTTCGAGTAGTATTTATGCTTTTAAACATTCAGATTATTTGATAATTGTTGGAGATAATATATTATTCCGATATTTATATATCTATCTTCATTATTTATCTTTCTCATCTTACTTTTAAATTAGATTGACCTTCTCGCTACGTTCCAGGTTTAAATCTAGCTAACATTGTGGAACAGTCACTTTTTTTTTATTTCCTAAACAATATTTTAACATTTTTCTCAGTATTCAGAGCATAACGACTTCATGAATACTTGGAAATAATTCAATTCTACGCTTGTTAAACTAAGCCTAAAACAAGCCCTAGTTTTTTAGAATGGATATTATCCTTCGATTCAGTTCATGGAGATACATCCTTTTAGATCCCATTATCTCTATTTCAATCATTCAAAATTCTAATGACTAAGTACTCCTTTTCTACGTACGAATACAGAATATCGAGTCACTGTTGCTGCATATTGGTTAAAGATTAAACAAATTTTATCTTAAACCTATATGACGTTAAATTAATTATTATCTCTTTCATATACATGTTTTTACCCTTCCGTCAGGGATCGCGGTAATAATATTATTACTCTCTATGGTTTACACATAGATCTCGAGAGTATATATATGTATTTTCTTCCTGAACTCATTTGCGAGTACGTAATTTGATATTTCAGGAATTACCAATTATGCAGACATAGATTTTATTCTATTAATATTCAATTCTAAAAAAAATTGATTGAATGTTTATCTATAAAATTTCCGGGCAGTAATTTTATAGAGAGTTATATGTTTAATAATTCCTTGCTTAAATAATAGTTACGCTTAACCTATGATTTATAGCGGGAATTTTGTTCAGTAGTATAATTTTTATTTAGTATTAATATATTTCTTACTATTCTTAAATATGCGTATAGAATAGTAATACTATCTCTTAACTTTTAAATTAAGTGTTTTTTGAGATTAATAATCAGTATTATTGTATAATCTTTCTTCAGAGATTATCACACTATTACTTTTTCTCTGAGTCCTTCTCTTTTTATGAACATTTTGATTCGTATCAAAGTGGATTTTTAACATTTCTTGATTTCCATGATTATTTACTCAGGAGTACTTTTCATGGCAATCTTCTGGTATAGAAAGATTCTATCCAGCTTATTTATTATTGCTTAATCTTATCAATACGGTAAGATTTAGCCAAACTATGACCGTCATACAGTTTGCTGCGATCAACCTTATTCTTATCTCTCTTATTCTCTGTCAAACTCTTTAGTTATGATGTTGACAGTTTATTCTTTATTTTTTTGTCAGGACATCAAACGCTTTTATATGTCTATGACAAAACTAATTATCAATGGTTTAGGTTGTTTTTTCTTCCCAGCAGTTATATGCAAACTCTGTATTATTTTATTGCTTGACTAAAAATTCGTAATACAATTAGTCTAGCAATAGTTTTAACCATTATGTTTGTCTATACCTTTTTTCTTCTGATGGATAACTTAGTTATAGTTAAGTTAACTCCATCTACTTTTATTATCTCCCCTTCTTTAATTTGATCAAGGGAAATAATTACACATTATGGTTATTTTAAGTCTGTGTCTGTTCATCGGAAACTGTCCTGTCGCTCCAATTAACAGAATTTAATTAGTTTATAATTCTAATAGCTTAGACTATTACAATAACATAGCTTCACATATCTAGAATTTTATCCAAAATATCTATATATGTCAGTTATCTATAGGAAACTCCACCGAGTAGACTTTTCCTTATTTATTCAAGATCCTACATAGACTACTTACACTGTAAGCTCTTGGCTTTTTGTTTTACAAATTTTGTTTTCAAAATATTTCTATATTCCTAGCTTACTTTGCGATGGAATATTTATGTTATGTCTCAATGACTCCCTTTTCTTTTTGAAGCCATTTGTTGTTTCCCAAAAAGAAAAAAAGAGGGGGGGGGGCCAATGTTAGGTCTCTGAGACTTAAGAACTGGCTTCCTCTAGAGTCTACTAATATATATAAGGTTGTTAGAACATAACACCTTAAAGGTATGCTATTTTGTGAATCTAGATCATTCTTTCTATTAAATATAGAATTAGAATGTATCTGATTCCTTTGAGTTTCCTGAGTCTTAACCAGAAGTGGTGAGATATTATTGGTGTTAGAATTAGGAGAGCACCTCCCTCCTATTCTGCAAAATCTAGCACATTATCTATAGGTTAATGTATTATGAAGTTAAAATGAAGTTTTTTAAAAGTAAAACATATTTTAACGAGTAATACTTAACCTATAGATAATCAATTATCTCCCTCCGCCCACCCTCGCTTATCTCTCCTAATTGTGTCTATTGTTTTACACATAAAAGAAACTGACATGTGGTCAATTGAGCGGGAAGAGTTACGTCACACAGGTAACTGCCTAAGGGACCTTCTGGTTTAAGACTTTAATTAACGACTGAAAGGTCGTTTTTTTCTGTGGAAGGTGTGAAAACAGAATAGAATAGCACATTATCTATAGGTTAAGTATTACTCGTTAAAATATGTTTTACTTTTAAAAAACTTCATATTTCTCATTTTTATTAGCTATTCGAAGTTTTAGAGCACTAATTGTATTTAGGGTGGATTGGGTGTTGCAAAGTAAACCCCTGCATAATGATATGAACCATGAAGGCTCAGACCCACCTGCACATTTACATTCTCATGTTTTGGTCTTCTCATTGTACTATATTCTAAAAATACAGCAGACTACTTTTACTTGCAGAAATAAAGGTAAAATATGCATAAAGTATCATTTTGAAACATAAAGGTCCCTTAATAGTTGTTGTTTTTGTTTTTGCTGTCAGTTTACATAAGACATTAAATGCTAAATTTGAATATAAGAAGATGGCATTTCAAAATATATGTTCTAAATACAGATTAAATATTGTGTTATTATTACAGGTTTCTCCTATGATCTTGTTTTAAACAGAGTGGTAGCATCAATAAACCTGGCAGGGTAAGTATTTCATTTTTGCTGTTTGTTTGTTTGTGTTGAGATTTTACGGCCCAGTCAACCCAATGGGGTCATGTCGAGCGTGGTCAGTTTACCTAGCCACACATTTACTAGGCAGGCTTAGTCCTCTAAGCGGTTAACCAGTATTGTGCACATTCTTTCGCCAGAAACTGACAACCGCCCTTCTTGAATCAGCGGAAGGGAGAGAATGACCATAGAAAATATTTCACGATCAATCTCCACGAAAGAATGTTGCCGACCTCAGCGGGTGTTGAACCCGCGACCTCCTGGTCTCCAGTCATTTTTGCTGTTACACAAGGTTATATTTCATTGTTTTCATTGTGGTATTTATAGTGGAAGATCTTTTCTGTGATTGTATATGAATACAATTAGATGATGATTTTTTACACGTCAGCTTTAACTTTTTCCCAGCTAGTAGCGACCTTTGTCATCTGCTGATAACCTTCGCAAACCGTTTGGACCCAGATCAGGCCTGACAAAAGGTGGGGCCTGATCTGGATCCAAACAGTTTGACACTCTGATGGTATTCCTGAAAGAAAAATCCACAGATAACAAAACAGCAGGCAAAATTACCAAGCATGCAAAGAGTTTACAAGATTTGATATAGGGGTCTGATTTTTGTCCCTTCATCATTCCAGCCATCCAGTCACACTTTACATCAAATCCAGCAGTAACCCTAACATTTAACTCCATTTCTCACAAACTATACAGCTTGCAACCATTAAAAACTGGCATATATTTTCAGCTAAATGGCTTTGAATACACTTCAGGAGAGAAAACTTTGTCAGAATTGTTTTGCCTCACTATTGAAAAGGAAGTAATATATTTCTTGTTTTGAATATTTGTTATAGGACATTTGTAACAAGACTAGTATACTACCTCCGTTCTAACTCTGGCATCCAAGATGCAAGATGTGTTACTCTGCCAACCACCCAACAGCTGTACGACTGGTTTGATAGACCCACCCACATATTAGTACGAGGCAGTGGGGTACCATACACGGTATACACGGGAACCATAGAAGATGAAGTCTACCCACAGGACAGTCTGTTTTATATGAGCGTTGATGGCTATATGATTGTGGAAGATGAGCCAGAACTGAGAGACTTGATACAAGAGGCTTGGAACACTGTATCTTCAGGTATGGGAAATACATGGGCAATCAAGGGACAATCTTTATAGATTTTATTCAGCTTCACTGCAACTAGTGCCGGCCTCAGTTGCTCAGTTGGATGCGCGCCCGACTGGAGACCAGGAGGTTGCGGGTCCAACCCCCACCGAGGTCGGCAACATTCTTTCTTGGAGATTGGTCGTGAAATATTTTCTACGGTCATTCTCTCCCTTCCGCTGATTCAAAAAGGGCAGTTGTCAACTGCAACTAGTATTAACCCTTGTCCTGCTGAACCCGGATATACCCTGCCTTTGCAAACAGTGTAGATCCAGATCATTTGGCTTCTGAAGAAGCCAACTGATCTGGATCTGCACTGTTTACCATTAAGGATATAAATCTGTATCAACAAACTTGATCAAGTAATCTGATTGGCTGAAAATTAGAAATGGGTGTGGCTTCAAAATTTATTCAGCAGGACAAGGGTTAAGTGCTATCTGGCAGACATAAAGTCTCCCCATACTTCATCATAGAGCAATTTTATTTTTATATTCATTTTCCTGGGGATCATTAAGCCCATTCTGGTATCTCAGAAAATCGCGTTCTGCTGAAGCCAGTGCTAAAGGGCATATGTAGCCCTGCAAAGTATATTGCTGTCTTATGTAGTCAAGACTCTGATTTTCATTCTTTTATATGTCCTTTGTTTTGAAGGACAACCACATAGCTCTTGATAAGATGCTTTTTTTCAATCCAAAAGAATTGATATTTTTCTTATTTCTCCACTAAAATATATTTTGTGGGTACTTATTAGAAGTGCCTTCCCGAATGAGTACCCACAGCGTATGTTATCCAGGAGAAATAAGAAAAAATATTTACCTGATACCCACTCTTATCTAGACATATGACAACCTTTAAGATTTTATTTCAGAAGCAACTTTGTTACTGTCCTAAATATTCTTGCACTTTAACTCCTTACCATACTTGTCCTAAAATTTGAAGATATTTTGAAACATTATACTGCAGGTTGATTTTTCTAAAAACTGCTAGATGAATGGCAAACAGTGCAGACCCTGCAATCTAGCATATTTTTTTTCTTGGTCAGTTTGTTTATTGTTTCCATATGTGTTACTGCATAGCACACTGGGTAAAAATTTTGGATGACATTTTATTTTAACCGGAAAATAGAGTTTGACCTTTCATGCAAATTATCACCTTTGGAGATAATTTGCATGAAAGGTCACTCTCTATTTTGAAAATCAGGAAAACATCATTTGTCATCTGCTGATTTTGCCAAGAGAATCCTAATGGTTAAAAACCTTTTTTGTATGATGTGGCTGAAAACAAATCATATTTTTATTGCCAGTTCGTGTTCATGGCTTCTTTTTTAAAGGGAATATTTATTCCATTTCAGGCTGTACTATCACCATGGTGAGAGAATTTATATCAGTGGCAAACACAAGGTTAGTTTCTCATCTTCTAACTTATTGGTTTCTGCTTATAGGCTAGGGACATTTGTAGTAATAGTATTTTGTATGTCCATGGTTTCCAGTTTGCATGATTCTATGGTTCCACCTTACTTCGTGTCTGGAATGTAACTCTTTAACCCTACGGAATATTTTCACACATTTACTAAGCTTGATGAGATTACACATACCTAGGTCTTCTAACAGCCATTAAATTTGCTTCTTATTTAGTACGGAACTTTGGCCATTTTGTGGCAATTTGTTGTTGTCCAGATAAAATAGCTGGAAAAAGCTACCTGTAAAGGAAATAAACACACAGCATGATCACAAATAAATGTAACACTCTGGTAGGGTGAAAGATTTAGAGTTTTAACCCTTGTCCTGCTGAGCCCAGATTTGCCCTGCTTTTGCAAACAGTGTAGATCCCGTATCCTCAAGAACCTGGATGTGCCCTGCATTTGCAAACAGTGTAGATCCAGATCAGTTGGCTTCTGAAGAAGCCAACTGATCTGGATCTGCACTGTTTGTCATTCAGTATGTGAATTTATATAAACAACCTGGATCAAATAATCTGATTGGCTGACAGTTAGATGTGGGCTGCGTGGCTTCTTAATTTATACAGCACGACAAGGGTTAATATCGAAATCTCTACACATTATTATTATCAGACTGTAAAGTGTTCTATAATTGTACATATACCTACATATTCCTCATATGCCCTTAAGGTACCTTTTTCCCATGATGTGGCTCATCTATGATCTGGCCCCGAGGTTATAAAACCTTTTTCATGCTCAACTCAGCTGAGTATGAAATTTTTCATGCGAATAAATTTCAAATTACTAACAATGCCAAAATATTTCTTGCTAAACATAGCTGAGCATGAAAATTTCTCTGCTTATAAATATGAAAATGACAACTAAAGTTGGCATTTTCATATTATTAGCAGAGAAATTTTTAACTAAAGTTGGCATTTTCATATTTATTAGCAGAGAAATTTTCATGCTCAGCTGAGTTGAGCATGAAAAAAGTTTTATAACCTCGGGGCCTGATTTTCATCTTATCTTATTGTAGTGATGTTGTGTCCACTTTCTTCTACCGAACAATGTGTAATGGTGAGGCATTGGATCTGAAGTTCTACCGTTTCTGGATGTTACTAGCAGACAGCTATATCAATTCTCGACTGTCAGATACGAGAAGGTTCCATAGGGCCTACACAGTACCAGACTTTAGAATATCTTACTATGTACAGGAATATATGTACAGTTTGAGGTTTAATACCCAGATAGCTATAGCAGACTTTCCAAGATTGGAAGATGCCTTAGAGAGAGCATTAATGGCCTCTTGGATAGGTAATATAACTTTATCTTACCCTTTATTTTTGTTCCCCCTCCAACCAGAGGTGGAGGGGGACATAGCTTTTTCAGTTCAGATCCTGTTAGTCTCAGCACTGGTGTTAGTGTTTGCATCTGCCCAACAGTTTCTTGTGTGCAAGATGTCTATTGAACCACTTGGCAGATTTTCATCAAACTTAAGAGCTGATTACATTTTCGTGATCACCATCTCATTGTCAAATTTTAACCGTAAACAACTTACGTACACTCTATATCCTGAATCAATGGATGAATGTAGATCAAACTTGCATAGACACATTACTTGGGCCGGCCTCGGTGGCTCAGTTGGATGCCGACTGGAGACCAGGAAGTCGCGGGATCAACCCCCGCCGAGGCCGGCAACATTCTTTTGTGGAGATTGATCATGAAATGTTTCTCCTTCGGTCATTCTCTCCCTTCCGCTGATTCAAAAAGGGCAGTTGTCAGTTTCTGGCGAAAGAATGTGCACAATACTGGTCAACCGCTTAGAGGACTAAGCCTGCCCAGTAAACGTGTGGTTAGGTAAACTGACCACGCTCGACATGACCCCATTGGGTTGACTGGGCCATAAAACCTCAACACAAACAAACACTTTACTGGGACAGTATGGGCAGGCAATTTTGTCCTGTTATAATATGTTTTTTTGGGGGGTTTTTTAAATGTAAGAAAATCATGCTCGGTAAATGGTTCCTGTCTTTTGTTTTGTAGAATTATTTTATCTAATATCAATATGATATAAACACTTACATAAAACTTAATTAACAAATTGTGCTAATGAATTCTACAGAATGCTGATTGTTTTTCTGTACATTCTTATTTTCTGTCAACAGATTATTCCTATTACAAGGAGAACTTTGATCTGAAGATAATAACACAAGAACAAGTCTACTTAGATGACAGGTGAGGTATTTTGGTCATATATATGTACGGTCAGTGTCTTAAAATTTCATACAACAAAGTTTCTGATAAAACAGAATATGCACACAAAACTGTTAGAGTGTGTGTCTGTATGTCTGTCAGTCCTCATTTGTGGCAGTTAAAGTACTTCTCGATTCAAATCGGTACAAATGGAAAGAGCCCTGATGGTACACTACAACCTCTTTATAACACGGTTCATTATAACACAGTTTTGGATATAATACTGTTCAAAGATGGATCCCAAAAATGTATAGATTATATTGAAAAATGACCATAAATGGTCATTTTTCAATATAATCTATACATTTTTGGTTGGATATAACAGTTGATTTACTAACACAGTTTGTGTTATGGACCCCAACAATAGTGTTATACAAAGATTTTGGTGTATATACATACAGCAAAGGTACAGATCAGCGTGCAAATCTGAGCAGTCTGTTCAGCTTGATCTAGGCTGTTGTTGTTTGCATATAGCACATCACGAAAACACGCATATATAACTTTGCCCCCCTTAAACCCCACTTTCATATAGTAAAACTGGGGTTTACAGGGGTATACATTATTTTTCTTATTTCTGCTAAAAAACATTGATTGTGGGTACTCGTTAGAACCGCCTTGCTGAGGCAGTTCTAACGAGTACCCACAATCTATGTTTTGAGCAGAAATATGAAAAAAAAACATCAGTTTTTTTATCTGAAAATTTTCAGTTTTTGGAGGTGAAATTTTCTATATATAAGCATGTTTTCGTAATGATAAGGATACTTTTCTCAAATTGGAAACTAAAGGTATTGCATAGGTAAACAGGAAGACCCTGGTTTGATTGCATAAAGGTACAAACTGATCTGAGTCTTCAGTGTCTGCATATACCTGATGTATCTTTACTCCGAACGTGCTCATTTGGCCTGAGTTTAGTTCTTTTACTATAATTACCCTAAATATTTGAATGGCGTAATTTCTTACCATACTTATCCTAAAATTTGAACCACTCCATTTGTCTGCTGATTTAGCTAAAAAGTATTGACTGAATACCAGTGTGTAGACCCTGATCAGACTGTTACGGTAACTGTCCTAAAATTTCGAACACTTTATTCCATACATTTTGGCCAAAATTTTGCTATTTATGCAGCTGTTTCTTAAAATACTAAGTGGAATGGCAAACAGTGTAGACCCTGATCAGACAGTCTGATCTGGGTCTGCACTGTTTGCATATATAATTCTGTCAGAAACTTTGAAGTTCGAAATTTTAGGGCATTTACTGTACATTGCTAGCCCAGGCGCGTATGTTTGCATGTTGGGTAAATATGGAACTGTATTTTACCTAAATATTTGAACAGACAGGCCTGAATAAACTGTAGATCCAGAACAAGGATCTACTGTACTGTTTACCCCTCATTCAGCTATTTTAGACACACCAGCAGGTATCAGATAGACCTGTTAAAATATTGGACCAGTTGTTAAAATATCGAGGATACAGTCTCATTATCTTGAAGTCCAAGGGACTCTCTGAAATACTTCGAGAGATCTGTACATCGACATATCATATTTGCAGAATTGAGGAAAAAATAAATCAAACTACCAAATTTGGCAAGTGAACAGTTGATTTACTCCTGAAGTTGGAGATTTATTGAAATTATTGTGGAAAAGAGGAGAAATTGCTCCTTATATTTTGTCACCTGCTGTTAGATTTCTATGTTGAAAATAAGGACCAGATTTTCACTTTGAGATAAGCAGTTATTCCAGATAAGCAAAGTCGAGATAACGAAAGTGGACTGTAAATACATTAAGACATGTTTTATTTGTAGAGCTGTTTGGGAAATCAGTTTCCTGTTAAAGTCTCAGAGATCAGCAGACAGTCCTTATGGTGCCATCTATCCATCCTTTGTGAAGACAGTCACTGAGTTGCTGCTGGCTCCCAGCTTTAACTTGACTGGCATAGGCCACTACAGGTACCAGCTGTACACAGAAGGGTACATGTCCCAATTCTTCAGAACATTTGCATACAGTCTAACTTTTGAAAGGAGTGTGTACCAGTCTGATTGGACTGTGATAGAGAATAATCTTAGAAGTCTGTGGTGTATTCATCTTGGTAAGTCTGTCTTGTTTACTACACTCAATCAATACATGTCACTGCATGAAAAAAAAACAATATTTATTTATCTTAAGTTAAATTTTTTTTATTTTTATACCATCTTGTGTGTTGTTGACACAGACTGTAGATTCCCATCACGAAAACATGCCTATATAATTTTGACCCCCTTAAACCCCACTTTAATATAGTAAAACTGGGGTTTACAGGGGTATACATTATTTTTCTTATTTCTCCTCAAATACATAGATTGTGGGTACTCATTAGAACCGTCTCATTCAGGCAGTTCTAACAAGTACCCACAATCTATGTTTTGAGCAGAAATATGAAAAATATTAGAATTTTTTATCTGAAAATTTTCATTTTTTTGTGGTAAAATTTTCAGTATATTTGAATAGGCATATTTTCGTAATGTTTTAGATGATAGTTTTTTTCATTATTATTAATTTTCTTTCCCATAAAAGTGACATGATAAATACATTAATTACATATTACTTCAGTTTGCTTAATTACTTTCCACCTACCAAAATATCACGGTGCAAAATACATCCCAAATTTTAAGGTATTAACTATATACATGTAGTTTCTAAACATGAAGGAATATAATATACCCGTAATATACCTAAGTATTGGGACACCTAAAGTATTGGGACACCCTTACAATTCGTAAAAATAATTATTTTTCGTCACCCTAAGAATTGGGACATATCAAAATTCGCTAAAATTTTCAGTAATTTTTTGTACCATATGAATTGGGACAGTGCATTTGGGTGAAAAAATGATCTAGTTAACAGGGTAAAACTGTTGTCTCGGTTTGTGTTTTGTTTTGTTTACAAGTAATGTCACGCAATATTTTAGGTCTAAGCATACAACAGGGGGTTCCTACGGCAGGCTGGTTAGAAAGTAGAAAATAAATAAAACCTTTCTTTGAGAATATTAATATGAAATTTATTCAAGAAATCTGCAAAAACTAAAACGCACATGCGTTTGCATCAGTCTGGATGCGTCGCCATTTTGTGGTTGTCACGTGACATGTCACGTTTTAATTTGCAATTCGAGTGCATCAGTAAAGTTCTACAAAAAAAAACAAACAAACACAACAAAAAAAAAAGAAAAAAACTATGAATAAATAATAATAATAAAAAGAAATTCGTCAGAATTGTTTACCGATAACGTTTTAATGCAAAACAGCGTTGGGGGAACCCTAAAACACTGTTGAGATGAACCCCAAAACATCGTTGAGACGAACCCCAATAATAACGTCATCTCCCGATGTAATGGCAGTATTTTTAGAATAGGTAGATTGTTCCCCGCATTCGCGGTATCGGTTATGCGCAATTAACCTTTAAAGCGGGGAAGCAGCATATGATTATTTTTTTTTCACTTGGACGCTTTCAACACATGATAGATAAACGAGGGGACTATAAAACAAAACAATAAGTGCCAATCTGTTTATTCAATATTAACAATAGATTAGGGTAACGAGACACTGGTCTGAAAATACACAAAACAATGAACACAAATATGACACATTTTTCATCATTAATCGGTGCCATTTTCAACTACGAGACGTAAGTATTGGGACACCTAAAAAAAATAATTAATTTTCGTGTTTCTAAGTATTGGGACAGCCAGAAATTTAATTATTTTTTCCCGTCCCAATACTTACGTATATTACGGTAAGACATTGGCATGATAATATGTGCTTCAGAATTTGTCATCGTATACTCAGCTAATATTCAGTTTGGGAAAAAATCTTAATTTATGAAAGAAAGGTTATTATGTATACCCATCTATACTTTCAGATGATGTCTTTATTTCTGATGTATTACATATTTGTAAACTTAATATTATTTCAGGTGGTGGCAACTGTAGAGTAGATATTTTCATAAAAGACCAAGAACATGTTATAGATGAACATGGGTAAATATAACTGATATCACTCATTCACAGATCTCTGCTCTCACTGACCTCTTGTCAGCATTAACTTTGCGGCCCATTTTTTCTTGACACAGCACTTTTTTCCTCCTTTCTGTTTAAAGGGAATTGATATACTTTTAAATCCTGCCAAAATATTTTTTTTCTCCTTTTTGGAAAGGGATCTCTCTAAATGGAAAGAATTGAGAGCAAATCTTTCCTTTTGAAATGGCATTTTCCATATATGCAGTAAGCATATTAAGACAGACTTTTGCAGTGACAAAGATTGCAAGAAGTTATAAACAAAATGAACAGTTGGTTTAAAAAATGTTGTATTCTAAAATTCTGCCTATTAATATAGTTGACCACTACATTGCCCTGTTTTCAATATATATTATGGGGAACATAGGGGTGCACATGACATAGACTAATTAGCATAATGGTTATAAAAAAGACTGTGAGGTACTGCCAGCTACATATATTTAATATAAAAATCATTTTCTGTAATTTCAGCATATCATACTGGAGGATTATCTATTTTGTGACAGTCAGTACAGCAGTACGGAACCCTGAAAGACACATATCCTGGTCTGTTCCACTTTACACAATTAATAGTGTTTATGGGTTTATCTATGATGTGGTGAATGTGGGAACCACCTACTTGTACCCAGCTCTGTTTAAACTCTACACAGACACAAGTGTAACACAATACAACACAGAAGTCCTTCAAGCTCTTAGTGCAGCCTGGTACCAGGCTATTCAAGGTAAGAGTTGAGCCTCTCTGGGTAGAATACCTAATATTTGGACAGACAGGCCTGAGCAAACAGTGTACACCCAGATCAGAGTGCAGCTTGCAGTGTCTCTGATTTGGGTCTATTCTGTTTGCTGTTCATCCAGTAATTTTTATGCACTTAAACAAGTAGTAAAGTCAGCTTGGCAGATTTTAGGACAACAAGAATGACAAAGAGTTAAGGAGTTTAGGATGAGTATAGTAAGAAGTTACGGTGTCCAGCATCACGAAAACATACCTATATAATTTTGACCCCCTTAAACCCCACTTTTATATAGTAAAACTGGGGTTTACAGGGCTATAAATTATTTTTCTCATTTCTGCTCAAAATAAAGATTGTGGGTACTTGTTAGAACTGCCTCAGCGATGCGGTTCTAACAAGTACCCAGAGCAGAAATATGAAAAATATCAGAGTTTTTTATCTGAAAATTTTCAGTTTTTGGAGGTAAAATTTTCAATATATTTGAATAGGCCTGTTTTCGTAATGTATTTAAAACAAGTAGGACCCTATTGTGTGACCCGCTCTGTTTACTATAGAAATTGATCAATGTTTGGTTGTAAATTTAATTTTAGTGTAAGTAAAGGGTACCATATTTGTTCTATATCCTACATAGTAAATTATGGCATGTTTTCATTTATTTCCTGTGGCTCAGTTCATGAACCATAAATATCCTAAATATCTAGACATAACTGCTTGAGCAAATTGTACAGACCCTGACCAAACTACTCCTAAATGGAACAGGGCCTGCACTGCACTGTTAGCAGGTGGAACTTTTTAGACACATCATTAGTACATGTACTTAACCTTTCTTTTGCTGAACACAACATGCCTTATCTTAGCAAACAGTGTAGATCCAGATCAGTTGGCTTCTGAAGAAGCCAACTGATCTGGATCTGCACTGTTTGTCATTAAATATGTGAATTTTTATCAAAAACCCGGATCAAGTAATCTGATTGGCTAGAAATTAGAAGTGGGTGTGGCATCTTAATTTATTCAGCAAGGCAAGGGTTAAATGGATTTTTTTCACCATAGGCTAAGTATAATTATAGTGAGTAAAGGTGTCTCAATGATGAGTGTATATACAGTAAATACATTATGACCATTTTGTTGTGGAAATTGGAGCTGTTTGCTTTGTATTTATTTGTTGTGTTGCTTGTATACTGTCTGTTAGTGGGCTGGGTGGCCTAGTGGTTAGCGTACTCAACTTTCAAGTGGGATATTGTGGGTTCAAATCCTGCTCAGGTCGAGACAATTTTCAGACCATTAGTATGCCTAGCTCATATTCAGTGTGCCCTGGGCTGAGTATAAAGTGGACAGGGCGGCGCTTGGTGACAGACAGTGGCACCAAGTGTGCATGGGTGATTCATGAAAGCAAGGCTGTACCAGTGCATGTACGTAACAATCGCTGCTGCCTCTATGTGCCTCGGGTGCCTGGTAGCGTTAAAGTCCGCACACCAACAACAATATACTGTCTGTCATGGTTTGTTTGCACTTCCACTTGGTGTCATCGGTAAGGTATATTCTGTGATTGTGGCTTATCCTTTGCGTCTTCTGTACTATATTTTTTAGGTCTTTCTTCATATTTACAGGACAATGGTGGTCCAGGATAAGATTTAAGGTGATTGATGAGACACCACTCTACATGACAACCAGGTAAGCTCTTGTCACTTGTCTATTGCATCATCGGAACAGAACAACTGTCTATCACTTTATAGCTCCAATTAACCTTTTTTCACTCTCTTGGCAAATCAGTGAACAACAAATTATATTTTTCTTATTTTCCCCAAAAATAGGATTTAACTCTAATCTAAGGAGACAATTTGCATGAAATGTCAAATCCTATTTCTGAGAAAAATATTTCAATATGCTGTCTGCTGATTTTTTTTACCCAGCCTGCAAAACAAGAATTCATTCAGAAGATAATGTTATTTTTTCGCCAGAACATACTTGATAGATACTCACCAGAATTGCCTCACTGAGACCCAGTGGATTTATCAAAGTATAAATCTTGTTTTGAAATGGCTCTCAGCCAATCAAATTGTGCTAAATAATTGTAAACCTGTTGAGTTGGAATAATAGACCTATGAATTTGTTAAGGGGAATGAATACACCTTTAAGAAAACAAAAATTACTAATATGAAAATATTTGCCTCCCTGCTCAGTGGGACTGCTCTTAAAGGAAAGAATTTGCTCCCTTTGGGAGCACCACAAATTTTGAAAGGTTTCAAAATACTGGAACAGTAACTTCCTACCTGCATAAGTTGTCCCTCTTTGCAAAATAGTGGTGAAAATTATTCAGGTATATTTCCAGTTCCTATTCTTTACCTTTAACCAATGAAAATGCATGAAATATGTGTAACATTTCATGCATTTTCATTGGTTAAAGGTAAAGTTTATTCTTCAGTAAAATCCAGCAGGAATCCATCAGATTTATTTTTCTTCTGCTGTTTCAAAAGATTGATATTTTTGACAACATTTGTAACATTTTGTTGACAAAGATTGAAATATAAGGAATGAATAATTATTTTTGTGGTCATTGTGTAAAGTTTAGAGAATCACTCACAAACTTAATATAAAGACCTTTATTCAATTTGTGAGTGATTCACTGGAGTTTACACATTGATAGAATCCACAAAAATGAAATTCATTCCTATAGTATCCATTCACCTAAAGATAATTATTTTCCAGTGGTTGGGTGTGGCGGATCCTGTATGGTATTTACTACAATGAAGATCTGATTGATTCTCGTACCTTACCAAGTATCAACATAGACTATCTCCAGACCAGACTCTACTCCGGTGTACCAGTGCAGTTCCTGAAATCGGTCGACTTCTCATCTGACAATTACTTCCAGCTATACTCCCAGAATAGAATCTCATGGCTTAACTATAACAGTTTTGAATGGGCTCTGAAGCGTACTTGGCTCCAGTTGTATCATTCAAGTATTTATTTAAACCTTAAAGCACCAAGCAAAATTTGTAGCAGACGACATTTCTGTTTTGGGTTTTTTGTGTGTGTTTTTTCAGAGAAAATGAGTCTAGACATTTCATCTGAAATGTCTGCTTAGCAGATGATTTACATAAAATGTCAAGACTACAGTTGACTCTCGCTATCTCGACCTCGCTTATCTCAAATAACCGCTTATCTCCAAGTGAAAATCTGGTCCCTGCCTAAACATGAAAATCTAACAACAGTTAAAAAATATCTTTTCCACAATATTTTCAATATATCTCTAACTTCAAGAGTCCAATTACACATATACAGTCGACTCTCGTTATCTCGACCCCTCTTATCTCGATCCTATCACTTATGTCGAACTGATTTCTAACTCCCGATTATTTTCCCTATGTATTTATTGCATTTCAGCTTCGCGTATGTCGAACTACTTTTATGTCGACACTTCGGCTATCTCGTCCATCATTTTCAGTCCCTGAATATATTTTTCACAGTTTTTACTACCGCGTATCTCGAACTCGGACCATGACGAAGGAAAAAAAACGTAAGATGCGGCGCCGCCGGTCTCTCAGGTAATGAAAATATAATAGGCCATTGATAAATAAATCAATATTTTAATTTTCACCTTTGTCCAGGTAATTACAAACAAAACAAACAATGTCTAAAATCCGTAATTATGAAATCACGTGCGTGTCGAGTCGGGTTTGACACGCGGCGCTCAACACCGTCTCGTGTCATTGATTTGTAAGATAAAAAGCGGCTCAGAATAGTGTTATGGAATATTAATCAACGAAGTTTCTTTAATTTATTGTTTAGATATGCTCTTCACTATTGAGTACTGTCCGTCTGAATGATATAGCGTCTTCAAAAAAAGTCAGTGCGCGACAGGTTCCGACTCAGATCAGCCTGTATTGAACAGGCTAGCTAAGTCTGAATCGTCGCTTGTTACTCTTTGGTCAGGCGGTGCTCTTTGATAAGCCCAGATAAGGCTCATGCGTACAATGGAAAATTCGTGGGCGTGCAGGCTGATCCGAGTCTTTGACAGTCGCACAGTCTTCTAATAGGAGTTGTCGTGCACGGCCTTAAATAGACGAATCACACGTGGGTACCGATGTTAACCCTTCCGACCCTGTAGACTGGTACGGATACCCGCACAAATAGTGTAGGTCCAGATGAGACGGTTCATAACGAGCTTTCTCTGCAGGAGCTACAGTTTGCCGCGCTGAGATGGTTCGTTTATGCTAGGGGAGATGATCCAAACTAGTTTACAGCTGCCGCTTAACATTGTAAGCGTTTTATGCAAAAGTGGAAACCAGTCAACTCTTTATCAAGTCGTCTATGCGAAGGGAGCTAATCCAAACCAGTTCATAACGTATAGCTAACACAACCCGGAAACGAGTAATTTATTTATAGCTCATATGGAAATCCAAATTTGCAGGAGTATTAAAAAGACAATAAGAGATGTTTGAAATTTATTATTATTAGCATTTATTGATGATTTTATTCCAAGAGAACCACTGCATCTCCTAAAACAAATAGTAAAAATGCAAACTGAAGTACGCGTAAATTATTTAAATTGCCATATACATGTGCCTTCCAAGCACGTTTTGGCGAACAGAGAGGCGAACAGTCGTCATACCTTTGACGTCACAATTTGGTTGTCTCGAACTACTGATAACTCGAATATTTTTATCAGGTCCCGTGAAGTTCCAGATAACGAGAGTCGACTGTATTTGTTAAATATGGTTAATTGAATTAGTTTTTCCTCAATTCTGCAAATCTGATATGTCGAGGTATGGATATCTCGAAGTATTTCAGAGAGTCCCTTGGAATTCGAGATAATGAGAGTCGACTGTAATTTTCTTTGAAAAATCAAAAAAAAAAAAAAAAAAAAAAATCAAAGTGTGGTCTGCTGCAGTTTTGATTGGTGCTTTCAGGGTTAACAGTAAAAACTGTTTGGACTTTAAAGGTTGATATTTTACTGTTGGTAAAGCAGAAATGGTAGAAATGTCACATTTTATTCATTGCACGCTTTTCACACTTAATGACTTTAGCTCAAGATCTTAGACTGAGATTTTTTATATGATGAAGCCAGGGGAACATTTGAGAGGTATAAAAAAAGTTCATGAACTACTGTTGTAGCACATTTTATTATTATTATTATTATTATTATTATTTTGTTAATGTTTCCCATTAGTTAAAATTTCAACCTAACATGCAATTGGAAAAAGAAGTTAAAAAATATAATCAAATCAAGGCATCATTGTGAAGTTAGTGATGTCACATATTAAGCAAATGGTCAATAAATATCAGATGAAATATATCATAGGTGACTTAATGCACCTGCAAATAAAGGAACTTCTACACAGGCGGTTTTGATGAAACTTTCAGACAGTAGAAACATCGATGCAATAAATTTTGCTAAAAACTGCCGGACTGAAAGGCAAACAAGGTAGACCTTGATCAGACACTGTGTTTGGCAGTGTCTGATCTTATTCTACACAGGCCTGTCTGTCCCAATACTTAGGGTTATTATGGTATATTATTGTTTGATTTATTTTTCAGGCTGTGATCGCTGTGTATCAGTTAAGATAAAATCACAGGACAGAGTTGTGGATGAAAATGGGTAAGTATTAAGGCTATCTAATCAGAGCTGAAAAGATAATCAATTATCAATCCTGCCATTGTGATCGATAATTGATTAGTTATCACTAAAGATTTGGTCATAATTTTACTCTTACTCCTATGTTATACTTTTTGTGTGTATTTGGTCAGACAGGCCTCAGCAAACAGTGTAGACCCTGATGAGACGCCGTAAATGCCACTCATCCAGCTATTTTAGACACAACTGTGGGTAGTAAATTGTACTTGCATACATGCCATATCTCACACTGTGAGATAAAATCTCACAGAGATTGGCCTATCTGGAAGGAAATTCCCATAAAAAATTCAAACCTCACAGAATTTTCAGACCATTTTACAACATATTTTATGAAGAAATAAACATAAAACACATACTGTTGTGGTTTTCACAAGCTTCTTACATGTAAAAAAAAAATCCTTAGACTATATTGGGGAAACTCCATAGTGATGTTTAAGAAAATCTCACAGAATTTTGTCAGATCTCCCTTAAAATTTTGCCTTATCTCACAGATTCTAGTTCACAGCTTATGGCATGTAGGTACTTGTTCAAATTTTAGATAAAGTATGGTAAGGAGTTGAGGTGTCTGAATACTAAGGGTAAATACGGTAAAGTAAGAGACACAGAAACTAAATGATCGATTATTAGCAAATCTGTAACGATAATCATTTCAGTGGAATTTATCGATCAATTAATCGATTATCTGATTAATTGTGCCAGCCTTAGTAAATATTGTATGAATCAGACATGTGCACCCAGACTTAGTTTAATCAGCGCATCTGTGCAGTCTGATCAGAGCCTTTGCTGTCCACATGTAAACCATGGATCTTTGGCTGTCCACATAGTGCTCACTGAAGACTGATCAGACTAGTGTCTAACAAAGATGCTGATCAGACTGTATGGCTGTGCAGGCTGATCTGAGTCTTCATTTGGCACACATATTTGAAGGCACATTTTCTCAAGTTGCAGCTTGTATATTCAATACTTTTCATGCCTATATACTAGTAAAATTTTCAGAAGATGTTGTTTTGAAATTTTCTTATTTTCACCAGAAAATAAGGTTATACTTTTCATGAATATATTTATTGCCAATTATCCCCGTTGACCTAACTTTGCTACATAGCCCAGTTAGAAAATGACCCACATGTACTTAAACACTATTATAGCCAATACGTACCTAAAATTGAAATTGGACTCTTCCAATATATAGTGTGGGAGAGTCTATTCAGTCTAAAATGGGTTAACTGTCATATCCAAAACCATCTTATAATTAACTGTCTTATTAAGCAGTTCCAGTATATTTTCAAATAAGAAGTAGCTGCTTTGACTTTGATACAAATTCTACTACCGGTAGCTCAGATACCAACCATTAAACCTGTAGCCTGGATCCCAACAATAGTGTGATAAAGAGGTTGCATTTTCAGATAAAAAAACAAATAAGGATGTATAAAAAAAATAGTAGCTCAGATACCAACCATTAAACCTGTAGCCTGGATCCCAACAATAGTGTGATAAAGAGGTTGCATTTTCAGATAAA
Source organism: Anodontia alba (assembly GCA_964016985.1). Classification (NCBI taxonomy): domain Eukaryota; kingdom Metazoa; phylum Mollusca; class Bivalvia; order Lucinida; family Lucinidae; genus Anodontia; species Anodontia alba. The sequence goes on along the minus strand of OZ024825.1, from coordinate 99,989,290 downwards.
AAAACAAATAAGGATGTATAAAAAAAATAGTAGCTCAGATACCAACCATTAAACCTGTAGCCTGGATCCCAACAATAGTGTGATAAAGAGGTTGTATTTCAGACAATAAAAAATAAGGTTATATAAAAAAAAAAAGTAGCTCAGGTATCAACCATTAAACCTATAGCATGGATCCTAACAATAGTGTAATAAAGAGGTTGTATTTTCAGACAAATAAAAATAAGGTTATATAAAAAAAAGTAGCTCAGATATCAACATTAAACCTATAGCATGGATCCTAACAGTAGTGTGATAAAAAGGTTGTATTTTCAGACAAATAAAAGTAAAGTTATATAAAAAAAAAAAGTAGCTCAGATATCAACCATTAAACGTATAGCCTGGATCCCAACAATAGTGTGATAAAGAGGTTGTATTTTCAGACAATAAATAAGGTTATATAAAAAAAAGTAGCTAAGGTATCGGCCGTTAAACCTATAGCATAGATCCTAACAATAGTGTGATAAAGAGGTTCTATTTCAGACAAATAAAAACAAGGTTATATAAAGAAAAAATAGCTCGGGTATCAACCATTAAACCTATAGCATGGATCCTAACAATAGTGTGATAAAGAGGTTGTATTTTCAGACAAATAAAAATAAGGTTATATAAAAAAAAGTAGCTCAGATATCAACCATTAAATGTATAGCCTGGATCCCAACAATAGTGTGAAAAAGAGGTTGTATTTTAAGACAATAAAAATAAGGTTATAAAAAAAGTAGCTCAGTTATCAACCATTAAGCCTATAGCATGGATGAGTGTACCTAAAACAGTAAAAGTAAGCCTATGAATACAGGCATAAAAACAAATCAAATAAAGCATGTAAAGCAAAAGTATGCCACACAATAAATTGTAATACACCACAACCTCTTTATAGCACTATTGTTGGGGTCCATAGCATAAACCGTGTTAGTAAAGCAACCATGTTATATCAAAACAAAAATGTATAGATTATATTGAAAAATTTTTCAATATAATCTGTGCATTTTTGGGATCCATTTTTGAACCGTGTTATATCCAAAACCGTGTTATAACAAACTGTGTTATAAAGAGGTTGTAGTGTACCACTGAAAGATACCATATTTACTCTTAGTATTGGGACAGATGGCCTAAGCAAACATTGTAGTCTCAGATCTGAGTCTAAACTGTTCACCTATCAGTCCAGCTGTGTTTAGTCATATGGAGAAGTAAAATAGACTTGATCATTCAAGTTTTAAGAAAAAATATGGGAAGGAGTTATGGTGTTTAGGGTAAATACAGTATTCAGAGTGGACCAAAAAAGAATCAGACCATATTTCACACATGCATAAACTCATCAGAGTCTTTGCTGTGATAATTTTAGTTTCACCATTGTATTCTTCATTTAATAGCATTTTCCTCATATGTCTTGTTTGTACAGCCTGAGTGGAATAAAGGTATGTTCTGTTCTGTTCTCTGTTCTGTTCAGTAATGAGATAAAATAAGTGTGATTGAAGTTTTGACACTGAAGTATTATACAAATATTTTTCAGAAATTCACACTGGAGGCTTAACTATGAAATCAAGGTTAATGGAACAGTGGTTGATCCAATGACAGTTACTCCCCTTGACTACAATCTCCTGTCACAGTGGTTAGACAGGAGGATGTCACATGACAGTTATCATCTGTCACCTGGCCTTGCATTTGGTACAAGCCTGGTTCCCTGGCAGTATTACACAGGACTATACAGTTATCAGTGGATCTCAGAATGGCAGTACCAGACTTTCCATGACTTACTACTGCAATACTATCAGGCAAATTATCCAGGTGAAGTGAAACACTCATTTTGTGATTGAAGCTGAGTTGTGGCTTGGTTTGTTGGAACCAGCTTTACTCACATATTCTCAAAGAAACCTTTTTGCTTGATGCAGCCGAAATAGCATGTGGCTCATCTGTATTGGATGTGGATAACAGAAATGATACCTTATCATAAATGCAGACTAGCCTGCACATCCCTGTTTGATCACATAGCTTTATATAAGGCATTTTTTTTTTCAGCCAAAAAGTAGTGATATTTTTCTTATTTCTTCATGAAAACATATGCTGTGGGTACTCATTAGAAGTGCCTGAGCAAGGCACTTCTAATAAGTACCCTTAACATATGATTTGATTGAGAAATAAGAAAAATATCTGATACCTCCTCTTCTTATCTGAAGCTGTGTTGTCAGGGTAATTTAGTTTTACTTATGCGCACTGTAAAATATTGTTTTTTTTTGTGGAAGCTTGATTCTTGAATTGGAATCCGCACTTTTATTTATGAAGTAAATTTGCATTTGACTGTTTGACTGTATCATGTGTTTACATGTCTCATGGAAGTTGGTATTATTAACCCTTGTCATGTTGAATAAATTAAGATGCCACACCCACTTCTAATTTTCAGCCAATCAGATTACTTAATCCATGTTGTTGATACAAATTCACATTCTTAATCACAAACAGTGCAGATCTAAATCAGTTGGCTTCTTCAGAAGCCAACTGATCTGGATCTACACTGTTTGCAAAGACAGGATATATCCGGGTTCAGCAGGATTAGGATGTAGTTCATGATTAAGGCAGCTCATCAACAGTTACAAAAAATGGAACTTCTGCAAGCAGTTCCCATTTTACTAGGTTATTTCTTTATACTTCCAGCTCGAAAGGCTTACAGTTATTCAGTGCAATTTGATTGGCTGAGAACAGTTTGAAAACTGGATTTATTTTGTCAATAAGTCCAATGAGCAGGAATCCTGGAACTATTTTCTTTGCGCAAATTTCTAAAATTAGCTATTATACCCATATTTTCGACGTGATATATAATCTTGATGAAATTGTAAGAAATGAATTTTATTTTTGTGGATTTTATTGATGTGTAAACACCGGCAAATCACTCACAAACTGAATAAAACCAGAAGACGGCTTTATTCAGCCCAAAGAGGGCTTTATTCAGTTTGTGAGTGATTCTTCAGCATTTACACATCAATAAAATCAACAAAAATGAAATGTGTTCCTATATTAAAGAACTCCTGTGCTGCCAATTCCAAATCTGTTAATCTCATAGATAAAAATTTAATTGTATTTTTCGAATTCATTTCTTGTTTTACAGGATCCAATGTACAGATAGGCTGGTTACCTCTACAGCGGTTCATGACAGATACAGGGTAAGCCAAAGAAATTAACTTCTCTTTCATCATACAGAAACCCTTCAAAAACAGTTTCCTAATACTTAACATTTAAATGATAAGTGTCTTCATTTAACAATACAGTCGAGTCTCGTTATCTTGAAGTCCAAGGGACTCTCTGAAATACTTCGAGATATCCGTATCTTGACATATCAGATTTGCAGAATTGGGGGAAAATATAAATCAAACAACCACATTTCACAAATGAATACGTAATTTGACTCCTGAAAATAGATATATACTGAAAATATTGTGGAAAAGAGGAGAAATTGCTTCCTTAGGAATTCGAAATAAGCAAGTTTGAGATAACGTGTATTTATGTTCAGTAAGGTCACTTATGATAACCCTTTTTATGAGGAATTGATACACTTTCAGGGGGAGGCAACTCTGTTCAAATTGTCTTTGCCTCCCTTCTGAAAAGGGGTCTACTATAAGAGGAAAGAATTTCTTCCTTTAGAATAGATCCCTTTACAGGAGGGGACTAATGTGCAGCACAGCAGACAGGAAGTCTGTCTCACTTGTAAAAATAAAAATGGGGAAAATGTACCAAGTGTAAACAGTCCCCTTAATTCATTACGAAAACACGCCTATTCAAATATACTGAAAATTTTACCACCAAAAAAACTGAAAATTTTTAGATAAAAAATCTGATATTTTTCATATTCTGAGGCAGTTCTAATGAGTACCCACAATCTATGTTTTGATCAGAAATAAGAAAAATAATGTATACACCTATAAACCCCAGTTTTACTAGTTAAAAGTCGGGTTTAAGAGGGTCAACATTATATAGGCATGTTTTTGTGATGTTAAGCAGCCATCTGATTTAAACAGCCACCTTCTGAATTTTATTAAATGTGGTTTCCCTATGTCATTTATTCCTATTATCAAGCCTCCCTTTTGAAAAGGGATCTGGTCTAGAAGGGGGAGCAAATTATTTCATTTTAGAAAAGATCCCTTTACAGAAGGGGCTTGGTGGTCAGGAAAGCCACAGGAAATAAAAGTTATCTCCTTGATAAAAATGGCAGTAAAATACCAGACCCCAAGGTAATAAAACTTTTTTCATGCTCAACTCAGCTGAGCATGGTTTTGTCTGCTAATAAATATGAAAATGCCAACAATAATTGGCATTTTCGTATTTATTAGCAGACAAATTTTCCTCCATGATAAAAATGGCAGAAGAAATACCAGACCCCGAGATAATAAAACTTTTTTCATGCTCAACTCAGCTGAGCATGAAATTTTCATATTTATTAGCAGAGAAAATTTCATGCTCAGCTATGTTTAGCAAGAAAGAATTTGCAGTTCTTAGTAATTGGGGAATTTTTACAAGACAAATTTCATGCTCAGCTGAGTTGAGCATGAAAAAAAGTTTTATAACCTTGGGGCCTTTCACCTTATGCAGTCAGATTAAACCATCTCAAATGTTGCTATTTAACCCATTTTAGTCAGGAAATCCCCAAAAGGGTAATTGGCAAACAGTGCTGATCCAGATTAGATGCTGTAGTGCCTGGCTTCTGATCAGGACTGTTTGAATTAAATACGGGAATTTCTATAAAACATAGTGATAATACAAATTAACCAGACACCCTGCTATTGGAAATAGACTGGTCCTTAAAGAGTTGTAGTAGAAGAGTCCACTCAACATAAATGAGTTAATAGCGGTTATTTTGGGTTTTCTATTACAGGCGATGGGTCTGGTATTTGCCTTACTATGTGAAGATAGATGGTAAACTTGTCCATCCAGGTCTACTGAAGCCCATTGACTGGTTGGCATTCTCCTCTGATCTCCATATTACCTCATCCAATGGAGCTAGGTTCCAGATACTGACTGGAGTCAAGACGGTGGATCCCGGCTCAATGTTTTCTCTTTACACACAACATAAAGTTGCATCATCAGTTTACAGCAGCATGGAGAATGCAATACAAGTGGCATGGCTCAAACAACATTTAGGTACAGTTAGATCATATCAAGCAAAAGGTTCTCATTTTTATGCCCCGCTATTCGAAGAGTGGTGGAAAGGGTATATTGTGTTGGTGGAAAGGGCTTATAGTGTTACCCCTGTCCAACCGTCCGTTACTGTCAGCCTCCGAGGTGGCGTTAGCAATTTGCATTTAAGTTTTTTAGGCGTTAGCAATTTGTGTTTAAGTTTTTCAAGAGGGAGCATCCGTGTCCTTTCTAGTGTTTATTATGTTTCCAGTGTTCAAGGTTTAGTGCTGCTGAAGAAGTTAATTGCAGAAACTTACACACTAAATTTGGTATGCTTATGTTAATATATTTATCACCTTAGTGATTCTGTTGAACACACAGGTGATAAGTAAGGGTAATTGTGAATTGTTCAGAGTGTGGAAGATTATTTTTTCTTGATCTTGGCTTTCAAAACCAAGATCAAGTAAAAATAATCTTCCAAAATCTCAACAAAGGCTTTGAAGTGGTTTTTATTTCTAAATTGCATATAGATTATTCAAACTGGAAAAGTTTTCGCTTTTCTTCTTTATACTTCAAACTGCTTAACTGGTGTCATTTAAATTGAAAAAGGTGTAATCCCTTGCTAATTGTTGAACTTAAATTGATAATCGTGATATGTTTTATTAATTTTATTTTTATTTTATTATGTTACCTTGATTCTGTGTCATTCCCAATCACTTTAACAATGTTTTCATCGATTGCAGAATTCCAAGGCTCAACAGTTGAAGTCAAAATCAAAAGTCAGGAAGAAACAGTTGATCAGCATGGGTAGGTAGATTATGTGTGACATCTGTTCCTTCGAGAAGGGTCTTCGTATATATGGAATGAAAACTCCCTATTGAAATTAAATATATCTCCTTCGTAGTTGTCTTGGTTTTCAGCTACAGTCGACTCTCGTTATCTCGACTTTGCTTATTTCAAATAACTGCTTATCTGGAAGTGAAAATCTGGTCCATGATTTAACATGGAAATCTAACAACAGGTAACAAAATATTGTGGAAAAGAGGAGAAATTGCTCCGCAATTTCTCCTCTTTTCCACAATATTTTTAGTATATCTCTAACTTCAGGAGTCAAATTCCATGTTCATTTGTGGAATGTGGTTGTTTGATTTATTTTTTCCTCAATTCTGCAAATCTGATATGTCAAGGTGTGGCTATCTTGGAGTATTTCAGCATGTCCCTTGGACTTTGAGATAACGAGAGACACATGTATTATAGAAAATTTCTTATGTTTATGGAAAATGGTAGAAACATCTGCATGGTAGAGCTGTTAGTGCTTCTGACTTCAGATCATGAGGTCCTAGGTTCAACTCCCACTAGAGGCAGAATTCAGCTCATGATTGTACAGTGCTTCATTGCGCAGAGTCTTTCATTATTACCTGTTCAGTGTCTGTATTATTGAAACATTACGAAAACATGGCTATACTGTTTTTACCCCCTTAAACCCCACTTTTATACAGTAAAACTGGGGTTTATAGGGGTATACATTAGTTTTCTTATTTCTGCTCAAAAAATTAGATTGTGGGTACTCGTTAGAACTGCCTCGCTGAGGCAGTTCTAACAAGTACCCACAGTCTATGTTTAGATCAGAAATATGAAAACTACCAGAATTTTTCGTCTCAATTTCTTCATTTTTTTGATGGTAAAATTTCTCAATATATTTGAATAGGCGTGTTTTCGTAATGGAATGTTGAAAGAGCTGTAAAACACCAAATCATCATCATCATCATCATTATCACCTTCATCATATAAAATGTAACCAAAAGTACACCACATTCCTTGGTTTTGGATATAATATTTAATGTTCTTATTCTAGAATTTAAACTAGGGCCTGTGTATTCAAATCATTATTACCTTATTCAAAACATTTTTAGCTCGCCTGTACGAAGTACAAGGAGAGCTATTGTAGTCACCCCGGTCGTCCGCGTTTGCGTTCCCGTTCCCGTCACACTGCGTTAAAGTTTTTCAAATGCTTATATCTCAACAGTCACTCCTCACAGAGGCATCAAATTTGGAACTTAGGTACCTTGGAGGGTCTTCTGAGATTCTAAGAGAATAAACCCCTGGGTTCATGCCCCTGGGTGGGGCTAGGGGTCAGAATCTAGGACACCTTTGTAATACTGTGTTAAAGTTTTTCAAATTCTTATATCTTGACTTTCACTCCTCATAGAGCACTCATATTTAGAATTTGGGTACCTGGAGGAGTCTTCTGAGATTCCAAAAGAACATACCCCTGGGTTCATACCTCAGGGTGGGCCTTGGAGTGGGGCTAGGGGTCAAAATCTAGGACACATTTGTAAAATCTTATATACCTACAGGTTATAGACACAACTGGTTATACATCAGCTAACTATGTGACATCGGTTTAAGTGTAAGAGAGTGAAGGTCATGGTGACCTACATTTTACGGTCCAGGTCACCTAGATTTCACGGTCCAGTGATTTTGCCTTATATCTTGAATACTATTTGTTGGATAAATGTCACACCTGGGATATTACTTCCATGTGACCCAATGAATGACCACTTACTATATCTAGCTCATTGTGACCTATATTTCATGGTTCAGTGATTTTGCCTTATATCTTGAATACTATTTGTTGGATAAATGTCACACCTGGGATATTAGTTCCTTGTGACCCGATTATTGACATCAAAATATATCTCTGTTGGTGTGACCTATATTTCATGGTTCAGTGATTTTGCCTTATATCTTGAATACTATTTGTTGGATAAATGTCACACCTGGGATATTAGTTCCATGTGACCCAATGAATGACCACTTACTATAGCTAGGTCATTGTCACCTATATTTCATGCTTCAGTGATTTTGCCTTTTATTTTTATTACTATTTCATAGAGAATTGTCATACCTGGATTATTATATCTATGTGACAAAATGATTTACATACAAATACATCTAGGTCAGTGTGACCTATTTTATATGGCTTAATGATAAAAATGTTACAATATAAAATGTACCCAGCAGGCGAGCTACGCTGTCCTACGACAGCTCTTGTTAATTTAATGTAGTCATCAAGTCTGTACTACATTAATCATTTAGTGCTTTGCATGTTGAGTAAAAATTTCAGCAGATGACATTTTGAAATACTTTCTTATTATACCCCTTGCAAACAATGACCTTATTCCAGCATGTGACATTCTTTTTGTAGAAAATCAGTCTGACATCAACAACACAAAGTCACTGTTAACTCTTCAAATGCTAATAACAACTGCAGCAGATAACAGTTTGATTTTTTTTTTCTATTTTTCAGAGAAAAAAAGGCTTGACATTTCTTGCGAATCATCTGCCAAGCAGATGATTCACATGAAATGCCAAGTCTTATTTTGTCTGAAAAATAATACATGTAATAATAATGATAAAAAAAATATCTGCTTGTTGCTTTAAGGGTTAATAGAAATGACCTTGAACCTAATTAACCTTGACCTGCTTGTAATGTTTATACTTTTGTTTTATTCCCATTGCAGAAGATCAGCCTGGCACCTGATGTATTCAATCAGTATTAATGGAACTGAACTCGAGGCCCAGGACATCACTGACCTTGACCCCGCATATCTCCAGGCTGAACTACATATCACCGGTCCTTCTGGGGTCAAAGTTCAACTGTCTAGCCTTGATGCATCCCAGCTGGTACCTACAAGTGAACTGTTATCATTCTATGTGGACAGATATGTAAATTATCTTGACATTGAGAAAATAGAACTACAGCTTGCAGAATTTTGGACTGACACCTTGAACACAACAGGTATTATCCTTTAAAGCACTAGGTAAGATTGTGGCATACAACATTTTTAAAAAAAAATGTTATTTTTCTGAGAAAATATGACTTTTTGCCAACATTAATTCAGAGATACAAAAAAAAAATAATTTCATTTTTGATCCAGTTAAAAAACGAGAGACTAACTGAAATTTTACAGGCTGTCAGATGCCACATTTTATGATCGTATTAATACCATATTTCAAGTACATTTATTAAACCTTTTTTGGATAAAGAATGTCTATTTTTGAGGAATATGGAGCCTTTAAGGGGAACAGACACACTTTCAGGGGAGGCAACTTCTGTCAAAATTATTTTTTGTCCCCTTCTGAAAAAGGGTCTACACTTAACAGAAAGAATTTGCTTCCTCTGACAGAAGTGGTGTGCAGTAAATATACATTGTTTGTCCTCTCATTAGAAGTGCCTCAGTGAGGTGCTTCAAATGAGTACCAACAGATGATGGTTTTTTTTGGTAGAAAAATAAGCAAAATATTAATCAGGATATAAAAAAAATCTGTACTTAAAGCCCTGGATCATAACCCTTGTCCCACTGAATAAATTAAGATGCCACGCCCACTTCTAATTTTCAGCCAATCAGATTAGTCATTACTTGATCCAGATTGTTGATATAAATTCACATACTTAACAGCAAACAGTGCAGATCCAAATCAGTTGGCTTCTTGAGAAGCCAACTGATCTGGATCTACACTGTTTGCAAAGGCAGGACATATCCGGGCTCAGCAGGACTAGGATTAAATGATGATGTAAATATTTTAATCTTACAATATTTTCTCACTTTTAGATCACTTCCGTGGGAATGTGGCTGTTCATTTCTTGAGACAGAATGAATATACAAGTTCAACAGGGTAAATATAAAAGACCATGGCCCAGTTGTTCAAAACTAACGGTGTTGTTAGTTAACATATCATTAAAACTTTGATCATTTAATATAGCAAATATGCTAATATTAAAAGCTACTCACTTTTTTCCGCAAAAATACCCGTGAATTAGCTATTGTACTTGCTAGAACAGTTAACATTTTATTTTGACCACTAATGAGCTCATTAAGCTAACGATGCTTTGAACAACTGGGCCCATATTTTTTAGAAGCATGTAAAAAATTAAATCAGGACTGTAAATAAATTTATAATTCAGAAATCTATTTGTTTAACACCCTAAGTACTGGGACAGACAGGCTGGGCAAACAGTAGAGACCCAGATCAGATTACACACAGTACATTATCTGATTGGGGTCTACACTGTTTGCCACTTATCCAGCTATAATAAGACGTGAATAGGTAATAAAATGAACTTGTTAAAATTTTTGGACAAGAATACAGGATGAATTAAGGTGTCCCAGAGGAATTGTTAAGGCGGAGCATTCGATGATAATGTGGTGGGTGCTTATTAGAAGCGCCTTGGGGCACAATGTTTGTTTTTATGGAGAAATAAGAGAAATTATCTCAGAATTATCCCCAAATACTCCACTACTTACCCTAAGTATTTGGACACCTTACTTCCTTACAACAATCAGCCTAAAATTTAAACAAGTCCCTTTAGACTGGTTAATGTCTCTGAATCGCTGGATGATTGGCAAACAATGTAGAGACAGATCAGATGCTGCAGAATACAGCATCTGATCAGGGTCTGCCTGTTTGCTCAGGTCGGTCTGTCCTGATACTTACATCACGATAACATACCTATATAATTTTGACCCCTTTAAATCCCACTTTTATATAGTAAAACTGGGGTTTACAAATTATTTTTCTTATTTCTGCTCAAAAACATAGATTGTGGGTACTTGTTAGAACGGCCTTGGTGAGGTGGTTCTAACAAGTATCCATAATCTATCAGATTTTTTTATCTTTTTGTGGTGAAATTTTCAATGTATTTGAATAGGCATGTTTTCGTAATGGAATAAATAAGGAACTATATCAAGCTTATTTGCAGAGATAAAGTAAAATGTTATTTGTCATCTGGTGATCTTGTATATTTGGAAATGTTTATGCATGCTATTATTTCCCAGTCAAGCTTACAGAAAGGTTTTCACTAATTGTTATTTCAAATGTTTCAGCAGAGTACTCCTTTAAAGCAATATTTTTTGTCAGTTTGTTTAATTTGTGCTGAAAATCACAGCACAAAAATCACGAAAAGAAGATGACCACTAAAATTTTTGTGATTTACAGTATCTAAGTTCAGCAAGCTAAAAGTTAAATGTTTCTGGGGTCTTTTTCAGTGGAAGTATATGGAAATGGGAATATTATCTAACATTAAATGGCACAAGAATTCCACAAGGACAGCTTTTCATGGCTGACCTTGACCTTCTGGCAGCTGATGTTGCCTTGGTGACAGACAGTCAAGGTCAACAATACAGTGTGGTGAAAGATCCCTCACAGTACTATGACTACAGGACACACTTCAGTGTATATTTATCTCCAAAAGTAGCTGGTGCAGATCTCAAAATGTTTGAGCAGAAGATAATGAGTGAATGGAGAACACAGCTAGGTTAGCATATTCTCTTAAATTACATATACTGTAAAACTTCAATGACTCTAACATGGCTCATTTACCATGACTGATTTGAAATTGTTTTTGTCCCCAGGAAATTCTTCTGATAGCTCAAGAAAGCAAGTATATAGGGATATTTTAGGGAAATTTTCTTATCATGGCATCTGATCAGGGTCTCCACTGTTTGCAAATAGTTTAGCCATTTTTCTCTAGGTATATGTAAATCTCATGGCCGGACATACCTAAAATTGAATTTGGACTTTTCCAATATATAGTGTGGGAGAGTTTATTCAGTATACAATGGGTTAGATACACACACAGCCTAACAGATGGTAAAATGGACTCATTTAGAAGAAGCATGATCAGCTATTAAGGTTTTATTATTTGCAATAAAGATGGTATAATGTTTTCAGAGGTTTATTTTTCAGTTTTGGGGGTTGAAAAACTTAAAGTGAACTGATCAGTATTGTTTTTTTCTGTTTCAGGTTACAGAGATATCCGTATTAGAGGACTAATGCAACAGGAGTTAGTTGACTCTCAGGGGTAAGTCTTAGTTATGGCTTTAAACATGGCTGCACATAATTTGATGTTATGTAGGGAATAAAAAGTGTAAAAACAAATGTGTGTGTGTGTGTGTGTGTGTGTGTGTGTGTGTGTGTGTCTGTGTGTGTCTGTGTTTGTGTGTGTGTGTGTGTGTGTGTGTGTCTCTCTCTCTCTCTCTCTCTCTCTCTGTGTGTGTGTCATCAAATTTAAGGTGAGTGGATACACTTGATGATGTTTTACCATTTGTCAAAGACAGACCGGTTCACATGCCATAAATATCCTAAAGTTTGTTCAGCAAATACTTATGGGACATATATATTGGTGCCTAACTATATTACAAAGGACAAAAAGGGAAGTTACCATTTGCACAAAACAAGGCAATTTAAAGGGAATGATAACACCACCAAGGCAAGTAACTCTGATATGGTCATAGTGGCTTCTCATCTCATTGAGGGCTATTGTTAAAGGAAAGAATTAGATACTTCTGGGAACAAAGTCTTTTGTTCATGAATAATTGTCAGTTTTGAATGGTTTCAACTATTATGGAGGCAACTTTGGATCTGCAAAATTTGTCTCCTTTTGCAAAATGGTAGCTAATTCTTTCTGGTCCAGCTAGGCTAAATAGCTAGGTAAGGAGTTGCAGTTGAGTTTCCAGATAAATATGGTATTATAAGTTATTCAAAAGCATGTCTCAAATATTCTTCTATTGTTTGTAGTAATTCTGTCTGGGAGTTGGTATACTTTGCCACCATTGGCAACTCCGTAACACCACTGGATGCACGAGAACTACATGGTATTGATACTGGAGTCTTGGGAACCATTCTGAATCCTGCCGGTACTCCTTACAAGATCCAGGTCCGTGATGGGTTCTATTGGAGATATGATACTCAAGCTTTCAGCTTTTTCCTGAATCACAAGCTAGACAAGGAAGCTCAGTCTAAGTTTGAACGAGCTCTGAAGACGGAGATTGAAAATGCACAAACAGGTATATCTTAATTTCTGTTTAAAGCTTTGTACTCTGGGTAAAATTTTCAACTGGTGACATTTTGAAATATTTTTCTTATTTTTCTCAGAAAACAGGATATGACGTTCCATGCAAAATTGTCTCTAGTGGAGACAATTTGCTTGAAATGGTGAAAGCCTGTTTCCAGCTGGTAAATATATAGAGAATAATAACAATGTTTGATTGATATGAAAAATCTGTCAAGATAGAGTGTGTTAAATCAGTAAAAACATAGTTCCAAAGGGACAATTTTTTTTTTTTTTTTTTTTACCAAATTATCCACACTCCTGAGTGACAGATTTTTCATATTAAGCAAACTCTGATCATTATTCTGTTTAGTATATACCTTTTTACTAGTACTATCTTCTTGAAAGCATCAAAAAAAGTGTTTCCGTTTGAGTGGAAGAACAATAAACAACATAAGTAAATGGCATTATCGGAAGACGTTCCATTTTGGTTAGGTTTATGTTCCTTTGGGCAGCTAAGGATGTCAAGATGAAATGCAATAACTTGGAAAGCAGTCTATAAAAGTAGTTTTGATACTGTGAAATAATTTACTATTTACTGATATGATATCATCACACTGTGAATTATAAAAAAAAAAAAATAATAAAAATAAGTGAGAAATCCATATACTTCACTGCTAGGTATATCATAAAAGAAAAATATCACCGATTTGTAGTCTCCTGAATTTGCCCAGAGAGTGGTAAAGGTTAACCCAATCAAGACTGACAACTTTGCTACCCTCTTTAATTGCACAATAGTGGGTTGCAAACTCAGTGATGGCTCAGTCTGAAACCTTTTTCAGTTGGCTTGTGCCTGACCTTACTCATCTTTGGTCAAACTAAATATGGTTCTACAAATGTAGTGTTTTAGTTTTGTTTTACCTGACTTTTAGTTTGTAGTCAAGTCCTCATCTTTGTTTTATCATAGTATTAACTTATGTTTCTCTTCTGCTGATCAACTGTTGAGTTAGAAAATCCTGTATGGGCCAAACAAATCTGTTGGCTGAAACTGTATTGTGGTGGAGCTCAGCAGCGTTGAGAAATATGTATGCATATTTAGAAAGAAGATCTGAAAGTAAACATCACTAAGCTTTCTATTGCTGTCAACAATTGGCATTTTCCATGACCATATGACATCATCAGACTTAGCCCAAAAATACCTATATGGGCAAAGACCTTTCTTTGTTAGATGGGTCTGAATTTTCTTGGTGCAACAAATAATCAGATGTTTACAGTACAGTGCTGAAAAGAGAAGGCCCTGATCAGACTGCAATAGCAGCATAAATATGCAGGCTGATCAGGGCCTAGGACTTTTTTTTTTTGTTTCGGATATTTGTATTTGGCATGAGAGCTGTTTTTCTTGTGTTGCTCATCCTGTCAATATTGCCTTACAGACCTTAGAGGCAGAGTACAGGTTCACTTCAGTCGCTATGAGGAGTACATAACTGCTAGTGGGAAGAGAGTTTGGAAGACTGTCTATTTTGTTGAAGTAGATGACCAGGCTGTACCTGTGGTTGCTCTAAAACCATTGGACCAGTTGTCATTCAACACCAGGCTCAGCGTTTTAACAGGTATACGATTATATTTTGTTAACTTATCTATGTAATGAAGATGCCATGTTCCTCCATAATATAGTGAAAAAAGGGGTGTGTGGGGGTATACATTGTCTAGCAAATTTTCAGAACTTTATTGTTTCTAAATCTGATTGTAGTTTGTTTTAATAGCTTTTTTTACTGCATAAATATATCTAATGTATAGTACAGTGAACCCTCATTACAATGACAACATTTATTCCCAAAGGTGTTGCCATTAAATTGAGTTTGCTGTTGTAAAGAATCTCCAAAGGACAGAATAATATGTAACATATATGTATGCTTTATTCTTATTTCCTCACAGAACATATGTTTTGGATATTTGTTAGAATTGCCTCAGTGAGGCAATTCTAACAAATATCCAAAACATATATTGCTTGAAGTTTTCATCCAATATTCTTGCATAATTTCTCATTAACTGTCACCTCTTGCGTGAAGGTTTTGTGACATTCAAATTGTCATTATAACAAATTTTATCATTGTATCGATTGTCCGTATAAAGCTTGTTGACTGTATTGTGAAAATAGGGTATACATTGTCTAGCAAATTTTCAGAACTTTTTGTTTTCTAAATCTGATTGTAGTTTGTTTTGATATCTTTTTTTACTGCGTAAATATATCTAATGTATAGTATAACTAAACATTCATTTCTCTGTATTATAAAGTGAAAAATTGATGGCCTACATAGCTCTAAATAAGAAGGATGTCCATCCATACAAATATTTTTCTTCCTTCTGCATGAAAATGTGTTGTGGGTTGTTATTAGAGGCTCCTTGGTAAGGCTGGCACGATTTATTGGATAATCGAATAATTGATCGATAAATTCTACAAAATGATTATCTTTACAGATTTGCTAATAATCAATCAATTGATTTCTATGGCTGTAAGGTATTTACCCTCAGTATTCAGACACCTCAACTCCTTACTATGCTTAATCTAAAAGTTGAACAAATAGAATTTACTACCCACTATTGTGTCTAAAATAGCTAGATGAGCGGCAAACAGTGTAGACCCTGATAAGACGCCACATTTGCGGCATCTGATCTGGGTCTAAACTGTTTGCTCAGGCCTGTCTGACCGAATACATACAATAAGGTATAACATATGGTAAGAGTCATGCTCAGACAGGTAAAATATTTACCAAATCTTCAGTGATTACTAATCGATTATCGATCACAGTGGCAGGACTGATAATCGATTATCTTTTCACCACTGATTAGCCAGCCTTACATCTTGGTTTGGCACTTGTGATGAGTTCCTACAATGTTCATTTTTTGTGAAGAAATAAGAAATACAGTCGACTCCTTATCTCAAACTTCATAGGACAATAATTATCAGTTTGAAATAACATAGAGTAGTTTGAGATAATAGTTTGTGGTAACAGTAGTTTTGAGATAAAAGGAATTGAAAGGAAAGGACTGTGAATCATACTAAACTAATATTTTCTTTTATTTGGTTTGACTTGAGCAATAATATGAATTATCTGTGTTTGAGATAAAGAGAGTCAGTCAACTGTTTATTAATCTTTTTAATAAAAAAAAGCACCTCATCTTGAGCTGTGAGTGGTTAGCTTTTCTGCAATGAAAATGGTTGTAACTGGTGTTAGTTAAGAATATTTTATGATTGTTACATCCAAACAGTTCTTGTGTTACCTATAATATATCTTTTGGCTACAAAATAAATCTTAAAAATAATCTTCAGCATAGTGCATTTATCTGAACCTGTAAAAGAAACCTGTAAAACTGACTGGTTTAAATGTGGAATTTTTTGTTTTGTTTTTGTTGTTGTTGTTTGTTTCTATTTCAATTTCAGAAAAAGAAATCTATTTACTACCTTTGTCTACTTTTTTTTTTGTTCAGGCTTTAATAACCAGGTGTACAGTATAGTTGACAGAGGTGGCCAGCAGAGATACAGCTACAGGGATAGTTTCCATTTACTACTGCAGTCGAAGATACCAGTCTCTATGTTCAATCAGTTGGAAGGGCACCTGTTAGAGGCATGGAAGGCCACATTGTCAGGTACATAATACTCATTTAGTGTTCCATTTTATATGCATTTTAAACCCTTGCCTTGCTGAATAAATTAAGATGCCTTGCCCACTTCTAATTTCCAGCCAATCAGAATACTTGATCCAGGTTTTTGATAGAAATTCACACATTTAATGACAAACAGTGCAGATCCAGATCAGTTGACTTCTTTAGAAGCCAGCTGATCTGGATCTACACTGTTTGCTAAGACAGGGCATGTCATGTTTAGCAAGAGAAGGGTTAGTCTGCAACACACTTTAGGCTAAATCATAAGATAAAAATTAATGATATTTTTCTCTTTGATTTTACATGTAAGTTGTCCCCTTTGGACTTGAAAATAAGACTAGACATTTCTGTCAAATTGTCGTCTTCACAATTAATTCGAATAACCTCCTGAAACAGTTTGAATGAAATGTCATCTCATCTCCTCTCCCACCCACCCACCATGACTCCCCACCCACCCAGCCACCCACCATCACTACCACTCAGAAAATCAGAATATTTAGAAGGATTCAGCTATTTAATAGTTAAGCATTAGTCAGCCACTCACCCAGGCCCCTCATTGTCATTCACTCTCACCCATCCCATGCCTCCAACCAAACATATTTGAATGTTAAAAACATATGCAAGAAATGCTTAGTAAAAAGTAGTCTGAGCTAGTCTGAACAAGTAAACCATGAATATCAAAGCAAACTGTTTTATCTTTGTTTCAGAATACAACAGTTGTAACTGCATCACTATTCACGCCACTGGATTGGAAGAAGTTGTTGACACTGATGGGTATGTTTTCTGTATATCAATTCACTATTACATGTTATATGTCAAAGCTCTAGATAATGTTCTTTTTTTATTCCTCCACAAAAACTTATGTTGTGGGTACTCATTACATATTAACAGTTGACTCCCGTTATCTCAAACACTGATAATGCAAACTAATACATAAGTCAAATGAAATAGTGGGCACTATTCATTTAGTTTGCTGTATGTTTTATATATTTCAACTCCTTTTATCTCAGACTACTTTTATCTCAAACCAAAAATTCTTGTCCCTTAGAGTTTGAGATAATGAGAGTCAGCTGTACCTGATACTCCCTCTTATCCACAGCTATGTATGTACCTCAGGGCCCAATTGTTCAAAGCATCCTTAGCTTAACGAGCTCGTTAGTGATCAAAATGTTAACTGTTGTAGTAAGTACAATATCTAATTCACAGGTATTTTTTGCTGAAAAAATGTGAGTAGCTTTTGCAAATGCAAAAGCTACTCACATTTTTTCTGCAAAAATATTAGCGTATATGGCATATTTAATGATCAAAGTTTTAACGATACATGTATGTTAATTAACGACATCGTTAGTTTTGAACAACTGGGCCCAGATTTTATATTAGAAATAAGCATTTTTAGTTTCAAACTTAGCATGGAAATGTCAAAAAAGTTAAGAAAACAATATTGCAGCATTTTTGCTAGATTAATTATGATTTGCATATGTAGTCTTTAAATTCTAGGTAGTTCTAGATAGAAGGGCTGTCGAGATAAATATTTTTCTTACTTCTCCACAAAAGCATGTGTTGGTACACTCATTAGAAGCGCCTCCTAGACAAGTACCTGCAGCATACATTTTTTGTGGAGTAAACAGAAAAATGCCAGTATTTTTTTACTAAAACATGATTACACTATTTCATAGTATTAAAATAACCCTGGTGATTTGAATGCCTTATCTTGAACTAAGTGGTATCATATAAATTTTACATTATTTCGTCTGGTATTACTTTTTAGGAATGCATATTGGCAGTTAAATTACGTTCTGCTGAAGAACAACTACATTGTTGAATCCATGACATCAGTTCCTGTTAGTCTGACATCACTGGATAACATTTTGACATCAGCATCCGCAGACATCGCTATCATCAAGGATACCAAGACTACCTTTAGACTGGTTCTTGCTTTCTCATTCTTCCTAAACCAAGATGTTAATGTGAACTGGGATGACAATGAAGGGAACCAGCTGGTACAGAAGTTTACATCTGCTGTTGAAGAAGCCTGGAAAGATGAAATTGCATGTATGTGGCATAAATTTTTTTTTAAATGATTCACGTGTTAGGTGTTCTTTTTTTGACAAGGGATGCAACTTTTGTGACTTCCTGTTTGCGTTTATGTACATGAGTCCACTTTTACAAAGGGGTCATCTTTAAAAGGAAAGAATTTGCTCCCATAGGGAGCAAATTCCTTCCTTTTAGAGTAGACCCCCTTTCAGAAGGGACCTTGAAAGTGTATCAATTTCCCCTGAGGTGTTATGGTAAAACATATTAGAATCATGCATTGCAGAATAGACAATGATATGTTCCCTTATTTGGTAATGCACCCCATATTCATTCACCCTCCCCCACCCAGCTCCTCTGATAGTGTGTCAGATTGATTTTGGTGCACATCAACAATGTCGGTGTCAGCATGACAGTTTCTTTTTTGCATCAAATCTCTTGAACCAATGGAAAGGTTCTTACAAAACTTCTGGCCTCGCTAGCTCTGTCAGATGTGCATCAGACTGGTGATGAGAAGGTCATAGTTTTGATCCCTGTGTCCAGTAACATTCTTTCTTAGAGATTGATCATGAAATATTTTCTACAGTCATTCTCTCCCTTCCACTGTTTCAAGAGGGGCAGTTGTCAGTTTCTAGCGAAAGAATGTGCACATATACTGGTTAACTACTTAGAGGACTAAAACTGCCCAGGAAAAGTGTAGTTAGGTAAACTGATCAGCTCAACATGACCCTAATGGGTTGACTGGGCCATAAAACCTTAATTAATCCACTTAAAAAAATTACATGTGTTAACCAAATGGGACTTAGTATATTTTCCCTAAATATTTGGATGGCTTAACACTTTACCATACTTGACCTAATATTTGAACAATAGATAAATTGTATGTTGCGTGTACTCATTAGAATTGCCTCTTTGAGGCAATTCTAATGAGTACACTCAACATACAATTATCTAAAAGGAATGATCCCTGAGAGCAATGAATACACATACACAAATGAAAATAGTTGGGAGAAAATAGTTCTTGGAAATTTTCTGGGCCAAAAATCCATTTTACCACCCATTGGTGCGCCAAAAATTGCTGGATGAGTGAGAAACTATAAACCTTGAAAAGGTACCACATTTTGCAGTGTCTAATCTGTATCTACAGTGTTTGCTCAAACCTGTCTAAGAGGCAGCTGGAGGCCAAAATGACTCTCAAAGACTTTTTTTGCTGCCTAAAATCCTTCTTTGTTGCATTACAATACCATATTTAGAGCCGGCCTCGGTGGCTCAGTTGGATGCGCCGTCCGACTGGAGACCAGGAGGTCACGGGTTCAACCCCCGCCGAGGTCAGCAACATTCTTTCGTGGAGATTGATCATGAAATATTTTCTACGGTCATTCTCTCCCTTCCGCTGATTCAAGAAGGGCAGTTGGCAGTTTCTGGCGAAAGAATGTGCACAATACTGGTTAACCGCTTAGAGGACTAAGCCTGCCCAGTAAACGTGTGGTTAGGTAAATTGACCGCGCTCGACATGACCCCACTGGGTTGACTGGGCTGTAAAACCTCAACACAAAACCATATTTACCCTTAATATTTGAACAGCTCAGCTCCTCACCATACTTATTCTAAAATTTCATCATGTATAATTACTACCCAGTATTGTGTCAAAAAATTGCTGGATGAGTGGCAAACAGTGTAGACCCAGATGAGACGCAGCATTTTGCAGCATCTCATCTGGGTCTACACTTTTTGCTCATGCCGGTCTGTCTGAATACATATGGTAAATAGGCTTATGTAGGCTGCTCTTACCTCCTCTAAAAAAATTTACTGAAAACCCTGTGTCTGTCCCAATAGTCTTCAAACATATGTGTAATGTATATATTAAGCCTTCTCTTGCTGAACATGACATGCCCTTTCTTAGCAAACAGTGTAGATCCAGATCATTTGGCTTCTAAAGAAGCCAACTGATCTGGATCTGCACTGCTTGTGATTAAATATGTGAATTTCTTACAAAAACCAGGATCAAGTAATCTGATTGGCAGAAAATTAGAAGTGGGAGTGGCATCAATTTATTAAGCAAGGCAATGGTTAAGATCGTCCTTATATATATAAGCAATCACATCAGGACTTTTACTCTCTATTAATAGATACATTCTGTTGAAACTAGTGATTGCTGCTCACATTTGTGCAGTCTGATCTGGTACTTTGATGTTCAGATTCTCTTGATGAGGCCTACATTTTGATTTTCTTTTGCTATAGCAGGGATCTAGATGAGAGGTGTGTTTAAATATTTTTTCTTATTTCTGCACAAAAACATATACAGTCGACTCTCGTTATCTCCAATTCTAAGGGACTCTCTGAAATACTTTGAGATAGTCGTACCTCGACATATCAGGTTTGCAGAATTGTGGAAAAATAAATTGGAACAACCACATTTCACAAATGTATTCGTAATTTGACTCCTGGAGTTAGAGATATATTGAAAATATTGTAGAAAAGAGGAGAATTGCTCCTCAGGAGCAATTTCTCCTCATTTCCGCAATATTTTGTTACCTGTTGCTAGATTTTCATGTTTAAACAGGGACCAGATTTTCCCTTGAGATAAGCGGTAACTTGAGATAAGCAAGTCCGAGATCGACTGTATTGTGGTACTCATTAGAAATGCTTCACTGAAGCACTTCTAATGAGTATCCACAACATACGTTTTAGTGGGGAAATAAAGAAAAGTATCAAAACTGTGGTTGCACAGTGAACTTTCCTGTTGTGTTTGACATCTTAATGTTCTTTTTCAGTACCCAGGTCGATTGATCCAAAGGTTGATATAAAAAGGAGCCTGAAATACATAGAGATGGATACAGGGTATGTACACAACCATCAAAAGACATGCTTCATTTTTTCCAGAATTATTTTGGTGTGGGGTGTGCATGGTGGGAGATAGAAATCATGAGGAAAGTCATGTTATGTCAGAAAAATATCACAAATTTGTTGTCTTGTGATGAGCTTACAAAGGTTTATACAGTATTTAACCACAATATTTGGACTCTTTCCTTTGTTATTGTGCTTAGCCTAATTAACCGCTTAGAGGACTAAGCCTGCCCAGTAAAAGTGTGGTTAGGTAAACTGACCGTGCTCGACCTGACCTACTCTGCATTTTGAAAGTAGAATTAGGAATCAGAATTTCTGGACTAAGTGTAAGTATAATATGGCTGTGTGGAATATCATGTCATGTCATGTATCTGGAGGGTGATATTTCAGTGAGGCAGCACTCTAAAAGTGAGCGTTGAGCTCCCTGTCACATCAGGCACTGTCGCTGTATCACTAAAAAATTGTTGCAAGCGACGTTAAACACAAACGATGATGTGTCTAAAATATTGTGACAGAATAGTAAACATTGTAGACCTTCATCAAACTGCTCCTATAGGAGCAGTTTGATCTGGATCTACACTGTTTACTGAGGCCTGTCTGGCTGAATATTTAAGGTAAATCCAATAAATTTCATCATTCTTTCACTGGTGCTGTTGCTTATCTGGTTAAGCATCCACTTTATGTCTGGGAGGTTATGGGTTAAATCCCAGTCATATCATATATTTTAAAAATGGTACTAGCTGCACTTTTGCTGGGGGCTCAGCATTGAGAAAGTAGAACTAGGAATCAGAACTGCTAGGCCAGGAGTCTGTACAATGTGACTGGGTGGAATGTTACGTCATGTGCCTGGGTTGTGATATTTTAGTAAGACAGCTCTCTTAAAGTGAGCATTGAGCTCCCTGCCACACCCAAACACCATCACAATATGACTGAAAGATTGAAAGTGACACAAAACCCTAATAAAAAAACAAAACATTTTTCTTTATTTCAGGACTTCTCTATGGAAGATAGAATATTTCATGTGGAACCAGTGCCTGTTTACATGCAGACAGGAAGATCCGGATACTTTACCTGAGCTCTCAGCTGTTGATATAGAAAAATATATAAACTTCACATCCCCGCATGGTGACACTTATACAGTCAGAGCTAGTAGTGGTGTGACTGCTGTTGACTACCGGTCCCACTTTGCTCTTAGTTTAACTATGCCAGTACGAGAATCAGACATTGCAAGGTTTTCATCTGTTGTCAAGTCTGTTTGGAATTCGAGTAAAGGTAAATACACAACAACCTCTTTATAACACGGTTCATTATAACACGGTTTTGTATATAACACAGTTCATTATAACACAGTTTTGTATATAACACGGTTCATTATAACACAGTTTTGGATATAACACAGTTCATTATAACACAGTTTTGTATATAACACGGTTCATTATAACAGTTTTGTATATAACATGGTTCATTATAACACGGTTTTGTATATAACACAGTTCATTATAACATGGTTCATTATAACACAGTTTTGTATATAACACAGTTCATTATAACACGGTTTTGGATATAAAAGGGTTCAAAGATGGATCCCAAAAATGTATAGATTATATTGAAAAATGACCATAAATGGTCATTTTTCAATATAATCTATACATTTTTATTTGGATATAACACGGTTGCTTAACCAACACAGTTTATGCTATGGGTGCCAACAATAGTGTTATAAAGAGGTTGTGGTGTACATGTATTTTAACTCTTTATGGAAAATCTATGGCACATTTTTTAGCTGAAAATAAAAAAGAAGGTAAAGTTTTATATATGAATTGAATTAGAGGAAAATGCAATGAAAATTGAATAATTATGTATATTAAATATTGGTAGGGTGACATTTGAGTACATACTTACAAGATGTTTTCATTTTGACACATATGAGGAAAAGAAGGAAAAGTTTGGCCCATGAATTTAATTACAGAAAAATGGAATAAAAATGGAAGTGCGTATTACATGTGGGTAGAGTAAGATTCAAGAACAGTATAACATATGTAGAAAAGAAAGAAAAGTTTTACCTATGGGTTCAGTTACAGAAAAATGGAATACAAATAGCATAATTATGTGTATTAAATGTGGGTAAAGTGAGTTCTGTGTGCATTCTTGCAAGATTCCACCACATAAACACATACAAGCTTTTTTGCAGGAAAATTCAATGTGCTTTTTATGACTAGTGATCATTAACTTTTCAAGCTCAGTCACAACAGAAGCAGATGACGTTCTATTTTTTCTGGGATCACATAAGAACCCCATATGTATATTTACAGATGAATCTACCTTTGGCTCCATTACTGTACATATCCCAACACAAGAAGAATTTGTCACTGCAGACTATTTTGGCCAATTTCAGGGGTAAGATTTTAATACCAAGATTAAGGAGAATGGACACACTTTCAAAAAGGCAACTCTGTTTTGTTAATTTTTCCACCTTTCCTAAAAAAGGGGTCTACTCTAAAAGCAAAGAATTTGCTCCATTTGAGAATGGATTTAGGGTAGATCCATTCTCAAAAGGGGCTTGATGTTTGGTAAAAAAAAGTTGCAGAAAATCTACTATTAAAAGTGTATCCAATCCCTTTAAATATTTTTATACTGTCATTGTATTTTTTTTTTGTGGGGACAACATTTTACCTTTGCAAAGTTGGATATACTTTTGGGTATTAGTCTTTGCACTTCTCATAGCTCCAGATAAGAGGGGGTATCACTTAAATATGTTTATTTCTCCACAAAATCATATTTTGTGGATACTCATTAGAAGTGCCTCACAGAGGCTTTTCTAATGAGTACCCACAATATATGATTTTGTGACAAAATAAGAAGAATATCAGTACGTTTCAGTTACAAGAAATGTCTTATCGGGAGCTATGATACATCTTTAATTATCCAAACAATTTTATTGCCCAACTCATTCCCATGTGACACACATATACACTCCCCATTATCATTATTACTGTCGCAACAGAAATTCATGATATTTAGCAGTATATGCCTATTTTATTATACCCCCTGCAAACTGTGTTTAAGTGGGGTGTACTTTCACATGTGTCCGTTGGTCTGTCTGTTATGTTTTGGTAACTGAGCAGGGGATCTAATAAGCATTTCTTGTTAATTATTTTTTGGTTTCTGAGCTGTGTGGGGGTGGGGTGGGCAGGGGGCAGGGGGTGAGCACTACTTATTGACATTTCTTGTTTATTTCAGTACCACTTTCTGGCAGTTGGTGATATTCATAGAGCAAGGTAGTGACTTGGTTGATGGCCAAGTAGAGTCTCCACTGAATGATAATGAAATCCGTAAACGCATCACATTTAAAGCTGCCAATGGTGAATTATATGAGATTGCAGACTTCACTAATATAGAGACAGTCTCGTATGACAGTCTCTTTTCCTTCTACACCACATCTCCAATCAGATATGAGGACATAGCTGAAGTTGAGGAACAGGTTCTTGGTACTTGGAGGGAAGCAGGTGAGTGAATAGACAGAGGGGTTGTTAAGGAGGAGTATTTGGTGATAACTCTGGGATAAATTTTCTTATTTTTCAAAAAAAAAACCATATGTTGTGGGTACTCATTATAAGTGCCTTGCAGAGGCTCTTCTAACAAGTACCCACAACATATGTTTTCATGGAGAACTGGAGAAAATTATCCCATAATTATCAAATACTCCTCCTTAACATTTCCTCTGAATAGACTTTTTATCTAACTTATCATACTGACCATAATTATTTGGCAAAAGAATGCACATAAATGGGTTGACTGGGCCGTAAAACCTTAACACAAACAAGGCCGTTACTCTGTTACAGTTATTGTTTGTACGTCAATTATTGAAATTGTGCTGTTTTGTCCTTTCATTGTTTGTACCTCATCTCTTTTTCTTTGCCAACTCGGTGGCTCAGCTGGATGTGCATCGAACTGGCGATCAGAAGGTTGCAGGTTCAGCCCCGCCGGGTCGGCAAGACTCCAACTTTCTTTCATGATTGATCATGAAATATTTCTATGGTCATTCTCTCCCTCCTGCTGATTCAAGAAGGACAGTCTAAGCCTGCCCAGTAAAAGTGTGGTTAGGTAAACTGACCATGCTGGACATGACACCAATGGGTTGAGTGGGCCAATCTTAACACAAAAACAAAATCTCTTCTTCTTTCAGTGCCTGGGAAAGGCTCATCTTGCCTCACTAAGGTCTGAATAAACTTCATAATTATATTCAGTGATACTGTTAGGCATTGGCAGATGCAACACCTCCTTCCGCCGAATCCTTGTATTTCTTGTACTTGTCCTGGCTGACTGTGCACAACACAAGAGAAGGGCTTATGTGCTGTATGCTTCAGCAAAGACCAAGATCAGACTGTGCATATGCACAGTCTGATCTCTGCCTTTGCTGTATCATATGTGATCATTCAAGACCTTCTCCTTTCATTGATATATATTCTACAAAACCATATTTACCATGCGGTGACCCATCTGGGTCTACTCTGTTTGCCACTCGTCCGGAAATTCTGAGACACAACATTAGGTAGTAAATTGTACTTGTTCAAATTTTAGAACAAGTATGATAAGGAATTGAGGTGTCCAAATACTATGGTAAATATGGTATCCATTGATACTGTAAGCAGGCTATGAAGGCCTTGAACAGACTGCTGCAGGAATGCACAGGTTGATCTGGCCTTTTTTTTTGCCACATTTGGCATAGGCTCCTTGCATTGCACATCACATCAATTCCATCACTTATGTCAGCTGTCAGATGAATTTCATCACTTATTTTAGCTTATCACATGAATTTCATCCCTTATTTGAGCTTATCAGATAAATTGCATCACTTATTTTAGCTTACCACATGAATGTCATCACTTATTTGAGCTTATCAGCAGAATTGCATCACTAATTTTAGCTTACGACATGAATTTCATAACTTATTTCAACTTCCCACGTGAATTCCATTACTTATTTGAGCATATGTATTTCATCACTTATTTCAGCATATCATGAGTTTAATCACTTATATCAGCATATCACATGAATTTCATCACTTATTTTAACATGACACATGATTTCCATCACTTATTTTAGTAAATGATATGAATTTCACCACTTATTTCAGCTTATCATATGAATTTTATCACTTATTTCAGCTTTCCACTCAACAGGAGGAAATGTTAAGCTAGTAGCACAAGAAGACTACATATCACAGTCAGGGTAGGTTCTTGTCTTGAAGCGCCTTTTTATCATGCTTAAAGTCAATATTAGCAAACATCACATGAGTTATATTTTTCTTTACTTCTCTGAGTGGCTCATTTGGTACAATGTCTGCCTACAGACCAGGAAGTTGTGGGTTTGATCCCAAGTCAGGTCATACTTAACCCTTGCCTTGTTGAATAAATTAAGGTGCCACACCCACTTCTAATTTCCAGCCAATCACGTTACTTGATCTGGGTATTTGATAGAAATTCGCATATTTAATGACAAACAGTGCAGATCCAGATCATTTGGCTTCTTCAGAAACCAACTGATCTGGATCTACACTGTTTGCTAAGACAGGGCATGTCGTGTTCAGCAAGATAAGGGTTAACACTTTATAAAATTGGTACTATATATAGCTGCTCTTACACTTGGTACTCAGCATTACAGAAAAGAGCTACTGTGCTTTCGACATCTTTCAGAAAGTCGTTTTTTGCTTGGCGCTTAACACAGAAGAATTAAATTTGCAAACTTTTGTCATAATTTAATGCAAAACCATTTGCCATAACTACCTATGTACAAAAAGTTTCATTCTTGTCAATGATTTTTAAAAAATCAAAATTTTCCCATTGTTAAAATGAATGCAAATTATGCAAAAATTTGTAGGGTAGGTAATTCAGAGGCAGATTTTCAACAAGTTCTGCTTGTTGAATTTTTCTGAAATTTTCGCAATATTGTTGTGAAACATTAATAATTCAAATTCAGCAAAGAAAAGTAAAAAATATTTTCTTAGACGAAAATTCCAAAGAATCACTTTACTATAGGTCAGACCAATTTTTGGCAATAAATTTAATTTTAGGGTTCGTATTTGAGAACAAAACACAGAAACAGAAAAGACAAATGGTTTCTGATAAGATATGGTTCATCAGAACAAAATAATTTCATTTAAATAAAACGCCAAGCAAAAAACATCTTGCCATGAGATGTCGAAAGAACAGTATTACTGTTTGCACAGGTGTCAGTATCACAGGTCTAGATACGAGTGGGTATCAGATAAATAGTTTTCTTATTTTCCTCACCGAGGCGCTTCTAATGAGTACCCACAACATATGTTTTTGTCGAGAAATAAGAAAAATATAGATACTTTTTGGTTTAAAAAGTGCCTTATCAAGAGCTATGCAGTATACTGTGACTGATGATAGTATCACATCAATGTATCTGGAGTGTGATACTGCAGTCAAGTGGCACTATAAAAGTGCATCACTTCCCAGCATCACATCCTGACATTGTGACAACAGGACTGAAAGATTGTGAAGTTAAACCTCAAGCTTTTATTAAAAGCAGCTAAATAAATAAATAAAAAACTCAGATAAAACATATGTTGCAGGTACTCATTAGAAGCACCTCACTGAGGTGCCTCTAATGAGTACCCACAACATATGTTTTCATCAAGAAATAAGAAAAATATAGATAATTTTTTTTGTTTAAAAAACTGCCTTATCAAGAGCTATGCAATATAATGTGACTGGTGCTAGTGTCACATCAATGTATTTGGAGTGAAATACTGCTGTAAAGTGGCACTATAAAAGTGCATCATTTCCCAGCATCACATCCTGACATTGGGACAACATGACTGAAAGATTGTGAAGTTAAACCTCAAGCTTTTATTAAAAGCAGTTAGATAAACAAATGAAAAGCTTAGATCTAGAAATAATCAGGGTAGCCACTGGTCAGGCAAAAGCCAGGTAATCGTTATTTTTCTTTAATTTAATTTTGCAAAATGATCAGGGAAATTTTAAATACCAAGAAAGTCAGGGAAAAGTCAGGGGATTTCCTAATAATGACCCAAAACTGTTTGGCTGTGGTAGGTATTTTATCCATTTTGAGTGATTGAAAACCTTGTAATTTTTTTTCTTGCTGTCTTAGCTAAATCGGCATTACTACAAATTAATGTTCATGGTTTTAAAAAAATGTATGCCCAAAAACTTTAAAACATTTTATTTTTGAACTGAACAATAATTAGAGTGGTATATTTTTATGTACTAAAATAGAATTGTCTGGGCCAAATCGTCCACTGGCCAAATTTTCAGTGCACCCACTGATTCTGTAAGCAGACAGTGAAGGCCTAGATATGCCTGCACTTATGCACAGGCTGATCAGGGCCTGCATTTTCCGCAAATTACATAGGGGCCCTTTTTTGATCATTGCACATCATCTGTAATGCCCCATTTTGTGCAAGAGCTCATATGAAAAAAAAAAATCATATTTTACAGGGCCATGGTAACTAAAGTAAGCTACACTCTGAATTACAATGGAACTAGTTTGAAGCCCAGTGACATTATGTACCTGAATCCCAACCTCTTACAAGGAGCAATAGCTGTGGCAACATTGTCTCAGAATTACACCGTACTGGAGGACTCGGAGGCGGATGTGACCATCAACTATGATAATTTGTTCAGTTTGACACTAGGAAGACCACCACTTGATGTGGACAGAGCTGAGTTCCAGAAGCAGCTGCAGCAGGCATGGATTAATTATAAGAATGGTAAGATATTTACAGTTTACCATACTGTGTGGAATTGGTGATTGGAAAGAAAGTCACAGGAAAAAAGTCACAGAAAAAAAGTCACAGGAAAAAAGTCACAACTAAAAACTATAGAAATATTCTACTTTGCTCTGTAATATATGTAGCTCTAGATAAGAGGGTAGCCACATTCAACTTTTCTTATTTCTCCTCGAAAGTACATGTGGTTGGTTCTCATTAGAAGTGCCTCGGCGAGGCACTTCTAATGAGTACCCACAACATGTATTAATGAAGAAATAAGAAAGAATATCAACACGTTTTGGTTGAATAAAGCCCGATATCCAGAGCTCAGGACATTTACAGTTTACCACACTGTGTGAATGTTTGCTCTGTAATATACATAGTTCCAGACAAGAGGGGTATCCATATACATGATTTTCTTATTTTCTCCACAAAAACATATGTTTGGTGTTCTCATTAGAAGCGCCTCACTGAGGTGCTTCTAATGAGTACCCACAACATATGTTTTTGTGGAGAAATATGAAAAAGATAAGTTCTTTTTTTGGCTGAAAAAACATGCCTTATCTGAAGATATGAATATACATGCATATGCTCTTACAAATAGGAAATCACTTGTAACTTATGCAAGCCAGCATGGATCCAAATCAGCAAACATGAAGTATGGATTTTATGAGTGAACAGCATAGACCCATATCAGATTGCACAAATATCAGGACTAATCTGGGTCAATGCATGTCTATTAGGAGGGGCTTTTTCACTGTGGATGGGTGATGGGAGTGAGTGCATATGTTAGGGAGAGGGGCATTTTTGCTATTTGTTGTTTTGTTTTTTTGTTGCTGTTTTTCTCTTTCTTCTGATTAATTATAATGGGCTTGAAATTCATCTTGAAAAACATGTTTATAAATGCTGTTTTGTTATGCAGGAAATTCCTTATAACAGGATTCATTATTGCATGGTTTTGAATATATCACAGTTTAAACATATGAACCCCAGAAATGTTGTATTAATACAGTAAACTTACAGGTTAAATATAAATGATAACTACATTTTATATAGATCAAATGGTCATTTTTCTATATAAATTAATATTTTTTGTTTGGATACAACAAAGTTGATTTGCTGATACAGTTTTTGTTTTCGATCACACTTATAATATTATAAAGACTTTGTGCTATATTACTACTACTATTTCTACTACTATAGATTATCGTTATTATTAGTAATAATTATTATTATTATTGTAACTCTTATTAATAATAATATTATTTCAAGAACATATAACTCCATAAGTCTTTCGACTATTTGTATCGGTGTTAAGTGTAACATCCATGTTTTTTCTTGCTTAGATTCTGGTGTGGCAGCTAAAATCTTGACCCGAGAAGAACAAGTGGATTCTGTTACAAAGTAAGTAAAATTACAGTAAATGTCCTAAAATTTTGTACAGAAAAATTTCTGACAAATTCGCATATGCAAATGGTGTAGACACAGATCAGACTGTTCCTCAGTCTGATTAGTGTCTACCCTGTTTGCCATTCCTCTAAGCATTTTTAATAGGAAACAACTGCATAAAAAGCAAAGTTTAAGTTTAAAAAGTATAGAATAAAGTGTTTGAAATTTTAGGACATTTACCATATCTTATTTGCCTAAAGTATTCAGACATTCCTGCAAAAACAGTGCAGACTGAGATCCATCTTTTCCTAAATGACTACTCTGGGCCCAGTTGTTCAAAGCGTCGTTGGCTTAACAAGCTCTTTAAGGGTCATTTCGTTAACTGTTTTAGCGAATTTAATGCACAATTTTCTGATATTTTTTGCTGAAAAAATGTGAGTAGCTTTTGCACTGCAAAAGCTACTCGCATTTTTTCAGCAAAAAATTTCAGCATATTTGCGATGTAAATTTTAACGAATTGTTAACTAACGACATCGTTAGCTTTGAACAACTGGGCCCTGTTTGCCATTCAATCATTTTGTTTTGACACATCACCATATAGGCAGATGGACTTGGTCAAAAACATGTGGTACTTTATTATTTCAGAATTTCACAGAATACTGAAAGAAAGAGCAGACAGAGACAGACAGACAGAGGGAGAGAGAGAGACTGATTTATCATTTTTGTCTCATCTGCTTGTAGCAGGGTGCCATTGTCGCACCTGCTTGTAGCAAGGTGTGACATAGGAGTTCAAATTTCCATCCATTCGTTCTGTCTGTCCATCTTTCAACATTAAATTTTGTGTCAAGTCTAGAATTTAAGTGGATTTCTCTAAAACAGTGATAGCTGCGAGTGTCAAACCTTGCATAGTAATTGTCCTCGATATACTCTTTAAGTACCCACTACAACCTTAGTACCCTTGACCTAGATTTCATGCTAGAGCAACTTTGCTGTGATTTTACGTTAAGCCTAGCATTATTTACGTCAAGTCTCGCATGAAAAAGCACTATGACTTGGTGCCCTTGACCTAGATTTTGCGTGAGAGTGACTTTATTGTGATTTTATGTAGAGTCTAGCATTATTTACATTGAGTCCAGCACTTAAATGTGTTTTTCTGACCAGTGATAGCTATGAGTGTCAAACCTTGCATAGTAATTGGCCTCGACATGCTCTTCAAGAATGTACTGTGACCCGGTGCCCTTGACCTAGATTTCACACTCCAGTGGCTTTGTCATTATTTTACGTCAAGTCTAGCATTTAAGTGTGTTTCTCTGAAGCAGTCATAGATGGGAGTGTCATAGTAATTGTCCACGACATACTCTTCGAGCATGCGCTATGACCCGGTGCCCTTGACCTAGATTTCCCACTTGAGTGACTGTCATGGTTTTACGTCGAGTCTAATATTAAAGTGTGTTTCTCTGTAGCGGTGATAGCTGCGATGGTCAAACCTTGCATAGTAATTGTACTTGACATCATCTACAAGAAAACACTATAACCAAGTGCCCTTGACCTAGATCTCGGGCTCCAATAGCTTTGTCATGATTTTACATCATGTCTAGCATTTAGTGCTTTCTCTGAAGCAGTGATAGCTCTGATTTTCAGACTTTGCACAGTAATTGTCCTCGACATACTCTTCAAGAATGCACTATGACTCAGTGCCCTTGACCTAGATATCACACTTGAGTGAATTTGTCATGATATTACCTCAAATCTAGCATTAGTGCCAATCTCTGCAGCAGTGATAGCTGTGAGAGTCAAACCTTTGACCTAGTATTGCACTCTAGTGACTTTGTCATGATTTTACATCGAGTCTGGCATTAAAGTGTTTTTCTATGAAGCGGTGATAGCTGCAAGTGTCAAGCCTTGCATAGTAATTGGCCTCAACATACTCTTCAAGCACACACTATGACCAGGTGCCCTTGACCTAGATATTGTGCTCAAGTGACTTTGTCATGATTTTACATTGAGTCTGGCATTAAAATGTGTTTCTGTGAAGCGGTGATAGCTGCAAGTGTCAAGCCTTGCATATTAATTGTCCTCAACATACTCTTCAAGCACACACTATGACCAGGTGCCCTTGACCTATATATTGTGCTCGAGTGACTTTGTCATGATTTTACATAGAGTCTAGCATTAAAGTGCATTTCTCTGTAGCGGTGATAGCTGTGAGTGTCAAACTTTCCATGGTCTAAGCACCAACATGACACTGTGTCCTTGTCTTAGATTTCAAGCTCCAGTGACTTTGCCCAATGCATGTGCGATGTCACTTCTGCGGAATTCTTGTATCATTTACTGATTCAGCTTATTATTAAATCAAATGTTTATTCTCCAAATGCCATTTCTTTTTTTTTTTAAACAGTTTGCTTTCCTACTACATTTTCCTACTATAATTTATAGTGAGTTTAACTTCTGACATAAATCAGAATCTGTATAACTTAGCAAATAAATTCTAATTACTATAACTTGTCATTCACTAGTCTCTTCATATAATATAAATATTTTAAAAATGAAAAATTAGAATAAAAAAAAACAACATCAAACAATAATAATAATGAGACCCTAAATATATTTCCTCTTTTTATGAATAAAGCAAATTTTAATTTCATTACTTCCCTTTGCAAAATTAGTTACTTCCTTCAAGGAATTGTTCATTTTTTTTTCCTCATTGGAATTATGATAGTTCACTGTACTGTGTCATTTATAGAACATTTACCATGGATAAGATAAGTTGTTTTACTGTCAACATATCTCATGTTATTTTTCACCATCTTCAGGAAGAGGCAATGGAAGCTGCTTTATTCTGTCCATGCCGGTAGCAACCACTTAGATGCACAACTCAACGAAGATATTCCAGAGTTGACCTTGACCCAGTTTATCACTCTTGTTGCCACAGGAAGTTCAGACAAATACAGTGACAGTTTTATAGTGAATTCCAACAGTGCTTACAGATATGCTGAGCTGTTTTCATTCTATGTCAGTGAGAGGGTCAGTGAAGGTGATTATGGACAGTTAGAATCTGGACTGGTTACTGCCTGGAACAGTTTTCTGAATGGAAAGCAGGCCCAGTCTATTGCTGTGCTGAGACAAGAAGAGGTTGTTACTGCAGAAGGGTAAGAAACTTTATTATTATTCAGTGGCATGTGAAAACCAAAGATATACAGTTTAGAAACAAATGATATCCTTGGAAAATATCACTATTTTTTTTCCTGGAAATACAGTCGAACTCAATGGCTCAAAGATCTTTTAGACCATGAAATCTTGTTCGAGATATGGGCTACTGAGGATCAATTATGGTGCCAGGTCAGGAAGCAAATGGTGATAATTTAGGGAAGTATTTTCAATCTTCTATACAATAATGGTCTGTTGTGTTTACGCATTAGAATTGCCTCAATGAGGCAATTCTAATGAGTAAACACAACAAACATTTCATGATAAAATAAGAAAATTTCTCGAAAATTTCCATTAATATTTACTTTCTTGGGTTATCAAGATATTTTCCTAGGGACTGCATTACGAAACACACCTATTTAAATATATAGAAAATTCCTCCCCTCCCCTAGGCAGACAATTCACATGCAGTTTCAAGCCTTATTTTCTCTGAATAATGAAAAAAAAAATCAAAATGTCATCTGCTGTAGATGGGATTAATATTTTATGGGTTAAAAGCCAATTACTGCTTGAGAATCAAGGCTATTTTTATTGTGTGCATTAAAACAATATCATTCGTTATGGTAATATTATTTTACGACATTTTCTGAATAGACCTCTCCCTTCCGCTCTCCCTTCCTCATTCCCTGCCTAGCAAGCAACACACACATGCCCAAACACCCCACTCAAAGACTCAACCATAAGCAAATAAATAATAATAAAAAAAGTTAATGTTTGATTTCTCATAGCTCAACTGAAAAGTATTTATATTTTTTCTTATTTCTTCATGAAAACATATGTTGTGGTGCTCCTTAGAAGTGCCTCATTGAGGCACTTCTAATGAGTACCCACAACATATGTTTTCATGGAGAGAAAAAGAAAAAATATTTACCTGATACCCCCTCATACCTAGAGCTATTCTTATTCTGTCCCCCTACCAATGGGAAGGGGGACATATTGTTTTTGGTGCAGATCCTCTTGGCATTGGCATCGGCTTTGGCATGACACTTTCTTGTTTGCACAATATATTGTGAACCAGTGGTTGAATTCTGACCAAATTTTCATGGATATATAATAGGGACATAACAAAGATTTGATGAGATTTTGGTGACCTTGATCTAATTTTCAAGGTCAAAGGATTAGAAAAACTGAAAATTAATGTGAGGGTGTTGTGTAGTGGGGGGGGGGGGGGGTGAGGGTGAGGGGGGACATCTTTTTTCTCTGGAAACACCATTACTAGTATAATTTTCATCTCTGTGTGAAATCTAGAAAAATAATGTAATGATAATAGAATGGATAATATTAGTGATCTTATTGCTTTGCCTCCAGTGCTTCACACGTTGTTCGCTTTGCTTGTAAAAAATTGACTGCTTAATAATTTATGTGATGTGCGAGCAGAAAGAACTGTCAATATATTCTACAGTATCCATCACAGCTACAATTAAGAGGGATAATCAGATATTTATTTTTATCATTTCTAAAAAAAAAAAAAAACATAAATGATGGGTACTTATTAGAGGTTCCTCATGGAGATGTGTACCTAAAACAAACATTTTTTGGGGGAATAAGAGAACAATTAATACTTTTTTATTTAAAAAATTTACCCAGAGATGTGATCCATTGATAAGAAAGTGGGAAATGTCTGTGCAAATATGTCAGCTGATCTGGGCCCAGTGGTTCAAAACTAACGATGTAGTTAGTTAACAATTCGTTAAAATTTACATCGAGCGATATGCAAATATGCTGAAATTTTTTGCTGAAAAAATGTGAGTACTCACATTTTTTCAGCAAAAAATATCAGAATATTGTATATTGAATCTGCTAAAACAGTTAATGAAATTACCCTTAACGAGCTTGTTAAGCTAGGGACGTTTTGAACAACTGGGCCTAGATCATTTATTGCCTACTTATTTGCTAAAGGCCCCTTTCTCACACAGTGTCTCAAACTGATTTCTTGATTTATAATTCTTCTTCAGAAAATGGGCAGTTAAGCTTTTATATCACCTGAACACAGACTTGGTGTCATCAACAGCTCAGAACCAGGGACCAGTTCCAGTGAAAACACTCCAGCAATTGGTGAAAGTAACCAATCCAAAAGGAAACATGTATACAATCCTAGATACAAATGGGAGTATTAGTATTGACCGGATGTACAAGCTGACATTATCGAGAAGAATTTACCAGAAAGATGAAAAAAATGTGAATTTATCACTGAAACAGCTCTTGATTGCTCACGATGGTAATTTCTTTTTTTTTCTTTAGAAGTCCGGATACTCTTGGTAAAGTTTTCACCATTTTCACAAGGGAGACAATTTTTGGGGTTTACTGTTTGTTATCCTGCAAACCAAGTCCCTTCAGAAAAAGGGTTTAGTGTAAAAGGAAAGAAAATAAGAGAATTGAAATAGTAACATCTTTGTTTGGTCCTGCAGTAAGATATTCCAGTTATATCAATTAAGAAAATAATAACCTCTGTATTTTTAACCCTAGTCCTGCTGAACCTGGGTATGCCCAGCCTTTTCAAACAGTGTAGATCCAGATCAGAAGCAAACTGAGCTGGATCTGAAATGTTTGTCATTCAGAATGTGAATTTGTGTCAACAACCTGGATAGAGCAATCTGATTGGCTGATGATCAGAAGTGGTTGTGGCATCTTAATTTGTTCAGCATAGCAAGGGTTAATTTACACATTTTTTTTTCAGCTTTTGATAGTGAAGACGATCTCCAGGTTTACCTTGTTGGACAAGAAAAAGTAATATCTACAGCACAAGGGTAAATCTAACAATCTATTTGAGCGGTAATGTGAGAAAACGTACCTTCTGACATGTGCACAGCAGTGGCTCAAATCAGCCTGCACATCCATGCAGTTTGATCTGAGGCGTTATTATCAGCACGGAGAAATTTGCATCCTTGGCTATTTAAAATGTGCCCAGTGAAGATTCTGATCAGACTGCACAAATGTGCAGGCTGATCTGAATTTTTGATGGGCACACATGTCCGAAGGAACGTTTTCTGACATTGCAGCTCTGTATTCTAAAATATTTTTTTTATATATTTTCCTGAGACACTGACTGCGTTTGACATGATCCTAATGTGTTGACTGGGCCGTAAAACTTCAAATCAAACAAATCAAACAATTCATGCAAATTATTTGTCTAACAGTTCTAGCAGCCTACAGTTCATGTCAAAACAGAATCTCATGATTGTTTGGCTTTTTTTTTTTTTTTTTGCATACAACCTTTACCATCTCAGACTGAAATACATGTACTGTTGTTTGGTTGTTAAATACTTAACTGTCAAATTCTGAGTTATATTCGTCTAAGGTACTAAATGTGTCCTTAAAATATTTTGTGCTTCCCTATAAGCTCTAAAATTGTTTGAGATAAAGAAGCAATTCAGAAAATAATTTTTCTGCACCAAAATGTGACAAAAGCCTCTTATGTCATAAACAAACAACAAATTGATTCTATAAGGAGTTAACAAAGATCATAAAATCCCTGGCACGGCCGGAGATTGTGGAGATTGATCATTAAATCATTTCTTCAGTCATTCTCCCCCATCTGCTGATTCAAGAATGGTAGTTATCAGTTACTGACAAAAGTATTTGCACGAGAACTGGGGTGTGGTTGGGTGGTGCCAAGGTGTCATGTATCTTACGTCACCGGGGCATCCAACTGATAATGGCTTACAGTTGGGCAAGGCCTGTTATCCTTGTAGCAGGTAAGGGTAGTAGGGGAATGTTTTTATTTCTCTGTTTTCCTCACTTTCATTCCTGTTCCTCTTTCTTCCCTGTCCCTCTCTTTCATCTCTTCTACCACCTCTTCTGTCTCTTTTCTCCCTTTCTCTGGGAGACAACACAAAATGACCCACAAGGGTTGACATGTCGTTAAACCCCAATACAACACAATGCACAAGAACTGGTCAACCCATTTATGCCTAATGTCCCATAAAAGGGAGATTGGCAAACAGTGTAGACCCAGATCAGACGCGCAGAATGTGGCATCTGATCAGGGTCTACACTGTTTGCATTAAGTTCAGAAATTTCTACAAGACATGATAATAACAAAAAACCAACCAGGCACCCCATATATAGGAAATGGACCTGTCCAAAGAGTTAAAGTAGAAAAGTCCACTTGGCATAAATGGGTTAACTGCATAGAGGAATAAGCCTGACCAAGAAAAGTGTGAGTAGGTTAACTGACTGGTTCAACATGACCATAATAGATTAACAGTGTTGACTGGACCGTAAAACTCCAACACCAAATCAAAAGTCAAGAAAGGCACTTATCAGACTTCCTGAATGTACAGTCTGACCTGGGTCTTCCATTGCTTGTATATGTCACAAGGGCTCTTTTCTCACATTTTGCATCATACACTTCAACCTCTTTATAACAGTTCATTATAACATGGTTTTGGATATAACATGGTTCAAAGATGGCTCCCCGAAATGTATAGATTACATAGAAAAATGACCATAAATGGTCATTTTTCTATATAATCTATACATTTTTGTTTGGATATAACATGGATGTTTGACTAACACGGTTTATACTATGGACCCCAACAATAATGTTATAAAGAGGTGATGATGTATGTTGTTGGTACATATGAGCACTGCCTCACAGAAGCGGTTCTAATGAGCACCCATAATAGACGTTTTAACACAAAGTTTATTTGAACTTTTTAACACTTCAGACTGAAAAGAAGGACTTTGCAATTAGTGCAGATCCAGGTTGGATGGCTTTCTCATTTCTTCTTTTTATCACAGCACTATTTGCTGTTTTGTTTTTGTTTTAATTTTATCTTTCATCTAACACCACTTTTGGAGAGCCATCCATGGTGGCTCAGTCAAATGCGTGTTTGACTAGTAATCAGGCGGTCAAGGGTTCGATCTCCAGCGGGTCCAGCAACATTTTTTCGTGGAGATTGATCATGAAACATTTTCTAGGGTCATTCTCCCCCTTCTGCTGATTAAGAAGGGCAGTTGTCAGTTTCTTCTGAAAGAATGTACACAAGTACTGGTTAACAGCTTCGAGGACTAAGCCTGCCCAGGAAAAGTATGGTTGGGTAAACTGACTGGCTCTACATGACTTTTACAGTGTTGACTGGGCTGTAAACTCCAAACCAACCAACCACTTTTGGAGACAGTAAACTTGTTCTAATTCAAAAATGGGAGCATTCACGTCAGAAAGGGATAAATTATTACTTTGTTAGAACCTGCCTTCTGTGTTTCAGAACTACCGCATGGACAGTGATGTACCTAGTTACGAATGGTAGCAGACCAGTAGATGCTTTAGTGAACCCAATCATACCACCCACTAATGCACAGGATGTAATCAGTTCCAACACTGGTTCCCAGTATCAGGTATATAGTACATCGGGTACAAAAGGATACAAGAAGTACAGTGATATGTTTACATACACTCTTGAAGGACAAACCCCAACATCTATCACCGATCAAGCTGGAGGTGTTTTGATTCAAAGTTGGAAAAAGAAATTACAAAGTAAGTTGATGATTTACTTGAATTCATCTGGTATAGATGGAATTGTAGGCATGTCATTTTGTTCAATGTATTTATTGATTTTGCCATGGACATCTATCTGTCCATCTGTTTCTCTGTCTGGCACAAGACCGTGTCCACCATGTAACTTAAAAACCATTTGAGATACTTTTACGAAACTTTACAGAAATGTTTACCACCAGAAAACAACTTGCATAACACAAGAACCATAACTGTAGCTTACCTACTTTTGGAGTTATGGCCCATTGAAGATTGTAAATAGTGATTTTGGTCATAGAATCATATCCGCCCTGGACCTTGAAAGCTGTTTGAGATATTTTCAGGAAACTTTACCAAAATGTTTACCACTATAAGAAGACATGCAAAACACAAGAACCATAACTGTGATTTACCTACTTTTGTAATTATGGCCCTTTGAACATGGTAAATAATGATTTTGGTCATAAACTCATGTCTGCTTGGTAACTTGAAAAATGTGCAAGATATTTTCATCAAGCTTTATAGTGTTATCCCCCATTAGATGACATGTAAAACACATGAACTATAACTCATGTTTACCTACTTTTGGAGTTACAGCCCTTTGAACATTGTAAATAGTGATTTGGGTCATGTACTCGTGTCCGCCTTGTAACCTGAAAACCTGGTTTAGATAATTTCGTGAAATTTTACAAAAATGTTTACCACCTTGAGACCACATGCAGAGCACAAGAACCATAACTCTAGTGATACATATACTTTTGGAGTTATGGCCCTTTGAACATTGTGATTTCTGGGTCTGGTAACATTCTTTCGTAGAGATTGATCATGAAATATTTTCTACGGTCAGTCTCTCCTTTATACTTATTCAAGAAGGGCTGTTGTCTGTTTCTGGCAAAATAATGCACAAATACCGGTACTGTTAAAAGCTAAGAGGACTAAGCCTGCCCAGGAGTGTGGTTTGGTAAACTGACCAGCTCAACATGACCCTAATGGGTTTACTGGGCCACAAAATCTCAAAAACTTTGTGGTTGTGGTCATATATTTGTATCCGCTCTGTAACTTTAAAACCATTTCAGGTAATTTTATGAAACTTTACAGAAATGTTAAGCACCATGAGACAACATGCAGAACACTCAGACTCTTTCTGTCATTCTTATATTAATAACCATGACTAACTGTACAAAGCAGTGTTCTAAAAAGGGAAGACATCTGTTTTTATGTAGACAACGAATTCTAGTTTGACAACAATACACATTTCTGGCGAAAGAATGTGCACAATACTGGTTAACCGCTTAGAGGACTAAGCCTGCCCAGTAAACGTGTGGTTAGGTAAACTGACCGCACTCGACATGATCCCACTGGGTTGACTGGGCCGTAAAACCTCAACACAAACAAACAAACAAACAACAATACACAAAAAGGGCCCATTTGCAACTTGTGAACAGCACAGGCCCATATCAGCCTAATCAGGGCCTTCATCGCCCACTTTTAGAATCTAATATGTACTTTAGTATTTGCCAACGAACAGAGAATGCTCAGATCAGACTGCATGGCTGTGCATGCTGGTCTGTGCCTGCACTGTTCACTGGGGCTTTTTCGCAATTTGCACATCATATCTTAGCAAGATGTACTCATTGGGGGTGGGTGGGGGACATAGTTTTTTTACAACACAATTTCTAGTTTCTTTTCTGTTTCTTTTCTGTTTCAGGTACAAATATAAAAATTGATGCTTTACAAAGAGAAGAATATATTGGAGACAATGAGTAAGGAAATATACCGCAACCTCTTTATAACACTATTGCTTGGATCCAAAGCAAAAACTGTGTTAGCTGAACAACCGTGTTGTATGCAACCGTGTTGTATGCAAGCAAAAATGTATAGATTATATAGAAAAATGACCATAAATGGTCATTTTTCTATATAATCTATACATTTTTGTTTGGATACAACACTTTTGGGGTCCATTTTTTAACCATCCTATATCCAAAACAGTCTTATAATGAGCAGTGTTTTAAAGAGGTGTCCAGTTTCACTGTACCTGATTCCATTTGTCTTGATTTATCTTGATTTTGAATCAGCCAGAATTTCACAGTTCGTCGTCAGTTTTATAAAAGCAACTGATCATCAGCTGATAGAAGACTTGTAGAAAATATATTAATCCATATTTTAGCCCCACAACATAATATTTTCGTGAAGAAATAAGAAAACTATCAGTACTTTTCCGTTAAAGTACCTTATATCAGGCTATTTTTATCAGATTTCTTCACATTTATTCACCACAAATCTAAAATGACCCAAACAGAGAGCATATTATTTCACATTTTACAACTTGCCTATTGAAATAAATAATGAGAAAAAATATGTTCCTAACACTAGAATTTTCTGATTAGTTGATTATGAAAATTCTTTCCAGTCATCAATCACAAGAACCAAAAGTGATTAATAATATAGGGATCAAACATGGTTTTTCATCCATTAACATTCCCCAGGTCCTGTGGGAGGTGTTGAAAACCGAGGCCAAAGGCCGCGGTTTTCAACACCTCCCAAGGGACCTAGCGAATGTTAATGCATTGAAAAACCATGTTCAATCGCTATTATTGCATAAAAACTGAAAATATTTGCTACATTTTGCGTTATTTCTTGCACTATTTTGTTTTGCCTTTTCACTGATGTCGCGCGAACGATATTTCCACAGACTATGCTTGTTCTGGGGCAGGGCAGTACACATCTCATGACGGCAGCAATTCTGTGGCCCTGGTACCAGCATATTGAAAGTTCCGTAGCTGTGCATTAACAGCGCGAGCTGTGCATTAACAGCGCGTGAATTGCCTCGTTAATACACGGCTTTTCGCCGGTGAATGCACGGCTGTTAATAACGTGCGACACTGCTTTTTATGCAATAATCACTTATAACTGATCATCGCAACAACACTAATAATCTAGGCTTGATTACTTACCTAAAGTGCCAGTCTCGGTGGCTCAGTTGGATGCGCCGTCTGACTGGAGACCAGGAGGTCGCGGGTTCAACCCCCACCGAGGTCGGCAACATTCTTTCGTGGAGATTGATCATGAAATATTTTCTACGGTCATTCTCTCCCTTCCGCTGATTCAAGAAGGGCAGTTGTCAGTTTCTGGCGAAAGAATGTGCACAATACTGGTTAACCGCTTAGAGGACTAAGCCTGCCCAGTAAACGTGTGGTTAGGTAAACTGACCGCGCTCGACATGACCCCATTGGGTTGACTGGGCCGTAAAACCTCAACACAAACAAACAAACTTACCTAAAGTAAGATATGATACCAACTTACACACACCTCTTATCATTTTTTGCAGGAAGACAGTTACACAGCTTCGTTATTTTGTCACCTTAGACAGCGACCTACTTTATCCTTCTCTGACAGTGGCTCCCAGCTCAGCTGAAATAACTGAAGCATCAGTATCTCTCTTTGGGTACCAGCCAGAATTTTACAAAGGGACTCAACTCCTGCTGTATGAATCCTGTTATAGAATTCTGGTTTATGACAGTATTGATCCTGTCAACACAGCGGATGTACTGAACATTATTGAGGAAACTTGGATGAGTTCTTACAACAGTAAGGGTTTGATTTCGCTTCATGTCTTAGCTTATACAAATAAATTCCAGGTTATTTAAAGCTTGCATCTACTACAATATAGTGTTGTTTTTTTTCTGTTGATACGAGGGATGTTCAAAATGAATTGCTTATTGTCCTCTAGCTCGATATCCACGTGGGGCACGATAAAAACCAATACATACCTGTATAGGGCTATTCAATATCTACACAATGGTATATAAATGTACATGTTAGACTAAGTGTAAGACATAAAATTTGCCATTTGAATACACGCAGTCATTGACCACTGCAGTAAAAATGGTTGGTAGAAGCGTCGACAAAAAAGATGAAATACGGTCTTTCATCAAAGCTCGCCCAAAACTTGGTTGTTCTTTGAAGAAGCTGATGACTGAAATTTCTACTGCTTTTGGATCTTCTTGTGTGTCTTATGACACAGTTCGGTGGTGGAAAAAGAAATTTGAGTCTGGTGTAGAGTCCATCAAAAATGCACCGAAATCAGGTAGGCCAAAATCTGCATCTCGTAAAGAAATTGTTTCCAAAGTAAAGGAAATCATTGAAGGAGATGCCAGATTTACAGTTCGTGATATTGCACGAAAGGTAGGCATATCACTATCAACGGTTCACCTTATTTTGAAGAAGCATTTGAAAGTCAGAAAGATTTCTGCTAGATGGGTGCCGCATCTGTTGACTGACGAGCAA
This sequence comes from Anodontia alba, assembly GCA_964016985.1. Taxonomy (NCBI): domain Eukaryota; kingdom Metazoa; phylum Mollusca; class Bivalvia; order Lucinida; family Lucinidae; genus Anodontia; species Anodontia alba. The sequence goes on along the minus strand of OZ024825.1, from coordinate 99,945,655 downwards.
AAGAGGCAACGGGTTAAAGTGGCCAAAAAGCTGCTTCAAATGTTTCCAAAATATGATAAAAAGCAGTTTGCCAATGTCGTCATAGGTGATGAAACCTGGGTCCATTATTTTGAGCCCATCAGAAAGGTTAGCAATAAGATCTGGGCCACTAAACACAGCAAACGCCCGATAATTGCCAAACGTTCTTTGAGTACAAAGAAGGTTTTGTATGCAATCTTCTTCTCTGGTGAAGGAGTCGCAATAAAAGTGCCAGTGAAAAAGGGCAAAAGCATCACCGGAAAGTACTACAAAGACGTAGTACTGAAGAAACTGAAAAAGTATTATCAGAAACGACGCCCTGCTACTGGTTTTAAACGTGTCCGTCTTCCACATGACAATGCCCGAGCTCATACCTCCGCAATAGTTACGGCATTTTTGAAGAAAGAAAAAGTAACTGTTTTGCCTCACCCCCCGTATTCCCCAGACCTTGCCCCATGTGATTTCTTTTTGTTTCCGAAATTGAAAGCATTCCTTGCTGGGCGGAAATACCAGTCTCGACAGGCACTTGGATCTGCCATTCATCAGTACCTTATTACTGTGCCCAAATCAGCATACCGTGACGCCTTCAAGAAGTGGATACATCGGCTGAAACTTTGCATTTCTAGCCACGGGGAGTACTTCAAGGGCATGAAATGAGTACTTTTGGGCTAACTTGAAATTTGAAGTCTCCAGATAGAAATAAGCAATTCATTTCGAACATCCCTCGTATGATCAAGTTTCATATATATTATAATTTTTTTATTATTAAAAATAAGATGATTGTAACAAGTGAAAGAATTCTAAATATCAAGGTCACTGCCAGGGATCAAATCTGGGCCACCTGCATGACAAGCCAACACTCTACTTTGTCACTACAAAAGTTGGCTTGTACCATAAGGCAGTTCAAGTATATCATATACCTATCACTACCACATATTCCCCCTCCATTTTTTTATTTGTCCCCAAATAGCAATTTCAGCACCAACTCTATAACAGGCCACCATGCCTATCAAGTCACCAAGTCATCAGGTGGGGTTATTTGCATTGGGCGCCAGATGTAACCAGTAAAAAAAAAATCTAATCATCAATGATCCCCTGAAGAAACCTAGACATGTGCAGTGGTGTCTGGGCAATATGAAAGAACTGCTAATTGGCCTCTCATTGGACAGATTGCAGCAGTGTCAGGCAAATGTTGAATGACCATTGTAAAGTACAGCAACATGTGTAATATTTCATTGTCTGATTTTGTTTACTTACATTTGAGTTATAGCAATTGTCACACCAGATTGATAAGATTGTATTACCTTTGCAGATACCGATACTGCTGTGCTGAAAATAGTTAAACAAGAACCATACCTTGGAGAGAATGGGTAAGCATTGTACATGAACTATAGTATTTAACATAATTACAGATCATATTCCTATAAGTGCACAGTAGTCTTCAGTTTGCAGCCTGAGTGTTTTTATCAATTATTACTGTATCTACTTTATAAAAGCATATTTTAAAAGTAGTTAAGAGTACTTTATAAAGTACTTTATAAAAGCATATTTTGTGGGTTCTCATTTGAAGTGCCTCGACTTATCAAGGCAGTTCAAATGAGTACTAACAAAATATGCTTTTATAAAGCATACTTTTGTAAAGAAATTCAGAAAAAAAAATACATTGCGTAAGAATCATTAAATAATCCTCTTAATATGAAGTCTGCTGCTGATCTTTGTTTAAAGTGTACTATTATTAGGTGGAAATGTTTTGCTACAAGTTTTTCCAGTAATTTTGCAAAAACCTAAGTGCTTAGTGCGATAATCAGGTCAAATATGGGTTGTAAGAAGAATTGAGTTTTCACTGTGCAAGTAGCAAAAGAATAGATCAGCCTGCTCATTTATGCAGTCTGACAAGTGTGTAGACCCTGACTAGTCTGTGTGGCATTGCAAGTTATTCTTTGCCTATTCTTGAGGGCTCAGTTTCGCTTGGGTAATCAAGAAAAACTGAGACGGCAATTTTTGTTTCCTTGCGTGCAAAGGATCTCTTTTTTCAGAATCTGTCTTCTCCACAGCTAGTATTAACCCTGGTCCTGCTGAACCCAGCTATGCCCTGCCTTTGCAAACAGTGTAGATCCATGTCAGTTGGCTTCTGAAGAAGCCAACTGATCTGGATCTACACTGTTTGTCATTATGTGAATTTTTATCAACAAACTGGGTCAAGTAATCTGATTGGCTGAAAATTAGAAGTGGGTATGGCAATTTATTCAGCACAGCAAGGGTTAATCAGTCAGAATAATTAATCTCTTCATTATATGTGCATTCTGTTATTCAGCACTATCAAATTTAAACACCTTACGATTGAATGCCTCGCTGTTGAAAGCAACACAGATTCCTTCAGAGAGAGAAAGATGGACAGAGAGAAAAAGAGAGTCAACTTAAGCTTTTAACCCTTAAAAGCACCAATTACCACTGCAGCAGAAAACAGTTTTACTTTTTGTTTTCTTTTTTTTTTTTTTTTTTTCAGAGAATAAAGTCTTGGCATTTCATGTGAATCATCTGCCATCTGCCAAGCAGATGATTCACATGAAATGTCAAGACTTAGAATAAAGTCTTGGCATTTCATGTGAATCATCTGCCATCTGCCAAGCAGATGATTCACATGAAATGTCAAGACTTATTTTCTCTGAAAAATAAATAATAATAAAACAATTCAAAATGTCTGCTACAAATTTTTTGCATAGCGCTTTAAGGGTTAATAAAAGAAAAATACCTATATTTATCAAAAGTTGTCGATCAGTATTTTATTTATTTTTTATACCCTGCCACATGATAGTGACGGGGTATTATGGCTTCACGTTAGTCGTTCCTGTGTCCTTTTGTCTGTTGTACGTCCCTCTTTATTTTTATTCCCGGATAATAATTTGAGTAAATACCAGTGGATTTTCACCAAACTTGGTTTGTGCATTGATATTGTGGAGATCTGGTTTGGAATTGCTAACGGGCAAATTTTGTCAATTTTTGACAGACCCACCACACAATAGTGACGGGATATTATCATTTAATGTTCTTATTTTTGTATAAATTTATTACAGAACTCCTCTGACCGGTTTACTGTACACAATCACAGCTGGTGACTATCAGGTGGTACCAGACTATATCCCAGTACCAGTCAGCCAGACATTACAGAATAGTGGCAATACAAGGGAATATTCTGGAGACATTGCTTACAGGGTACCAGACTTACATCATATCAGGATCAAAGGAAGCTTTAATAAAACTACAGTGGATGAGCTTGAACAAATGCTAACACAACTCTGGGAGAATGCAAAATCAGGTAATTATTCTATCAAGAGCTATAAAGAGAAATAGTATCAAAAGACATTCAATTTTTTTTATTATTATTAGCATTATTTATTTCTGACAAAATGGCATATGCAAACAATGCAGACTCAGATCAGTCTGATCAAGGTCTTCACTGTTTGCCATTCCACTAAGTATTTTAGGAAATGACTACACAAAAAACATAATTTAGGCTAAAAAAATGGAATAAAATGTTCGTAATTTTATGACATTTACCGTATGTCCCTCAATCTAATGAGTTTCTACAAGATACATTGTGTTTTTGTGAAGAAAATATTCATCTTATAACTAAAGCATATGTTTTTTTTTTTGTCTTTCCAGGACAACAGGTGACAGTAACAGTTAAGATAGTTGGTTCTCAAGAAAGGATTAGCATGGAGACTGGGTGAGTATTACCGTACTTTACAACAGGTGTTTTGTTAATTTGTCTGAAAATTAATTTTATTGTATTCCTGCTTGATAATAGGATACTTTTTGCACAGAAAGTTACCCTGTGGAAACTAATTGGAATTGCCTCAGTGATTATGGTTCCATAATGGTGCAAAATTAGCAAAAAAAAATTCTATCTGGATCCACAGGAGAAGCATCTGAGTAGCTGATTTAGTACTTCTAACTTAAGATCACAAGGTCTAAGGTTCAAATCCCACTTGAGGCAGAGTTCAACTCATGACTGCACAGTTCTTCATTATCACCCTGTCATTGACTTGATATGACTTAACCCTTGTTATGCTGAAAAAATTAAGATACCACGTCCACTTCTAATTTTTAGCCAATCAGATTACTTGATCCTAATTGTTGATACAAGTTCACATGCTTATTAACAAACAGTGTAGATCCAGATCAGTTGGCTTCTTCAGAAGCCAACTTATCTGGATCTACACTGTTTTCAGAGGCAGGGCATATCTGGATTCAGCAGGGCCAGGGTTAATAATGTTGAAAGAGATGCAAACCTTCAAGTCATCACAAGGTACATTTTGGTGCAAACACTAAAATGATCTAAGTGCTCCCTTTATCTGACTTCTGATATTAATGCAGATGACGTTTTGGAAAAAAAATTATGCACTTATTTTTACCTGAAAAATAGAGTTTGATGTCTCAATGCATGAACAGGTCCAGATAAGGTATAATTCTGGTGATTATATAGGATACTGTATTCACTTTTACCATACTCAACTCCTTAGTGCCCTGCATGCTGTGTAAAATTTTAGCAGACAGAATTTTGAAATATTTTTCTCTTTTTTTTTTCCTAGCAAATTGGGTTTTGATATTATATGCAAATTGTCTCTATTGGAGACAATTTGCATGAAATATCAAACCCTATTTTCTTGGAAAAATATCAGCATTTACATCTGTTGAATTTTCTGAGAAAATGCTAAAAGTTAATGAACTGTTTCAGAGATCTGGTTAATGGCCTCTCCTACACCCTTGACATTGACAACAAGTTGGTACAGTCTTGGCAAACAGACCCTCTGCCAGAAGATCAAGTGGCAGTAGCAGCGACTAATGACCTTGGTTCCATGTTTGAGATCTACACCAACGCCACTCATCTTCTAGAGACATACTACATTAAAGGTCAACCCAGTACTGTGAGCGCACAGAAAGGGGAGATCACTAATGCAATAACTGCAGCTTATGCAACTGCCAATAATGGTAAGACTCATAATACAGGATTTCCTACTACTGGCCAACTGGCGCTTTCTTATGAGACAATTCATTATAAGACAGTTTCGGATATAAGGCGGTTTAAAGATGGACCCTAAAGTGTTGTAGCCAAACAAAAATGTGTAGCTTATGTAGAAAATTGACCATGTAGGAACCGTTGACATGGCTGTTAAACAAATGTTCTTAATATATGGACATTGAGATTATCAAGTACCTCAAGAGAAATGGATACCCTGAAGAACTAGATTTTGCTGCCATTTTGCGAATGGAGACAAATACTGTAGTAATTAAGTTTCCTGGTACTTAAAATGGGAGACTTTGCTCATAGGGATAAAAAGAAGAAAAAAATATTGACTGCGTTTTAGTCATAACAGAATTTGCTCGTAGGGAAAAAATAAGAAAAAAATACTGACTGCATCTTAGTCATGAATGACAGAATGACAGCAGGGTGAACAAGCAAAGTCTACAAATTGTATTCCTCTGTCTTGGGATAAAGTTTAATTAATTGATTAAGGATGTATGAATGTACTGTTGGATCAGAGTTTTCACTGTATAAGTCATAAGGTATATTTTCTCTTTAGAATGATTTAAATTATTTCTGTATTTCCTGTGAATGCAAATGACATTCTACTATTTCAGTATTCATATGTGTTTTTCAGTGTCCAGGGCCAGTGTAGACATTTTCATGGCCAGTGATGACATGTCCGCAGCTTCCTATGTGGATGAGAATTGGTATGAAGTATGATTCATTATAGCTTTAGTGACTTCTATCACAAGAAATTCTGCACTATTCCTTTACACTAAGTGTTCAAACAGAATTGCCTGGGCAAACAGTGTAGGCCCAGATCAAATTGCTCTTAAAGGAGCAATTTGATCTGGGTCTACACTGTTTGCTATCTAGCTAGCACTTTCTTATCACATCAACCAGTAGTCACATGACTTCAACTTTTAGGATAAGTGCAGAACTGTGTTAAGGAGTCTGAATATTTAGGGTAAATTTGGGAGCCCTTTCAGCCCTTAAACTCTTCAAATCAGTTGACATGCTGAATAATCTGATTTGTACATTTCTCATGGGATCCAAAATTCCTTTTTACCAGATGCAGCTCTTTTACTGCATTTATTATTAGTTTTTGTCTAGAGCTTGCTGAAGGTCAACCAACTGAATAATACACTGTGCAAGTTGAGCAAAGGGCCTTTATGGCATTATGGAGTTGACCCAGATCAACCTGCACATTGCCACAATCTGACAGAGCATTCTTTATTAATACAATCAATAGTATCCTAAGATTCTGCAATTGGGCAACAATGGCCATGATTAACCTTTGGCAACAGAACCATGGACCATTATTGCCTGCATGTATTATAAGAACTCTTTTCTCATGTATCATTTTTGTTTATTTTCCTTGTAGGTCGCCAATCACCAGGATCAATTATGCTGCAGCTATCAAGAATATAGATAACCACATGATCAAGAAGCCCACACAAGCTGACCTGGACCAAGAGTCTCCACTTGAAACCTGTGGTTGCCAGGGGAAGAAACTCAGAAAACTCTATATCAAGGGAGCTAAATCATCTCAGGATTATGAAGCAATAATAGAATCTCTCAGCACAGCATGGTTGGACTCAAATCAAGGTAAATACATATGGGTTGCATCAAGCAAAAAAGTGCATTTGAACATACACAGAATGTGCAGATTCAGATCATCCTGCGCATGAGCAACGTATCATCTGGGCCTTTGCTCACCATTCATACATTCTATAGTATCCAATGATTCTGTTAGCGGACAGGGATGACCCTGATCAGACTGTCTGGATGGGCAGGCTGATCTGGGTCTTCCCTGTCCGCATCTGCCCAGACATATTTTGCATGGCGCAGCCTATGTAATAATAACAGAAAAAATTAATGAAAAAAAAACAAACAAAAAAAAACAAACAAAAAAACATTCTTCTCTCATAGTATTATAGAAATATCCCATGAGACTAATATATTGAGTGTAAAATGAAATCATATCTCTAAGGGATATGATTGCATATGTGTATAGTCATGTCCGAGATATTTGGATGTTACCTTTCATTTCTAGATTAAATTCATTAAAGCAGACCGTTTTCAGCTTACTTAGTCCCAGATTAGCTTCCTTGTTTTCTGATGGATAGGTGGTTCCCAGAGGACTTGTTAAAGAAGAGTATTTTTGGCCATACATTTTTGTACGTTTTGTATTTATTGCAGGATTACAGAAATCGAGTCTAAGTGTGACTATTAAGCCAGATCATCAGAGAAAAAGAAGGGCAAGTCCTGTTCTCAGTGAGAAATACACACTGGTAGATGATAATGGGTAAGCCGTTTACTATAACTTCAGAAACTGTACGGAAGAAATCATATTATCAGGCAGTGGTCACAAAAATTAACCCTTGTCATGCTGAGTAAATTAAGATGCCACACCCACTTCTAATTTCCAGCCAATCAGATTACTTGAGCTGGGTTTTTGATAGAAATTCACATATTTAATGACAAACAGTGCAGATCCAGATCAGTTGGCTTCTTTGGAAGCCAACTGATCTGGCTCTACACTGTTTGCTAAGACAGAGCATGTCATGCTCAGCAACAGAAGGGTTAAATTCTAATTCCGACTTGGTCAGGTTAACAGAGAAAAAATGAGTATGTAGAACAGCTTACTTTAGCGATCCAAATAATGAAAATAATTCCAGGATTCCTCCTCAGTGGATTTATCAAAGTGTAAATACTGTTTTGAATTTGCTATTGTCCGATCATATTGTGCTAAGTTAGTGTAGGCCTGGTGTGTTGGAATTATATTGTGATGTGAGTATTTATTGACCAGCGCACAAATCATGCAGGTCTCTTAATATAGCTTTGGATTTTTACATATGGTAGACTATTGGATTAGCTCACTAAGGAGGTTTTATATTTGCCAGGAGGTCGGTTTGTGACAACTCCCGGCAAATATAAAAAAAATCTTACTTATTTCATAAAGCTTAATAAAAGCAAACATTAAAGAATCACATTGTTCCTTTTTACCTATTACATTGAAAATTTATTAAACTTTAGTATACCCTTTTCCCATATCTCTTTGTAAACATGAACAAAATTTGCGCTGGTACTTAGATGTTTACGTCTAAATATTTTGTCTTGTAAGTAACTGTATTGCCTTGCAAGGGAGATTGTAACAAATACTCACATTATGTTGCTTTTTTTTATGCCCCTGCCATTCAAAGCATGGTCGAAAGGGCATATAGTGTTACCCTGTCTGTCCATCCATCTCCCTCCACATCCCAGATGGTGTTAGCAATTTGCATTTAAGTTTTTCAGACATTAGCAATTTGTATTTAAGTTTTTGGGGTGAGGGCATCCATTTCCTTTGGACACATTTCTAGTTTGTGGAAGAAAAAAAGAAAGAAAAAAGAAAAGAAAAATAATAAATACTCAATTGTATTAGTTCAACAAAAACATGTAGATTCCTGAACTTTCCTTACAGGATTTATTTATTTTTTCAGAGATGAGTTATCTCCCCTAGAGTTCTCTGTGGCAGTAGATGGCATGGAGCCCAATGAAGTTCTGACAGCTACTCCTACAGAAGACACATTAGACACCAACCTACAGACAGCGGGTACCAGCACATGTCACTGTGTGCCAAGAGCCGAAGGTCGGGTGATGCTAGAAGGCAAAACCAACAGCACAGACCTACCAAAGATAAAACAGGCAGTGCAAGAAGCTGTGGAGAAACAAAACCCAGGTCAGTAATACCCTGGGCTCAGTTGTTCAAAGCATCGTTAGCTTAACAAGCTCGTTAAGGATCATTTCGTTAACTGTTTTAGCGGATTCAATATACAATATTCTGATATTTTTTGCTGAAAAAATGTGAGTAGCTTTTGCACTGCAAAAGCTACTCACATTTTTTCAGCAAAAAATTCCAGCATATTTGCGTATCACTCAATGTAAATTTTAACGAATCGTTAACTATCGACATCGTTAGCTTTGAACAACTGGGCCCTGATATCCTGATGTGATTAAATCCTGGGCCCAGTTGTTCAAAGCATTGTTAGCTTAACAAGCTTGTTAATGGCAAACTTGTTTACTGTTGTAGCTAAGGTATTATCAAATGCAATGCAAAAGCTACTCACATTTTTTCAGCAAAAAATATCAGTGTATTTGCCATATTTCAAGATAGAAATTTTAACATTATGTTACAAGTTGATTAAGCTTTGAACAAGTGGGCCCTGAAAAATATGGATATTTTACTTACCATATTTATGTTCCCAGTTGGAGGTCAGGGGTGTGTATTATGAGGACATTTTGTTTTTTGTGCAGATCCCATTAGAGTTGATGTTGGCATCAGCATTGACCTGATGATTTCTTGTGTGTGCAATGCCTGTATAAGGGACTGGCAGATTTTCATCAAACTTGCATTGGGACATGCCTTCCAGCTGATTAGATTTTAGTGACCTTGACCTTGTTTTCAAGGTCAGCATATAACTTAGAATGTTGGGAGGTGGGGTGACATCTTTCTCTGAAAACAAATTTCTAGTTGCCTTGAGAGGACTGGGTACAGACAAAGTTGCCTCCTCCTGAAATAGTATCTATTCTCTTTAAGGCCAAATAAAAAAATATGTGTGTTTAGGGTAACATGTTAGAAAAAAATAGGTAGGATAAGTAGGGATTCTTTTTTTTTTTTTTTTTTACATTTTTTCTGTAGAATTATTCTATAATTATTAAATATATTTTGACTTTGTATATATTCTTCACATAAAATTTTACTAGGTCTGTTTGTCTATCCTTAGATGTGTCTAAAAGTACTGATAGAATAGCAAACAGTGTAGACCCAGATCAAACTGCTCCTCTAGGAGCAGTTTGATCTGGGTCTACACAGTTTGCTCAGACCAACTTGTCTGAATATTTTGCATAAATATTATTCAAGTAAAACAAAAAAAAAATTGCTAGGTTTCACCAGGAAAATTAGGTAGGGTAGGGTTACCCTAAACACATATATTTTTTATTTGGCCTAACTAGTCTGGCTGACAAGCTTAAGTGTAGATCCATGTCAAAGCATGAAGTTCCGACATGAAATAAGGTCTTTGATTTTCTTTTTTTTTTCTTCCTGTATGAAAATTTGGCCTCATCACATTATCACACATAACTGATTGAGGTTGTATGGCAAAACAGTTTTGTTTGATATGAAAAGTAACTCTTTCTTTCTTTTGAACTAATGGGTATGTTTGTCTTTTCAGGTTTATTACAAGGAGACAGTGAAATTGAAATAATCAGTACAGATGCCCAACACCAAGATGGGTAAGTTTTTGTAGCCAATGTCAAGATAGCGCAAGATAAGAGGGGTATCGGGTAAATTTTTTTCTTATTTCTCCTTAAAAACATATGTTGTGGGTACTCATTAGAAGTGCCTCATCGAGGCAGTTCTAATGAGTACCCACAACATACGTTTCCGAGGAGAAATAAGAAAATATCAATAATTTGTGGTTATAATCTGGAGCTATTCAATTTGTCTAAAACTAACAGAGACCACTGTAACATTGTAAATCAGTTAGGCTCTGGAAAAGTTGAGTATATAGTTGTTGCCGTGTCCATCTGTTAGCATGTCCTTCAGTCCATTGTCCTTTTGGGGAGGGCACATTAAGGAAGGGTACTTGATAATTCTGAGATATTTTATCCTTTTTTTCCACACATGTATGTTGTGGGCACTCACTAGATGCTTGTAATGAATGCCCACAACATACATTTTTGTAGAAAAATGAAGAAAATTATCCTAGAATTATCATATATAAGTGGTTCCAAGCAAAAATGTGCCTTTGGGGCATGTGGGGACAGCGAAGGCACTGATCAGACTAGACTTTTGTCTAGTGGCTAGCAAGACCATGGCCATAGTTCTAGATAAGATGGGGTAATGGGAAAACATTTTTCTTATTTTTTTTTGAGAACATATGTTGTGGATACTCATTAGCAGTTGTTTTCATTTTTGCAGAGAAATAAGAAAACTATCAACAAGTTCCAATAGGAAAAAAATCTAATCTGGAGCCGTGCATGGCTAAAATTTATTTACCTTTTTCAGATCTGATGTTTCACTTGTTACCTACCAAGTAGTGTGTAAGAAGAGCTCATGTAATGCAGAAGTTTTAACTCCTCCCAACAAAGCCACACTAGACGAATCATTTGCTAATGTAGGCAAGACCCTTCATGCAGTCATGGAACCTATAGAAGAAGATGATGGGCTGGTAAGCTAGTGTTCCCACTGATGATAGATTATAATTGATCAACATCACTTTTGATTCTTGTGACTGATGATTGGAAAAAAAATTTAAAGTCGACTAATCAGAAAATTCTATTTTTAGAAACATATTTTTTATCACATTTATCTTTATAGGCAAGTTATAAAGAAATGAAATTCAAAGCTGTCTGTTTGGGTCATTCTAGATTTGAGGTCAATAAAAGTGAAAACGATTGATGAAATAGCCTTAAAAAAGTCAACCCAAAACTTCTCATATTTTTCTTATTTCTCCATGAAATCATATGTTGTGGGTACTCATTAGAAGTGCCACACTTTACATGTGACTCATCTGCTAGACAGACAGTTCGCATGAAATGTCAACTTTTATTTTGTTGGAGAAATAAAAAAAATGTTGTAAACTGTCATCTGCTGATGATATATGGAGAAGAAAAGGTGGAATATTTAGTTACTTGGTACATGAAGACATATTAATGTATTATAAAAGCTCCATAGAAATAACAAAACAAATTGAAATCAAGCTTTGAAAAATGAGATAATACTAAAACTTCACTCAGTAATCTATCCTCCTGCATACACCTATTTTATATTAATGCTTAGCACTCTGGGTAAGATTTTCAGCAGACAACATTTTGAAATATTTTTCTTATTTTTCCCAGAAAACAGGATTTGACATTTCATGCAAATTGTCTCCTAAGGAGACAATTTGCATGAAATGTAAAAATATCATCAATTTGTCGTCTGCTGAAAATGCCCAGAGAGTGATAAAGGTTAAGGTAAAACACTGGGGTCAACATTACATAGACTGTTAACATATTGTATGAAAATTTTCTCTTTTTCAGCCTGATTGGGTGCTGCCAGTTGCAATAGCAGGTGGAGTGCTGGTGTTACTTATATTAATAGCCCTAATATCATGTATAGTATATAAAAGAAGGTGAGTACTTCAGTTTAGAAGTATTAAACATATTTATGAGCTGTGTGAGTTCCAAACCCTTGAAGTGACATCCCGCATTCACCTACAGTCAACTCATTATCTCGACTTAGTTTTTCTCGAATAACCCCTTATCTCGAAGTGAAAATCTGGTCCCTATTTAAACATGAAAATCTAACAACAGGTAACAAAATATTGTGGAAAAGAGGAGAAATTGCTCCTAATGAGCAATTTCTCCTCTTTTCCACAATATTTTCAATATATTTCTAACTTAAGGAGTCAAATTACATATTCATTTGTAAAATTATTTTTTCCTAAATTCTGCAGATCTGATATGTCGAGATATGGATATCTCCAAATTTTACAGAGTCTCTTGGACTACGAGATAACGAGAATTGACTGTTAACCTAAATATCTGAACAAACATGCTTATTGCAGTTTGTAGACTCAGATCAAACGGTAGACCATGATCAAACTGTAGATGCTCATCAAACTGCTTCAAACGGCTTTTACTGCTTTTAAGTATTTGTACAGACCTACCTTTACAAACTGTGCAGATCCAGATCAGACTGATCTTGAAAGACAAGTTTGACCAGTTTGCACAATGTTCCATTTAGCCAATAACTTCCAGACACATGATCACGTACGGTAAATGTCCTAAAACTTTATACACCAAACTTCTCAGCAAAATGGCATGTGTAACAATGTAGACCAAGATCAGACGGCTCCTGAGGATGATCAGGATCTACAATGTTTGCCATGCCACTATGTATTTTAAGAAACAACTGTATAACAAGCAAAATTTAGGTAAAAAAATAAAGAATAAAGTGTTTGAAATTTTAGAACATTTACCATAGCAAAATGGAATTATTTGGAATTTATGATTAGTATGGAAATGAGTGAACTGTGAAGGTATCCAAACATTTAGGGTAATGGTGGTTTGCATTCTAAGATTCCTGTTCTTGCTGGCTGATCAACTCCTTACTAAGCCATATGAAACTTTATTATATACCTATGAAAAATACCGTTGCATACTAGCAACTTTTCAATAAAAAAATACAACTTCCTGTATCACGGTAGTCAAATTGTATCACTGTCCTAGCTTATGCCGGTTCCCTGGTTCTGCAGTGACGTTACCACGTCATTTTATGCAATGGCACCAAAACTATGATATCGGCCAATAATGACATCAATATTCAAATAGTTAAATTACACTGTGAGAAAAGGGCATTTTCAGACAACAGTGGTCCAGTCTGATCAGGACTGTCATGGTCTGATGACAAAATTACTGGATACTGTACATAGCTCTTGATAAGGCACTTTTTTCAACCAAAAAAGTATCTATATTTTTTTTATTTCTTGATAAAAACATATGTTGTTGGTACTCATTAGAAGCCCCTCGGTGAGGCGCTTCTAATGAGTACCCACAACATATGTTTTTGAGAAATTAGAAAACTATTTACCTGATACCCATTCTTATCTGGACCTATGACAAGATATTTAGAAACATCAAAATAAGACTAGACTGCACTTAAATACAGACAGATTGTGCCATACACTCACTCTTTGCATATGTCCCAAAAAAAAACCTTTTCAGATTGAATATCACTGTCTGTATGCCAGGCTCCATAGTGCAGTTGGTAGCTTGTCTGATTGTAGATCCAGGGGTCACACATTGGAATCCCAGATCTGCCACATAACTTTCATGGTGATTGATAATGTAATCATTTCTGCAGTCATTCTACCCTTTCTGCTGATACAAGAAGGGCAATTGTCAGTTTCTAGCGAAAGTATGTACACAAGTACTGGTTCACGGCTTAGAGGACTAAGTCTGTCTGGGAAAACATCACGAAAATATGCCTATATAATTTTGACCCCCATAAACCCCACTTTTATATAGTAAAACGGGTTTTACAGGGGTATACATTATTTTTCTTGTTTCTGCTCAAAAACATAGATTGTGGGTACTTGTTAGAACTGCCTCGGTGAGGCAGTTCTAACAAGTGCCCACAATCTATGTTTTGAGCAGAAATTTGAAAATTATCAGAATTTTTCATCTGTAAATTTTCATTTTTTGGTGGTAAAAATTTCAGTATATTTGAATAGGCATGTTTTCGTAATGAAGTGTGAATAGGATGACCGACTTGCTCATCATGATCTTAACAGTGTTGACTAGGCCATAAAACTCCAAATTAAATGAAACCATTGTCTTACATTCTCTTCTGTAGAAACAATCCTGTCAATGTTAACTTTTAAAAGGAAATCCCCAAATCCAATTTTGTAGAACACATACACATTGTTACTACAGTGAACATGATGTGATTGATGCTCTGTGTCAAGTCAAATTGATCATACAAGATGCATGCATTGAGTGTGATTCTAAGATATGGGAACATGCATGAGACATGATACAGAGCATCATTTCATTTTACTGTAGTAATAACGTATTTATTATATGTCAAAAGAATTTAGTTCTCATGGGTCTAGATTAGAATGGGTATCAGGTAAATAGTGTTTTTATTTCTCGACAAAAACATATGCAGTGGGTAATCATTAGAAGCACCTCACTGAGGCGCTTCTAATGAGTACCCACATCATATGTTTTGTCAAGAAATAAGAAAAATATAGATACTTTTTGGTTGAAAAAAGTGCCTTATCAAGAGCTATGGAACTTCTTTGTTAGGGAGACTATTTCTCCCAAACTGTCATAAGTTTGATTCTTTTTGCTTACATTTTCCTGCAAAACTTTCAGATACCAACATTCATTTTGTAATAAATCTAGTGTGGGCTGTAAGGTATTCACATATTTCAGTATTTATTACCCAAGACTGGCATGCTGTAACTTAACTGGACTTTTTTTAACCAACTTTTCCAGTCCTACATTGACTGGTTTGGAAAATAACCTGTACAAGAGTACTCTTTCCATATTGTCGCATGTATTGTTCTTAAACACCATATATACCCTAAGTTTTCAGATGCTCTTATCCCATACCATACCGGTATGTGTCCTAAAATTTGAACACATCCATTTTACTACCTGTTGTTTGTTTGTTTGTGTTGAGGTTTTACGGCCCAGTCAACCCAATGCAGTCATGTCGAGCTTGGTCTGTTTACCTAACCACACTTTTACTGGGCAGGCTTAGTCCTCTAAGCGGTTAACCAATATTGTGCATTCATTCGCTAGAAACTGACAGCTGCCCTTCTTGAATCAGGGGAAGGGAGAGAATGACTATAGAAAATATTTCATGATCAAATCTCCATGTAAGAGTGTTGCCGACCCAGCGGTGGTCGAACCCGCAACCTCCTGATCACCATTCGGGACGCGCATCCATTACTACCTGTTGATTTGTTAAAAAAGTTGCCAGGGGGGGTGGCAAACAGTGTAGTTTTTTATCAGATGCCACTTTCTGCAGCATCTGATCTGGGTCTACACTCTTTGCTCAAGCCTGTGTGTCTGACTACTCTTGGTAAATATGGTTTATATAGCAGGACCCATTTGTTTGAAGCATTGTTAGCTTAACAAGCTTGTTAATGACAAACTCTTTAACTGTCCTAGCTAAGGTATTTTCAAATACATTGATATTTTGCTGGAAAAATGTGAGTAGCTTTTGCATTGCAAAAGCTACTCACATTTTCAGCAAAAAATATCAATGTATTTGCCATATTTCAAGATAGAAATTTTAACAAACAGCTTCATTAAGTTTTGAACAAGTGGGCCTGATATTGATCATGCATAATATCAATAAATATATAAATGAGATTGGATATGCTCATGGAAAGTCAAAGAAAATGTTCTAGAAGTACAGAATGAATCAGAATAATTCCCCTTTTTTCTCCAAACTTTGGAAACTGTTGAAACAGTTTTTTTGGGGTTTTTTTTTTGTTTTGTTTTTTTCATGCACCATTTTATTTCACATTTATAACATTTTTTTTTTTTTTTTTTTTTTTCATTTACAGCACATTTTTAACACGGTTATATGCACTTAGCATGTTGTCTAGTTTATCGTCAAAAAATTGCATTATGGGGGAATTAATTATGTTAAGGGATAGCTTTAGCTCCAATTAAAAATAACCTTATGTTTAAAATAATCATGCTGCAACACTGGGAATTTACCTTTCAGAAACCGTGAAAAGTGGAGAGTAGATGCTCCAAAAAACTTTAGGTATAGCCATGATAATTAGGCTATGGAATATATATATTATTGTATGACAGACAGGTTTCTTCAGTACCATAATTTCCATATAATATATATTTTCACAAAACCGTAATTGTTGATCAATATAGCCCCACTTTGAAAAAGTGGGGCTATGCTGGATTTGCCATGTCCTTCAGTAATTCTGTGACTCTGTGATTCCTTAACTCCGTGTTTCTGTGACTCCATGATTCCGTGACTGTGATTCTGTGACTGCAAAATTAAAATGCATTTTGCTTAATACTTTTTATCTTTGTGGTCCTACTTCAATGAAACTTATACTACACGGGTCTCTAAGGTAAGTAAGATGTGGTCGCAGAATAGTGGCCAGGGGCCCATAACTCTTGGTGTTATGTCCCTTGGTAGGTTTTCAAAATTTAGAAGGCATTTTGCTTAGTAACTTTTATGTTGTGGTCCTACTTCAATGAACTTATACCACACTTGGTCTCTAAGGTAAGGAAGGTGTAGTGGCAGAATGGTGGCCAAGGGCCCATAACTCTTGGAGTTCTGTCCCTTCATAGGTTTTCAAATTTTGCAATTCTTGAAATTTTTTGTATCAGATTTCTCAGGAAGCTAGAAAGCTGAAAGTTCATATAAATGGACAATGACTGGATGTATTGTATATACCGGAATAGAGACCAAGGGTCCATAACTCGTGGAGTTATGTCCCTTGGTAGGTTTTCAAAGAATGCATTTTGCTCAATAACTTTTATGTTTGTGGTCCTACTTCGATGAAACTTATACTGCACTTGGTCGCTAAGGTAAGGAAAGGTAATGGTAGAATGGTGGCCAAGGGCCCATAACTCTTGGAGTTAAGTCCCTTGATAGGTTTTCAAATTTTGCCATTCTTGAAAAAAATTTTGTAACAGATTTCTCAGGAACTATGAAAGCTAGAAAGCTGAAAGTTCATATAAACATGGACAATGACTGAATGTATCATGTATACCGGAATAGGGGCCAAGGATCCATAACACTTGGAGTTATGTACCTTGGTAGGTTTTCAAAAAATTAAATTGCATTTTGCTCAATAACTTATATGTTTATGGTCCTACTTCGATGAAACTTATACCACACTGGGTCTCTAAGGTAAGGAAGGTGTAATGGCAGAATGGTGGCCAAGGGCCCATAACACTTGGAGTTGTGTCCCTTGATAGGTTTTCAAATTTTGTCATTCTTGAAAATTTTTGTAGCAGATTTCTCAGGAACTATGAAAGATAGAAAGCTGAAAGTTCGTACAAAAATGAACAATGACTGGATGTATTGTGTGTACCGGAATAGGGGCCAAAGGTCCATAACTCTTAGAGTTATGTCCCTTGGTAGGTTTTCAAAAAATTAAAATGCGTTTTGCTCAGTAACTTTTATGTTTGTGGTCCTACTTGGATGAAACTTATACCACACTTGGGGGCTTTGAAAAAGTGGTATATGCATGGACAGTGGGTTGATGTATCATGTATTCTGGAATCAGGGCCAAGGGCCCATAACTCATGGATTAAAAATCCCTTGATAGGTGCCATGTTACCATGTCCTACAGTGGTGTTATCTGGTAAGGATGAATTCAAAATATTTCAACACTATATGTACTTCTCTGATAGAGCTGCAGTGGGGCTTTAGTCAGATCCTCTGACAGCTCTAGTTTGATGTCAGGTTTATGGCCATTTCAGTGTTATTACCATTAAATGAATATTAGAAGAGATTATTGGTGATTAATAATCATATTAATTACACAGACCATATTTAACTTTGCATGGAGTTTTTGAATTTTGCAGAATCTGTGTCTGAATAATAGCAAATACCATTACTCATAGCTCTAGGTAAATGTAGCAATGTTACAAATAGGTTTTTCTTATTTCTCCATAAAACAGCTACACATGAGTAACACCGTACTTCTAATCAGTATCCATAACATATGTTTTCCTGGAGAAACAAAATACCATTACTTCTTGCTAACAAAAAAAAAAAGAACCTTTCTAGAGCCATACCTAGATCAGATATACAAGACTGGTCAAGGACTTTGCCCATTGCATATGAATTTAGGGAGATTTTTCGGTTGTTCAAATACATGAAATTTTGTCCCTTAAAGGATTTTATTGAGCTGTGTTACCTCATTTTTTTTTAGAAAATGAATCTTGCATCATGAATGAAATATAAAGTTCTGTCTTCAGAAGGAAAAACAAGAAATGTTTTTTTGGAAATTGTTCGCTAATTTTGAAATGGTCGAGTTCTGTTGAATTTCTTAACAAGTTAGACAGCTCAGTAGTTTGTCATGTCTTACTGCTTGTTGCTTAGATGTGAAAGCTAAATTACTAAATGGTATCTACATGGGGAAATGTACATATGATATATGATGTGAACATTCAGACCAGCCTGCTTATCCAATTGTTTGGTCAAATTTATAAACATGTATTTTGTATTCATCACGAAAACATGCCTATATAAGTTTGACCATCTTAAACTCCACTTTTATATGGTAAAACTGGGGTCTACAAGGGTATACATTATTTTTCTTATTTCTGCTCAAAAACATAGATTGTGAGTACTCATTAGAACTGTCTTGCCAAGGTAATTCTAATGAGTACCCACAATCTATCTTTTGAGCAGAACTATGAAAAATGTCAGAGTTTTTTTATCTGAAAATTTTTCGTTTAGGAGGTGAAATTTTCTGTATATTTGAATTGGCATGTTTTCATAATGATTAAATAGCTATATACAAATGTTTATTGAATAATTTAAATGTGCAATAAAATTTGAGGAGCAAGCATGCAGATATCACTAGATATCACCACACTTTCTTAATATTGCATGCACTTGTATGCCTTCAAAAGATACCATTACTTGATGTTGATTTTGATGATGTCTTTGAGGAATATCACACCCAACTTTGTCATGCATTTATGCAGGCTCTGAATTTTAGATAATAAAATTGCCTATTTTTAGGCTATAAACAATTGAAAATGATGCAAAATATTTATAGCTATATAATAAAAGTGTTCTTGCACTAGTTTTGGTGAATATTGACCCAGGTTGGGATATCAAAGGGTGCTCAAAAAAGTTTGCATTGTTTGATACACAGTGTGACCCAGTATTCAACAATATCAGTGCAATAACCCTATATTATTGTATAGACAAAAAATAAAATGGTGAGGAACCCTGGCCAGACTGCATGGATGATCAGTAGTCTTAGCCTTTGATGTCTGTATGTGCCAGCTTGTATATAATCCCATTTACGGCCACACAAATAATTATATATAAGGCACTGCATAAGAAAATGTGCCTCTCGTGCTTATTCCGCTAGAAGGCCCAAATTATCCTGTACATTTGTTCTGTCAGATCAGAGCCTTCCTTCTCTGCTCATTACGAAAACACGCCTATTCAAATAGATTGAAAATTTCACTACCAAAAATACTGAAAGTTTTCAGATAAAAAGTCTTGATATTTTCAGAGTTCTGCTCAAAACATAGATTGTGGGTACTCATTAGAACTGCCTTGCTGAGGTGGTTCTAATGAGTACCCACAATCTATGTTTTTGAGCAGAAGTAAGAAAAATAATGTATACCCCTGTAAACCCCAGATTTACTATGTAAAAGTGGGGTTTAAGAGGGTCAGAATTATACATATATGTTTTCATGATGAGACACATTTTCTCATGATAGGCTCATATGTATTTGAAGCTAGTCAGTTGTAGTTGGAAGAAAAATATGTTTGTCAGAAAAACTGTGAATCTGTAGGTTGAGGGAATTAGTTAGTTACTATTGTAATATTTTAGGTCTACTGTGCGTTTAGAAACTTTGAAATGTAATTGTTAATAACTTTGTTGTCTTGCACTGAATCTGAATTAATATTAGAAATGATTTAAATGAAATTTCGGGTCCTGTTTTCAAGGAAAGAAAAAAAAAGGAAAAAGGAAGAGAAAAAATGCTTAAAAAATAAATAGAATTTAAGAAATTATACATATAATTTGTTCATCACATAGTTTGTAAAATCATTTTACATATCATATCACAAGAGAAAGTAGAAGAAGAATTAACTCAGACAACTAATTGTTATTGAAAATAGAAAAAGAGAAGGAAAGCTAGTAGGGCAAGCAAATATATGTAGTAGAGGAAAGAAGAGTAGCAGAAGCATAGAAAACATATTACATGCATAAAAATATTACACCTACAAAAATATTAGTATTCTGAAAAATGTTTTAAAAAAGTTATAAACTTATATGTAAGGGCATCATACTTTCTGTTGTATTCTCAGATAATTTTTTTTTCCTGTGTAATCTAAATTATGTGACAGAATTATGTGACAGAATTAATACAGGTGGCTCAGCAGAGCATTTGATTTGTGGGAAAAGTAAGCTGAGCTATAAAACGGATAAAGTGAATGGACACACCTGAAGATTTTGTCAACTTTTTTCAAAATGAGACAACTTTTGCAGACAGGAATTTAACCCTTGTCATGCTGAATAAATTAAGAAGCCACGTCCAATCAGATTACTTGATCCGGGTTTTTGATAGAAATTCACATATTTAAATGACAAACAGTGCAGATCCAGATCAGTTGGCTTCTTCAGAAGCCAACTGATCAGGAGCTACACTGTTTGCTAAGACAGGGCATGTCGTGTTCGGCAAGAGAAGGGTGCACTGTTTGTCATTAAATATGTGAATATCTATCAAAAACCAAGATCAAGTAATCTGATTGGCTGGAAATTGGAAGTGGGCGTGGCATCTTAATTTATTCAGCATGACAGGGGTTAATGCAATCAGCAAGGACATAATTAAACCAGGTGCAGCAGGCTCAGCAGGCTCTTGTTCACATTACAAATTCTAAAAGATACAAATATTTTGCTAGCTTAGTTGGATGCGCGTCCGACTGGAGACCAGGAGGTCGCGGGTTCGACTCCCGCCGAGGTCAGCAACATTCTTTCGTGGAGATTGATCATGAAATATTTTCTACGGTCATTCTCTCCTTTCAGCTGATTCAAGAAGGGCAGTTGTCAGTTTCTGGCGAAAGAATGTGCACAATACTGGTTAACCGCTTAGAGGACTAAGCCTGCCCAGTAAACGTGTGGTTAGGTAAACTGACCACACTCAACATGACCCCATTGGGTTGACTGGGTCGTAAAACCTCAACACAAACAAAAAAATAATGGAACATCTCAGCTGGACTTTATAATGACTCCAGATAAGAGGAGGTATTCACATATATACTTTTTTATCATTTCTCAGGGAATACATGTTTTATGGGTACTCATTAGAAGTACCTCACTGCGCTTCTAATGAGTACCTACAACATTTGTTTTTGTCCAGAAATAAGAAAACTTCAGTACTTTTCGGTTGAAAAAGGTGCCTAATCTGGAGCTGTGCTCTGTGAATGTGTTTGATAGACAGAATTCATTGTTAGTGTATGGAAACATACCTCATTTACCATAAATATCTGGACATGTTAACTCCCTACCATACTTATTCTGAAAACTGAAAAAAAGTCTGTTTGACAACCTGTTGACATGTGTAAAATCTTGTGATGAGATGGCAAATCAGTATCTGGGTCTTCAATGTTTGCTCAGGCATGTTCTGTACAAATATATAGGGTAAAGATGGTATGTGTTTTCTCTCAGCTGATCACATATACCATAAGAAATTGACATTACAAAAACACGCCTGTTCAAATATATAGAAAATTTCACCTCCAAAAACTGAAAATTTTCAATGAAAAACTCTGATACTTTTCATATTTCTGCTCAAAACATAGATTGTGGGTACTTGTTAGAACTGCCTCAGCAAGGCAGTTCTAACGAGTACCCACAATTTATATTTTTTGGCAAAATAGGAAAAATAATGTTACCCCTGTAAACCCCAGTTTTACTATATAACTGAAGTTTAAGGGGGTCAAAATTATATAGATGTGTTTTCGTGATGACAAAAAAGCATAGTATGGGTATTTAAATGGAGTGTGGTTTTGGCCTATACTGTTGGCAGGTCATTTTAATGTTTAGCATGCTGGGCAAAACATTCAGCAGACAATATCTTGAAATATTTTTTCACAGAAAATAGGTTTTGACCTGAGGAGTAAGTTTGAAATATGTTTTTACACAAAAAAGGTTTTGACATTTTGAGCAGATTGTCTCCTAAGGAGCTAATGTTTTTGCGGAGAAAAAGAGCAATAATGATCTGGATTTCTAATGAAATAGTCTACTCGCAATATCTCAAACTTCAAAAAAAAATTGAATTTTAGGTACGAGATAACAGATGTTTGAGATAAAATGAGTTGAATTGTAAGGAATATTAAACAAACTCAAGCAATATGCCCCTTTATTTAGTTGGACTTGTGCAGTACTTTGAGTTATTAGTGTTCGAGATAATGAGAATCAATTGTATTTTTATTTATTTCAGACACAGGAAGAAGCGTGATTTTGCAGAACAGGAACACCAAGTAAAAGAAAGAAATAATTTTGACAAGGAACATTTTAGTGATGCTGCAGCCATGTTTGAAAATCCAGCATATGAAGATAGTGGAAAGACATACAGATTCTAATACTTTTAAACCAACATTTAAGTGAATGGATACACTTTCAGAGGGGCAAGACTGTCAAAATTGATTTTGTCCCCTTTTGCCCTCTTCTGAAAAGGAGTCTACTCTAAGGGGAGCCATCACAAAAACATACCTATATGATTTTGACCCCCTTAAGCCCCACTTTTATATAGTATATATTATTTTTTCTTATTTCTGCTCAAAAACATAGATTGTGGGTACTCGTTAGAACTGCCTCAGTTCTAACGAGTACCCACAATCTGTGTTTTGAGCAGAAATTTGAAAAATATCAGAATTTTTATCTGAAAACTTTCAGTTTTTTGGTGGTGAAATTTTCAATATATTTGAATAGGCATGTTTTTGTAATGAAATTCTTTCCTTTTAGAGTAGACTTATTTTCAAAAGTGGCTTGAAAGGATTGAAGTGCATAAAAGCAACTGGGAAGTCCCAAAAGTAGTCATCCTCATGAAAAAAGGGTAGGAAATGATAGAAAAACTACCACATATATCCATTCACCTTAAAAAAGGGGCAAGCCCTCAGATTTTAAACAAAAGCTCAGATGTTGTCTCAGAAAATAGATCTGTTAGAATTTATATATTTTTAGTTTATTTGATCAGAAATCATGTGATAATATATTTCATGTTCATTTTTACACATAAAAAGTATTCAGTGCATTGTCTGACATGTGAAAATGTTCCCAGCAGGCACTAAATGGTGAAACAACGTCGATTCAATGTTGATTCAACATCAAGACCTTGAATCAACGTTGAATTGATGTTGTTTCAACGTTGTGTGCCTGCTTGCTTGTGTAGTATAGAATGTTCCTGTTTTTGAGACTGTAGTGTGCAAGATGTGACAATAGTTATCCTGTAGATCTTAATGGCCTCTCCATTATATATCCATTTTACATAGTAGACAGTTGTTTGCCAAACTTTAGATCTCAGGAACGTATGATACTGTGTGTGAACTTGTCTGACTGGATCTGTAGTATTTACAGTATTTTCTATATGCTCAAAATATTGCTTTTGATAACCCTGAAAGCACCTTTTACAAAATTCTTGCAGATTACAGTCTATTTTTACTTTTTATTACTTTTCCCAAGAAAATACAGCTTGACATTTAATCTCTGCCTAGCAGACAACATACATGCCATAAGCTGTTGGCAGAAATCTGTGAGATCAAGCTAATTTTTAGGGGAGATTTGACAAAATTCTGTGAGATTTTCTTAACCCTTGTCCTGCTGAACCCGGATATGTCCTTTCTTTGCAAACAGTGAAGATCCAGATCAGTTGGCTTCTGAAGAAGTCAACTGATCTGGATCTGCACTGTTTGCCATTAAGTATGTGAATTTATATCAACAAGTTGTTTCAAGTAATCTGATTGGCTAAAAATTAGAAATGGGAGTGGCATCTTAATATATTCAGCAGGACAAGGGTTAAAAATCACTTTCAAGCTCACAGAAATAAGTTTAAAGCCTTTATTTTGATCAATTAAGCATATCAAAAGTATAATGTTGTGTAATTTATAATTAGTTATACCCCCGACATACGAAGTATGTGGGGGTATATAGTTTTCGCTTTTCCGTTCATCCGTTCCTCCGTTCGCTCGTTCGTTCGTATGTACGTTCGTTCGTTCGTTCGTACGTCCGTTCGTTCGTTCGTACGTCCGTTCGTTCGTTCGTTCGTTCGTCTTTCCGTCACAGGGTCAAAGTTTTTGCGTTAAAGTTTATAAGACCTCATATTTTGAAGACCCTTTGATGGATTTTGTTCATATATGGCATGATGGTAGATATAGGTCTAAAGTTTTTATCAGCACCATCCCCACCCCGGGGTGACCTTGGGAACAAGGTCACGGACTTTGAATTTTCGTAAAAAAGTCACAGGGTCAAAGTTTTTGTGTTAAAGTTTATAAGACCTCATATTTTGAAGACCCTTTGATGGATTTCATTCATATATGGCACGATGGTAGATATAGGTCTAAAGTTTTTATCAGCACCATCCCCATCCCGGGCGTGACCTTGGGTCAAGGTCACGGACTTACAATTTTCATTAAAAAAGTTAAAGTTTTTTGTGTTTAAGTTTAAATAGCTATATCATCAAGATATTTGAGGAATTTCATTTATATTTGACATGTTGGTAGATGTCGGCCTAGCTTCTTACTCGGCATGCACCCTGGATGTGACCGAGGTCAAGGTCACGAACTTAGAATTTTCATATAAAAGTAAAAATTTTTGCGTTTAAGTTTATATTGCCATATCATCAAGACCTTTTATTAAATTTCATTACCCCCTAACTGAAAGGTTGAGCTGATATAGCTATCAGCAAGGAATCTGTTCATCTGTCCGTCAGTCCGTTGAAGTATTATTCGTTCATACTTTATTTTTGTCTTAGGGTCAAAGTTTTTGCGTTAAATGTTATAAGAACTCATATTTTGAAGACCCTTTGATGGTTTTCATTCATATTTGGCATGATGGTATATATAGGTCGTAGGTTTTTATCAGCACCATCCCCTCCCTGGGGATGACCTTGGGGTCAAGGTCACAGACTTAGAATTTTCATAAAAAAGTCAAAGTTTTTTGTGTTTAAGTTTATATAGCTGTATCATCAAGACCTTGAGGAATTTCATTTATATTTTACATGTTGGTAGATATCGGCCTAGCGTCTTACTCCGCATGATCCCCACCCCGGGTGTGACCGAGGTCAAGGTCACGAACTTATAATTTTCATATAAAAGTAAAAATTTTTGCGTTTAAGTTTATATAGCCATATCATCAAGATCTTTTATTAAATTTCATTATCCCTTAACTGAAAGGTTGAGCGGATATAGCTATCAGAAAGAAATCTTTTTGTCTGTCCGTCCGTCCTTTGAAGCATTATTTGTTCATACTTTGTTCATATTTTGAAGACCTTTTGATGGAATTCATTCATATTTGGCATGATGGTAGATATAGGTCTAAAGTTTTTATTAGCACCATCCCCACCCCAGGGGTGACCTTGGGGTCAAGGTCATAGACTTAGAATTTTCATAAAAAAGTCAAAGTTTTTGTGTTTAAGTTTATATAGCTATACCATCAAGAACCTTTGAGGAATTTCATTTATATTTGACATGTTGGTAGATATAGGGTATGACCTTCAGGTCAAGGTCACAGACTTAGAAATTTCATATAAAAGTAAAAAAAAAATTGCATCTAAGTTTATATAGCTATACCATAAGAACTTTTGTTGAATTTTATTATCCTCCTACAGAGAGGTTTAGGGGATATAGCTATCAGCATGGAATTCATCCATCCTGCCATCTCCAGAGTCAAAGCTACATATTTTGAGCTCATTAAAAACTGGCGGTAGCGCTCTTCGGGGGTATACGTGCCCCACTGGGCACTTTGTCTAGTTCTTCATAAAATATCCTTTTAGAGAGTCTGCAAATTATTTGATTTGAAATTCTTATGGGAAATGGGTTGCAAAATAGCCAAATTCTGTGAGATTTTGTCTCGGTGTGAGGTATGGCATGTATGAGACAATTTACATGAAATATCAAGCCTTATTTTCAAGCAAAAGTAAAAAAAAAAAAAAAAAAGAATTTTGGATTTCTATTGAGGCATTGTTGTTTTGAACTACATTATGTGTATGTACATCATTTACAAAATGCTTATATAAAGGAAAATAGGGTAAAAATTGAGCCAGCACATGATAAAACCTACCTTAAGACTTGAGCGACCAGGGAAGACTCAGATCAGCCTGGGCATTTGCTTAGTCTGATTAGTCTTTGCTGTGCACTCAATGGGTAACTAAGGACTTTTCAAGTTTTCTTCATGCAGACCATGCATCAGAGCCTGATGAGACTGGGTGAATGCCCAGTCTGATCTGAGTCACTGGAAGCACATGCCATTTTGTTGGTTTTCTGGTGCACTAGCTCAGTTAGCATGTGTTTTCATCTGTGTATGCAAGTAAGTACACTGGAACCTGTATAAGACGACAGTTAAAAAAAGGGGGCTCCAAAAGTATAGTCCCAAACAAAAAAGTATAGATCTGTGTAGTATAAAGATTCTATTAAGGAGGAGTGTAGACCAGGGATGAGCAGGCTTATCTGGGTCTATGCTAGTAGTGTACATTTTGCATGTCACAAGAGCAAAGTGACCAGAGTGTCACAAATATCTCCAGCCAATACCACGACCAAAGCTAAAGCAAAATTTTCTAAGCCTATGACCTTGATCTTCCATTATATACAGCAGTATGTAACAAAAGTGAAAGTATGAAGAATCTATTCAAGGATTGTTGTGATACAATCTCTAAGAAACTTTGAGGCAAGACTGGTTAACAATGCAAACCCTGCTCAGACTGCTGCCTACTAGTCTGATATAGGTCTACACAGTTAGTTCAGGTATGTCTGCCCAAGTATTTAAGATAAATGCACCTCTTTATAACACTATTGCTTGGATCCAAAGCAAAAACCTTTTTACCTAAACAAGCACATTGTAACCAAATAAAGATGTCTTGATTATATAGAAAAATGAACAAAGTCTACTTTGGTGGCATCTGTCATAATGCCGTTTTTTATCCAAAGTCTCATATTATGTAGTATTGTGAATTGTGTTCTTTATTTTCCTGTAATTATCCCCATGCTTTTGAAAAAAAAGTGATGGGGATATTGTGAATGCCTCCATCCATCTGTCTGTCAATCCTTTTGTAATGCTAGCTCCTCCTAAACCACTGGGTCTAATTAACCAAACTTGCTACCTGACTTCCCCAAGAGGTAAGGGTGTGCGAGAGCAACATTATTTTTATTCTGTTAGTCCATCCATCTGTCCATCACACTATGTCCTCCTAAACTACTGGATAGAATCTAACCAGACTTGCTACATGACTTCCCCTAATGATAAGGGTGTGTGAGAGTGAGTCCCTCCATCTGTCAGTCTGTCCGTCACGCTATTAGCAACATTAGCACAAAAGTGGGAATTTTGCGATGGCATGCCATCGACTGCACATTCCAGTTTCTGTTTTTACATTACGAAAACACGCCTGTTCAAATATATAGAAAATTTCACCTCCAAAAACTGAAAATTTTCAGGTAAAAAACTCTTGATATTTTTCATATTTCTGCTCAAAAACATAGATTGTGGTACTCGTTAGAACCGCCTCGCCGAGGCGGTTCTAAAGAGTACCCACAATCTATGTTTTGAGCAGAAGTAAGAAAAATAATGTATACCCCTGTAAACCCCAGTTTTACTATATAAAAGTGGGGTTTAAGGGGGGTCAAAATTATATACGTATGTCTTCGTGATGTATGCACTACACGATTATCATGAATCTTCTACATTATGACAGAATTTACATGCTCATATTCTTTAACATCACGAAAACATGCCTATATAATGTTGACCTGCTTATACCCCACTTTTATATAGTAAAACTGGGGTTTACAGGGGTAGACATTATTTTTCTTATTTCTGCTCAAAAACATAGATTGTGGGTACTCATTAGAACCGCCTCGCTGAGGCGGTTCTAATGAGTACCCACAATCTATGTTTTTAGCAGAAATATGAAAAATATCTAAATTTTTATCTGAAAATTTTCATTTTTTTGGTGGTAAAATTTTCAGTATATGTCAATAGGCGTGTTTTCGTAATGATTTCATACCTCAGACTGTGTATAGTGTTCTGTATAGACAACATAAATATTTCTATTGTATATTTACAAATAACAGTAATAAAATTAAATGTTTGTAGATATCTTGTTTTTCTTTTCTTTTTATCTTTTTTTAGGAGTGTCAGTCCCCACCCATAATATTCACACACTGATTCTTATAAATGAATGAATAAAAGAAAGAGACATCACGAAAACATGCCTATATAATTTTGACCCCCTTAAACCCCACTTTTATATAGTAAAACTGGGGTTTACAGGGGTATACATTATTTTTCTTATTTTTGCTCAAAACATAGATAGTGGGTACTTGTTAGAACCGCCTCGCCAAGGCGGTTCTAACGAGTACCCACAATCTATGTTTTGAGCAGAAATATGAAAAATATTAGAGTTTGTTTATCTGAAAATTTTCAGTTTTTGGAGGTTAAATTTTCTATATATTAGTGAATAGGCGTGTTTTCGTAATGGAAATATTAAAATAAAATATTTGATGCAATGCCCTACCCCTCCAACTTGACAAAGTGATCCCAGCCATAAGATGGAATTCAGTGTGTTTTGAGTGATAATTGAGGTGTCATGAACCAAGGTGAAGACCAGTCCATCACTATTTGGCCCTAATTGCCTTCATTAGATTAACAAGTCTCTGATATATTCCCCCATACCCCCATAACATTTTGTAGAAACAGACATGTATATTATCTGGCAAAAAGTCAGAGTATTATAGTTTTATTTAACCCAATTTGAATTTCTTTTGTTATTTCTGTCAGTTATTTGTTGTAAATAAATGCCTTCATAACCAATAACTGATAACAAAATTTACGTACTTTTCTCCATATTATCTCGGACCCATCAATATTGACGTGTCCGAGATATTATATGGTGAAACTGTCATGGTCTACACATTTGTAAAGAAAAGAGGTAGACAGATGAATGTTTCCCTTATTCACAAAACATGATACTCATTAGAAGCGCCTCTCAGAGGTGCTTCTAATTAGTACAACAACGTGTTTTTTAATGAAGAAATGAGAAAATATTGATTTTTGGTTAAAAAAGATTGATTTCCCTAGAGCTGCCCCGTGTGGCTAAGAATTCGACATTTATACATAGGTATGTTAGCAAAATGCTGTGTGGCTTTTTATATGAAGTTCATGCACAATGATGTTAGCACTTTGCACTCTGGGTAACTTGAATTTTCAACAGAAAACATTTTGAAATATTTTTCTTATTTTTCCTTGAAAACAGGATTTGACATTTCATGCAAACTGTCTCCAATGGAAATGTCAAATCCTGTTTTCCAGGAAAAATAAGCAAAATATCATCAATGTGTCAGCTGCTGAATTAGCCCAGAGAGTGGTGAAGGTTAAGGGGACATGATACATTTGGTAGATTTCCTGCCGTTTGTACAAGGGAAACAACTTTTGTGACTTACTGTTTGCTTTCCCGCACAATAAATCCCTTCTGAAAAGGGATCTACCCTAGAAGGAAAGAGTTTGCTCCCCTTTGGAGCAAATTCTTTCCTTATAGAGTAGATCCCTTTCAGAAGGAAGCTAGAAAGAAAGAGTTACCATTCTTAAAAGTGCATCCCTTTCCTTAATTTTGGAAAACTTGTTAATATCACGTAAACACACCTGTATAATTTTGACTCCCTTAAACCCCACTTTTATATAGTAAAACGGGTTTACAAGGATATACATTATTTTTCTTATTTCCGCTCAAAAACATAGATTGTGGGTACTTGTTAGAACCGCCACGGCGAGGCGGTTCTAAAGAGTACCCACACTCTATGTTTTGAGCAGAAATACGCAAAATATCAGAATTTTTTATCCGAAAATTTTCATATTTTTGGTGGTAAAATTTTCAGTATATTTGAATAGGCGTGTTTTCTTGATGGCAGCAACACGAGGCACAATTATGGCAATTGACAAATATAACACCCAGCTGATCTCAATACCTCCTCTCCAACATCTTTCGGAAAGTCTTATTTTGCCTGGCGCTTTACTCAGAAGAAGTAAATTAGCAAAATTTTGTTATGAATCAATGCAAAACCTTTTTGTCGTAACTGCCTTTGCCCCAAAAAAGGTTTATTTTTTTCAACATTTAAAAACAAAAATCGAAAAGATCCATTTTTCCCATAGTAAAATGGCTGCAAATTGCGCAAATGTCGATAGGATAGGCTGTTTGTTCAAAATTCTGAAATTTTCACAATATTGTTATGGAACGTAAATAATTTAAAAATCAATGAAGGAAGGCAAAGAATACTTTCTAATATATATATATTTTTTTAAATCTAGTTTACTATAGAAATTGCATAGGTCGGACCAAATTTTTAGCCGTAAATTGATTTTATAGTAAATATTTGGAAAAAAAAGCACAGAAAAGGGAAAGAAAAAATGGTTTCTGATAGGATACGGTCAATCAGAATAAAATGCCCCCCCCCCCCCCCCCCCCAAAAAAAAAAAAAAAAAAATGCCTTTCCAAAGGATGTCGGAAGGCAGGGGCAGATCCAGGAAGATTTCTGAGGGGTTTTGATTTGATCAAATTACCGTACTTTACAAAAAAAAACAGGCCTGAGCAAACAGTGTAAACCCAGATCAGACGCCGCAGAACGCGGCGTTTGATCAGGATCTATACTGTTTGCCATTCATCCCGCAATTTTACATATATTCTTAGAAAGTAAAATCCCAGCTAGCATTCTTTATAAATCTATAGCGGGTCGTTATCGGCCCGTCAGCTACCCTGACGCGCCGATAACGGCCTGCTGTAGATTTATAAAGAATGCTTACTGGGGTGGACATTTTTAAATGAGGCTAAGGTAAAAAGAATGGGATATGGATATATAGGGTAAATATGGTATGTCAAATTTATCAAAAATTTCCCATGAAAATGAAATTCTGAGTCAAAGGGGGTTCAAGTGACACCCCTCCACCCCCGCAGTAGATGTTGGTACCATATTAACCCTAAGTATTCAGTCACCGTAGCTCCATATCATACTAATCCTTCTTTGAACAAGTTCATTTAACTACCTTTTGACGTGTCCCAATATTGCTGGATGAGTGGCAAACAGTGAAGACCCTGGGTCCGCACTGTTTGCACAACAAATTGGTGTACCAAAATTTAGACAACTACCATACCTTACGTGGGTAGTACGATGGTGTTAAGGGCCTGCTATGATTGCAGAAGGCGAGGGAAGGAGGCATGTGAGTATTTCTTCTGCTTTTGCATTATCATTTACATTTTCCCTCACTGTCTCTATGTCCTTTTTTTTTTTTTTCATCTGCTCTACTAGCTCTTTTCTTTTCTCTCATTTCCTGGAAGACGAGACAAAATGAAACAAGGATTGACACAAGAAAAGCCAAACCCCTAGCCTACTGATTTGTTTATACAAAAGTCAGAGCAAGCAATAAAGATCTAAAGCAAATGTAGTTTAATCAGGATCTACCATGTTTGTCATCCAATGACAATCAGGACTTTTAGACACATCAATATGCAGTCAAATGTATACTCACCGACAAAAGAAATGCAACACCAATAAACCACAAGTAATGTACAAGACTGTTTAACCCATTTAAGACTGAATAAACTCTCCCATACTATATATTGGAAGAGTCCATTTTCGATTTTAGGTATGCCAGGCTATATCAGAGATATTACTAAAGAAAAATGGTTGAACTATTTGCAAACAGTGGAGACCTTGATCAGACGCCGCATTCTGCGGCGTCTGATCTGGGTCTGCACTGTTTGTCAGTTACTCGTTTAAGGGTCTCCAGTCTTCAATGGGTAAATACTCTGTGGTTTCAGCTTCAGTCGAAAATATATTTGTATCATCTGTGCCTTTTGGTCTATAATATTTTATATCGGCAAGAAAACAAGTTACAAAGGGACAGTCAACTGCTAGCAGAACTTTCTGGCATGCTTTTAATGCCGGATAATTTTTTTATCTTATAACCGGAAATCTCAAACTGTAAAGCTTCTAGGTCTCCTCTTACCGTATTTACCGTAAGTATGAGGACAAAAATACTTCAGCGAACAATGTAGATCCAGATCAGACGCAGTGTTCTGTGTTCAGGTTCTACATAGTTTGTCACTTAACTATCTGTTTGCTGTTCAGCTGTCTTGCATTCCTTAGTATACTTGTCTCAATTTTAGAACAATGGTAAAGGGTGCATCAGCAAATAGTGCAGATTCAGATTAGACGTCACAGAACGTAGCATTTGACCTGGATCGACACTGTTTGTCACTTATCCGTCTGTTTGCCGTTCAGCAGTGTCTTTTTTCGCGGGGTCAATATACGTACTTGTCTCAGTTTAAGAAGCGTGGTATGGAGATATCATTACGAAAACGCCTATTCAAATATACTGATAATTTAACCACCAAAAAAGAAAATTTTCAGATAAAAAAAAATCTGATATTCTTCATATTTCTGCTCAAAACATAGATTGTGGGTACTCGTTAGAACCGCCTCGCCGAAACTATGTTTTTGAGCAGAAATAAGAAAAATAATATATACCCCTGTAAACCCCAGTTTTACTATATAAAAGTGGAGTTTAGGGGGTCAACATTATATAGGCATGTTTTCGTGATGTGTCATAGAGGACATACTAAGGAGTATTTGACGACGACTCTTGTTTAATTTTCTCAAGTTCTCCATAAACATATGTTTGGGTACTCATAAGAAGCGCATCCGCTCCATAAAGGCATATTTTGTAGGTACTCATTAGATGCGCCTCGCGGAGGCGCGGCGCTTCTAATGACTACCCACAACATATGTTTTCATGGCAAATTAAGTACAAAATATCCCAGAATTATTACCAAATACTCCTTAAGTCTTCTGGTGTCAGAATATATAGGGCATTTACAGAACATTATACTAGGACCATGCCTTGTCACTGATCCAGTTCATCTTATTCTTAAAAACGGACTTTCCAGACATTGTATAGACAGAAAAGGCCTAGATCGGCCTGCACATAAGCAAGCGGCAGCCTAATGCTGTCCATTTCAGAATAGCTGAATACTGTACAACCACGTGTGTACAACCAAGTGCTCTGATTTGACACTGGATGCGCGTGCTGACTGTGGATGCGCAGGCTGGCCTTTGCCGCTTGCAGATGCCCTGAAGTCCCATTTTTACTACAATTTCATGGCTCATTTATAATGGGGGTAATAGATGTCTAAATGCATATTGACAATAGTAATGGTAATAGCCATTTTAAATGTCTCTCTTAACGCTTAGTATGCTTGGTAAAAATTTCAGCAGACGACAATTTAAAATATTCTTTATTATTTTTTTTCCCTGAAAATAGGGTTTGATATTTCACGCAGAATGCCTCCTTAGACCTTAAGAGACAATTTGCATGAACTATCGAAACACATTTTCTGGAGAAAATAAGATAAATGTCGTTTTGTCGTCTGCTGAATGTACTAAGAGTGTGGTAAAAGTTCTCACTTAATGACCATTGTAAGAGAATCTTGGACTGTGTTATGTAAAAAAGGGACCTAAGTGCATATGTGCACAGCATAGGCCTAGATCAGCTTGAATATCCGTGCCATCTGATCATCACCTTCGCTATCCACCGATATATTCCTTATAATATCCAATGATTATATTCATGAGCGGAAACTGAAGGCCCAGATCTGAATGCACAGTCTGGTCTGCACCTACGAATGTCAGCAAATATGTAATAAGGTTTCTTTTCTCTAGATACAGCCAATAACTTTTTTTATTTGAACAGTTAAAACGCCCAATGTAAGGTGATGATAAAAGCATTGTAAGCAGGTCTTGTATTGATGTCATTGAGATAATTTATGGTTTTAGAAGATAACTAATATTTCATTGACTAAATAAACACCCTGAGGAAATCTTTGACAAATGGGTATTGAAGTGATTTCCTTTGAACGACCACAACATTTTAACACACTGGGTATTGAGCTGACTTTCTATGAAAGACCATAACATTTTCAGCACTCAGGGCCCAGTTGTTCAAAGCTAACGACATCGTTAGTTAACGATTCGTTAAAATTTACATCGAGTGATATGCAAATATGCTGAAATTTTTTGCTAAAAGAAATGTGAGTAGCTTTAGCTTTTTCAGCAAAAAAATATCAGAATATTGTATATTGAATCCGCTAAAACAGTTAACGAAATGACCCTTAACGAGCTCGTTAAGTTAACGACGCTTTGAACAACTGGGCCCAGGTTCTTGAATAGCTCATGGTTGAATAGCCTGTGGCTGAAACAGCATGACGGTGATGACGTTTGAAGACCACATTAGTCAGTAAAAACTGAAGACCACAACATTTACAAATGTAGCCCTTAAAGTGCTAAGACGACATTCATTTTTATTGTTATTATTTTTCATAGAAAATAACACTACGCATTCGTGTGAATCGCAGCAGACGATTCACATGAAATGTCAATCCTTAATTCAGTCTCTGAAAAATATATAATAATGATAAAAGAAAGAAAAAAAATAATAAATCGTCTGCTGCAATTGTGATCTGCACATTAAGGCTTAAAGTAGCCCCCGGGATGCTGAAGTGACATACTTGCATAGCCCATGACTGAAACTGCATTATTTATATCATAGTGATGAAGTTTCATTGGCCAGATTAGAAATTAACGAAGTTGTACAAGAGAATATTTGCAGGGCATTTGTACAAAACAGTGTTAATCCGTGGGCGCGGGCAGAGAAGGGGCGCAGTCGAAAACCGGGATTCAAACCCTAGTAAATGGAAAAACTGAAGCTGCAGTGTTGTGCACATTATGGGCTCGTCCCGCAGGACCAATGCAGATTTCCCTACAATAAACTGAAGGGATGGTGAAAAACTATTCATATTTCATTTTAAAAAGTGCCAAGAACAAAGGAGCAGACAACATTCGCATTGTTTTTCAGGGAAAATAAGGTTTGAAAGGCCATTTTCGGTGGACGATCCACATGAAATATCAAACCTTATATTTATCTAGAATGTCGCCTGGAACAATTTTGAATGGAATTTTATGGGTTAACGTCTTATTAAAAATGAGTGGGTTCCAAGCTGACCAACTATTTAGATATTTTTCTGGTTTTGCTAGAATTTCAGAACAAGTATACAAAACACAGAGCTTTGTTTTCAGCTGATAATTTGTCTCAGCAGGCATTTCTTAGGAAACTCGTCTTTATTCGTTCCTACAGTACGAAAGAATGCTTAATTGTTGTAGTTATCCCCGTCTTGGTGATAGAGTCCACACATACAAAGAAATCACTCTCCAAATTCCTACAGTTCCCTTAACCCTTTCATCACGAAAACATACCTATACAATTTTGACCCCCTTAACCCACTTTTATATATATAGTAAAACTGGGGTTTACAGGGGTCTACACTATTTTCTCTTATTTCTGCTCAAAAACATAGATTGTGGGTACTCATTAGAACCGCCTCGCCGAGGCGGTTCTAACAAGTACCTACAATCTGTGTTTTGAGCAGAAATATGAAAAATATCAGAGTTTTTTATCTGAAAATTTTCAGTTTTTAGAGGTGAAATTATCTATATATTTGAATAGGCGTGTTTTCGTAATGACATACAGAGAAATCGCTCTCCAGACTCCTACAGCTCCCTTAACCCTTTAATCTCTGAGTTTCCTAAGTTGGATTTTCCATCTTTGAGTTTTGACATGTCCATTGTTGCAAATAGGGATGTCTACAGAATGACCAATAGTGTAGCTCCTGCCGAGACGGCTCATACGAGCTGTCCCAGTCATTTGGATCTACACTGTTTGCATTAGTGTCAGTTTTGGTCTGCAGGGCTGAAAGGGTGAATTAAATACACTCAGTGGAATACAATTTACATCCATTAAAAGCAGAAGAGACTAAGGCAATTAATAGATCATTTGCATTATTATCATTTAGTTGTATTACTTTTAGAAAATGTAGTCCTTTTCAAAAAGCCTTAAGAGACTGGATGTTCCACTGGGAAACAAACGAAAATTGATTTGTGTCTAATAACCTTTTAAAACGTCCATTTCCAATTAGATGTAAGTGCATACAAAAATCACAATAATTTATCTGTTTATAGATTTTGCTTTGAGAATTCTTCATTTATATCAGCACCAAAGCATTTACTCCATTTATCATATTTACCCTAAATATATGGACAGACAGGCCTGAACAAACAGTGTAGACCCAGATCAGACGCCGCACAATGCGGCGTCTGATCTGGGTCTACACTGTTTGCCACACATGCAGCAAAATTTTAAACTCATCAACAGGTAGTCAACTGGACTGGTTCAAATTTTAGGCCAAGTATGGTAAGTAGTTGTGGTATTCCAATATTTAGGGTAAATACGGTAATTACTAACTAAACAACATTAACTTTTGACATACGGAAGGGGAAATTAGCAGACTAATAAATGACAATATTTCTTATCCATCCAAAAGATAGAGTTGGCATTAGGGAGATAATTCATTTGAAATGTCAAAACCTGTTTGCTGTGAGTGGGGTGTGGGAGGGTGGGGAGAGGTGGAGGTGAAATAGGAAACATTTTGTTGTAATGTTTCCTTATATATAAAGTCATCGATTAAAAAGTTAAATGAAGCTATTTCTCACGGAACGGATTCCTCACGCCGGTGTGATAAATTCGACCGAATTTTTCACATTCGGACAAAGGTGAAGAATACGTTTTGCGGATTTAGAGTTTTTAACCCAAACGAATTTGTCACACATTAGAATTTCTATTGCTTGCACACAAGTAAACAAATTTTTAATGAATCGAAACATTTCCGGTGAAATATAGGTGTGAGAAATTCGGTCGGATTTTTTACATGTCATGTATTTGGTCTAATATGTCACAACTAAGAATAATTCGGTCGAATTATTTTTACAGCAGGGAAGTTTTCGATCGAATTTATCACGTGCCAGATATATTTGGTCGGATGTGTTACATATGACACACTTTGGTTAATTATAGGTGTGTAATTTTCGTATGTGATGTTTTCGGTCAAATGTGTCACAACTGTGTGGCGAATTAAGTCTATTTTTCCATAGTTTCACAGCTGTAAAGTATTGGATCGAATTCCTCACCAGTGACAACATATACGGTCGAATTTCTTACATGTGACACATTTTGGTAAAATATAGGTGTGAGAAATTCGGTCGGATTTTTCACATGTGATGTATTCTGCTGAATATGAGATAACGTTGTCGAATTTGGTCAAACTCTTCACATCTGTGAAGTATTCGATCGAATTCCTCACGTTTGACCTATTAAGTCGGATATTTTATATTTGATATTTTCGGCAAATATAGGTGTGAGAAATTCGGTCGGATTTTTCACATGTGATGTATTCTGTCCAATATGTCACATCTTGTATGAATGCGATAGATTTTTGCCACATATGTGCAGAATATCATTGAATTACTCACGTTTGATATAATCGGCCGAGTAGATTACACGTGGCATTATCGGCGAATATATGTGTGAGAAATTGGGTCGGATTTTTCACATGTGATGAATTCTGTCTGTAAATTTTGATACCTTTCTTATTTCTCCTCAAATCATTAATTGTGGGTACACGTTCGAAACGCCTCAGTAAACGCCTCGCTGAGGCGGCTTGAACGAGTACCCACAATTTTTATAGCAGAAATAAGGAAATAATGAATAGCCCTGCAACCCTCACTTTTTCCTATATAAAGTGGGGTTTGCCGGGGTATTCATTGCATAAGCTTGTTTTCTTAATGTATAATTCAGATCATTTGTGGCTTTTCACAATCACGATTATCAGTTACCAAAATTAATCCATTGTTACAAACAATTCGCATTGATATCTTAAAGTATTAAAGTCGGGCTGATTTATATCAATAATTCACATTTCAAGTTTAAGATAACAATATAAAGACTGATTTTTAGATATCGATTTTTTGAAATAAAATATTCACAAATTGGGTATCAATATATGAAATTATTAATATCCATAATTAATTATATATATCAATAAAACTCTTTACAGATATCCATAATTTACAGATATCTTTACAATTAGAATATTTGATATCAGTACCAACAATCTTATATCTATAATAAGATTTGTAGAAATCTGTATAGAATAAGGGGTGATTGATATTATTGAACATATCCGTAGGTGTCAAGAAACAGATATGACATTTCATTTTATGATATCCAATAATATTCGAAGTTAAAAATAATAATACAATAAATAATAAATCTATCACTCGATTAAAAGATATGCATGATAAGAAAAATATATTACCTCGAAACTGTATTAAATGGTTAATCGTATGTTTTATATCATAAGCTGTGACAAATACGTTTGTGTGAAATCCGTGCATGAAAAACAAGCACTTTTTTGAGGGTTTTTTTGAAAGGTGACAAATACGTTTGCGTGCTATATATAAAACTGATACCGAACGAGTTTGTCACAGATAGGTGAGGAATACGTTCGGCAGCTGTGAAAAATTCGGTCGAATTCTTCACGCCGCGTGACAAATCCGACCGAATTTTTCACACGTGTGAGGAATCCGTTCCGTGATAAATACGGTTCAACAAAGCTATCCTCTATAATCTGTGGCCCAAGCCCATTTATAGAATATTCCCTCTATAAACAGCAAAGACAACAACAATGACAAATCACAGGGCATCCTCATATATACTTTTTCTTATATCGCCAAGAAAACATTTTGTAGGTGCTCATCAGAGGCGCCTCGGTGAAGAGCTTCTAATGAGTACTCAACATATATGCTTTCGTGGAAAAGTAAGAAAAATATCAACAAGTTTGTTTGAAAAAGAGTGCCTGATTTAGCGCTGTGATATGGTGGTAGGGTGGAGTGGGGTGGGGGGACGATGTTGGTATTTTAGCTTGATCCAGATGACATGTCACAGAAATCTTAACCCAAATAAGCGCCAATTACAACTGCAAAAGACGACACCTTTAAATATTTTTAATCATTATAATTATTATTCATAGAAAATACGTACTGACATGTC
Source organism: Anodontia alba (assembly GCA_964016985.1). Lineage (NCBI taxonomy): Eukaryota > Metazoa > Mollusca > Bivalvia > Lucinida > Lucinidae > Anodontia > Anodontia alba. Next base: position 99,906,127 of record OZ024825.1, on the reverse strand, counting down.
ATATGGCTCGTCTTCCGCAGACCATTCACACGAAACGTCAAGACTTCTTTTCTATGAAAAAAAAAAAAAAAAAAAAAAAATAGAATTCCATTTGCTACAAATTTCTCTTGGCGCTCAAAGAGTAAACAGCATACTACAGAGACATTATGTTTTGGAAGAGGCTATTTATAGTTGACTGTAAATAGCCAAAAGACGTTAAATTGGCGATTAACAGTTGACTGTAAATAGCCAAAAATGTTAAATTGGCTATTTACAGTCAATGGTAAATAGCCAAAAAAAAAACCCCTTAAATTGGCTATTTACAGTCAGCTGTAGATAGCGAAAAAAAAAACACACAAAAAAAAAACACGTTAAATTGGTTATTTATAGTGAACTGTCATTAGCTATAAAAAAAAAAAGCAAAAAGAAAAAGAAACAACGTAAAAATGGCTATTTACAGTCATACTTATTAAAGATGAGTTCTCGAAGATATAACTTCACCTTGCATCTCCAGCAATTCGATCGTATCGGATCTGTCTTGGTGACAGAACGGTAAATAAAGGTTTCTTACTTGTAACATGTATATTCCCGTTTTTGCCGTTTTTTTTTTTTTTTTTTTTTGTGGGAGTTTTTCGAATTCTAAATCAAGATCTAGTAGCATACTTATTTAGAGGAGCTCGCGAGTATAAACAGCGCGCTAGTAGCAATTGAATAAGATATAATTTGGAATCTTTTTCGTGTGTTACATGCACAAGTAAGAAGCCTTAAAACAGACTGAAGTCTATAAATTTTGGGGTTTGCGAATTGTCTTTTCATTATTTCCTGCGCTAGGTCAATTATTTTGTCATTTAAAAGTCTTGTTTATCTTTCAAAGTAAGAGTGTATTCATGCGAAATGAAGTTATATTATTTCTAGTGCTACGTCTTCGAGAACATTTATAATTATTATGACTGTAAATAGCCATTTTAACGGTTTTTTTTTGGCTAATGATAGCTGCCTGTAAATAGCCAATTTAACGGGTTTTTTTGCTATCTACAGTTGACTGTAAATACTAATTTAACGCTTTTTTTTTTTTTTTTTTGGCTATCTACAGTTGACTGTAAATACCCAATTTAACGTTTTTTGGCTATTTATAGCTGACAATATATCATCAAGAAAACATACGTATATAATTTTGACCCCCTTAAACCCCACTTTTATATAGTAAAACTGGGGTTTACTGAGGTATACATGATTTTTCTTATTTCTACTAAAAAAACATAGATTGTAGGTACTCGTTAGAACCGCCTCGGTGAGGCGGTTCTAACGAGTACCCACAATCTATGTTTTGAGCAGATATATGAAAATATCAGAATTTTTATCTGAAAATTTTCATTTTTTGGCCGTGAAAGTTTCAATATATTTGAATAGGCGTGTTTTCATAATGAACCACTCCGTAATGTGTTACTCGAACCTGTTCTCACCTTCAGAAAACTGAAGGTTCATCTGCTGTACTGGATTTGCACCCATATTACTCATTGCCACTTCAAAAATATTTAAACTTACTTGAAGAACTAATGGTAGGATACAGACGTAACAACTACAGGATAGAATCGATTGTTTTCCAATGGTACAGTTTTCAAGAGCTTTCCATTCGCTTGACACCTGTGATATAAAACCCAAAACCTAAATTTCGAACGTTTTAAGTGCACTTAAACATAACAATAAATCTTTATTTTTTTTAATCTTTCAAGGAGTTGCAACAAAGTCAAAGGTCAAGAAAGCTTAGCCTTTCGCCATTCTTCTGTAAATTTTAGCAAGTCATTGACCAGTGACTACTGGGCAACAATTGTCAAAATTCAATGTATACTAAACATTTTTAATTGAAACAAAATCATTTTAAGTACTGACATACGCCTTTAAAGAAACAACATCATGTTAACCCTTAAAACGCAAAATCAATTTGTAGCTGACGACATTCTAAAATTGATTGTTTTTCAGAGAAAATAAGACTTGAAATTCACATGGAATGTTAAGCATTATTTTCTCTGAAAAATAATAAAAGATATTTCAAAGTGTCGTCTGCTGTAGTTGTGATTAGCCTTTTGACACTCCCTGGGCAAATTCAGTATATGACAAGCTGATTAGGCATTTATTATTATTTTTTTTTTTAGAAAATACTGCTTGAGATTTCATGCAAACTGTCTCCTGCATGAAATGTCAACCACCATTTTCCGAGAAAAAATAAGGAAAAAAAAAATGTTTAAAAATGTCGTTTGCTGAAATAATTACCCAGCATGCTAAGCGTTAAGGGTTAAGTACTCGAACAGATCACGTGCGGTTATTCTGAATATTAAGCCTACATGAAAATATTAAACAATAATGATTGCCAGTATTTGTATTTATGTTTTTGCTTATGATGAATAAGTACTGAATGACTGAATATTAAACAATACAAGAATTGCACAGTGCACCTATCTTTCAAAATCGTCTTTTTGGGTTTTATTTCATACGTGTCAAGGGAAGGGAACATTCTTGTAAACTGGACCAAAGCAAAACAATCAGTTATGACGTCTGTAATCCACCATCCGTTCTTCAAGTTATTTAATCTTTACCACACTGGGCTTAGTCAGCAGACGATACACTGATGATATTTCTTCTTATTTTTCCCACAGAACATAGGTTTTGACATTTCGATGCAAACTGTCTCCAGTGGAGAAAATTTTCATGAAATGCCAAAACCTGTATTCTGGGGAAAAAAAATAAGAAACATATTTCAGTGTATCGTCTGCTGAACATTTTACCCAGAGTAAGGGTTAATAAACTATTCGTTTATTAACCCTTAAAGCGCCAAGAAAAATTGCATCTGAAAATGTCGTCTGTTTATGTTGTCTGCTGAATATTCTTGCAAACTTCTCAAAGCTATTTTTTGTGTACCGGCAAACAGTGTGGACCCAGACCCAGATCAGACTGCTCCTAAAGGAGCAGTCTGATCTGGGTCCACACTGTTTGCAGAAATGACTTTTAGAATCACAAGCAGAAGACAAAGTAGACGACAATTGTTGTGATTGGCGCTTTAAGGGTTAAAGTTGAACAGCAAACATGGGTAAAGGGAAACTGATACCCTTTCAGGAAGGCAACTATGTCAAAAATGTTCTCGTCTCCCTTGTGAGAAAGTGTCTACTTTAAAAAGAAAAGAATTTGCTCTCCTGGGTCCAGTTATCAGTGATTGAAATTGTGCTATTAGCTTTTATCCTGCTAAATAAATTAAGATGCCACGCCCACTTATAATTTTCAGCCAATCAGATTACTTGATCCAGGTTGTTCATGAAAAATCACGTACTAAATGACAAACAGTGCAGATCCAGATCAGTTCAGAAGCCAACTGATCTGGATCTACACTCTTTGCGAAGTCAGGGTATATCCGGGTATAGCAGGACTATAGGGTTAAATAACTAAACGCTGTTCTTATAGAGCAATACGTTTGGAACACTAAATTCATAGGAGGACTATATTTTGAACCTTTGAAAACGTTTCAAACTGGTCACGATTTGCTCCCAATTCTTATACCTTAGCGAAAGATTTTTTTTTTTTTTTTCAAAACGCTGCAAGTTGTATTGTAACATTGTAACAATAATTACAATTTTGCTAATTTTCAAAAAGTACAGATCTTATCAGCTCACCTTTACTCAACTTTTGTTGACTCTTTCTTAAGTACTTTCTTTAACTCTTTGATGTACTGAAACTACTTTTTTTTAATTGATCACTGAATTAGATGGATTTGACTTCTTGTTACTATTAACCCTAATCCTGCTGAACCCGGATATACCCTGCCTTTGCAAACAGTGTAGATCCAGATCAGTTGGCTTCTGAAGAAGCCAACTGATCTGGATCTGCACTGTTTGCCATTAAGTATGTGAATTTAAAGCAACAATCCGGATCAAGTAATCTGATTGGCTGAAAATTAGAAGTGGGCGTGGTATCTTAATTTATTCAGCAGGACAATGGTGAGTTATGTGCTGTATTTACCCTAATTATTCGAACAATCACACATGATTGAGCTAACAGTTCAGACCCAGATCAGAGATCTAATTAAGAGCTACACTGTTTTTCACAAGCTCCGGCAGTGGTTTTGACTGTTGAGCAGGTATAGGTCGTAGGGTAGACTGACCCCATTCTCCAGTGACTAAATATGTTTTCTTATAATCCTCTTCGATAATCCACTAAAATACAAACAAAATAATATTATGACTATAAAGGCTGGTCACTAGTCACTAGGCTAGTAACCAGCCTTTATAGTCATGATTTTATTTTGGTTTTATTTTAGCGGATTATCAAACAAGGCGGGCCCTCGTAGCTTAGTGGATAGGAGAGTTGACTCTTAATCCATTAGGTTTCTCACCGTAGTGCGTCGAGCCTCGCTCGGGTCACCTGTGGGAAAGCCCAGTTCTGCTTACGGGGTCAGGTGGTTTTTTCCCGGGTTCTCCGGTTTTCGCCCGCCTTTGATGAACGATCGGCTCGATATAAGTGAAATCTTCTTGAAAGAGCCTTAAACTTACCCAACTTCGTTTGGTCTAACAGAAACAATATCAACCCTTGTCATGGTGAATAAATTAAGATGCCACCCCACTTCTAACTGTCAGCCATTCAGATTACTTGATCCCGGTTGTTGATACAAAGTCGCAGACTTAATGACAAACAATGCAGAAATGAAGAAGCCAGCTGATCTGGATCTACACTGTTTGCAAAGGCATGACACATCCGGGTTCAGCAGGACCAGGGTTAGTGCACAGGATGATCTGGATTCGAAAGCGATTTGCCCCAGACTGTTATTTGATAGTTATGTTTCCGTAAATTGTGTAAGACAATGTGTTCTAATACTCAAAATTATTTCATACCTATATGTTCTAAATGAAATTCTGAAGAATCTATGAACTCATTGCGATTTTTTTCTCATCATGAAAATATATAAATACACATAATCGCAAAAATATCCTGATTCAAACATCAGCGGAATTTAGGTAAATGAAATGCCATTAAGCGTTCATGCGCTGAATAGAAATTGTAATTTGCAGAAAGAAAAATATCATAAAAATTGGTTAACACGCCTGTAGTTTACCATCTTTCCGAGTGCCACCGTATTTCATTCATTCATTCATTCTTTTTTTTTTTTTTACGTGCGCATAACCACTCTAAATTTCTTGGCTAATGACCCCATCGAAGCTTTTAAAATATTGACTAAATTCAATAAGCGTATTAAAGGAAAGTTATGGCGTTTTGACAAAAACAGTCATTTCGATGTCAGTTATCATATATAATGTCACAGTGAACATTTTCCAACATTTATTATCGTCTTTAACAATTTCATAAACGGGGCCGTGACACGACAAAGGGGTTTAACGCTTATATGAAAGCGAAGGCCCAGTTCAGCTTGTATATCCGCGCATCTGTTCGATACCTTTGCTTTTTTTGCTTACATAACTTTTGTATACTATAGAAAAGACTGACGAACAGCGAAAGCCCTGATCAGCCTGCGCAAATGCGCAGGCTGATCTGGGCTTTCGCTTTCGCTTATGCGTGAAGCACGCTTTTAGCGTGACATGGCCCACATAACACCAATAAGCGTTAGTACATAAATACTAATTCAATCCATTCACGGTCATTTACTACGAATGTCAGGGTCTAAGACACTTAAATCTACTTTCTGTCCACACCTGGTGTTTTAGGATGTTTTAATGTTTGTTAATAGATTATTCTACTGTTTAAGATCTTGTCATTTTAATCTGATATTATTATTTTGCCCACAACTGAGCGCTAAGAAACGACATCTTACGTAGATACAAATCTGATCAGTCCTGTAGTATATAATATTTTGAGAATGATCTTGTAAGGGGACAGCAAAGACCCTCATCAAGCTCTGCGGATGCACAGATTATCCTGTGTCTGCTTAGTCCCCGTACGTATTTTTTTTTCTAAACGGCAAGTTCCATTTTTATACCAAGACGCATGCCAATTATATGGAATATTATGTCCGCTGGATGTCCATGTGTCCGTCTGTTGTCCACGCGTGTGTCCATAAATTTGTTTCCCAGCAATTTACTTTCGTAGAATGAATAGACTTGGTTAATTTTCGCGATTGTTTACAAGGGAGACAACTTTTGTTACTTCTGGCTTGCTTCCCTGCATACCAAGTCACTTTTAGAGTAGACACTTGTTCAGAAGAGAGGCAAAGCAATTCGACAGTTACCTCCCTTTAGAGTGTAATTCCACTCCCCTTAATTTTCCCGTTTTAAACAGGTCATGCAACTTGAACAATAAGCCGTTTGCACCGTGTCATGCGAAAATGCCATATATAGTGAACAGTGAATGCCCGGGCATCCGTAAGTCTGGTCAGGCCCTTCGATGTTCGCATAGATACTGGCTGGCACTAACTGTACTTGAGAACTATTGACGTATAGACCACACCGCGCGGATACGCAAACTGATCGGGACGTTCGCAGTTTAAAGGGAAACGGATACACTTATAGAAGAGGCAGATCTGTCAGAATTTTCTTTCTTCTGAAAAAAGGTCTACTCTAAAAGGACAGAATTTATGTAGAAAAGGAGCAAATTCTTTCCGTTTTGAGTAGAGACCTTTTTGGTATGGAGCTTTATGTGCAGTAAATCAAACAGGAAGTCACAAAATGTGGTCTTCCCTGTAAATAATGGGACCCATCTTCCAAGTTCATCCAGTCCAATTAACGCACCTTGATACAACTGGTAGTTTTTTTCCGCCATATTTTACAAAAGAGACAACTTCTGCGACATCTTGTGTGCTTTCATACACACGACTCTTCTGAAAAAAAAAAAAAAAAAAAAAAAAAAAAAAAAACTACTCTAAAAGGAAAGAATTTGCTCCCAAACTCTTTCCTTTTAGAGTAGACCTCTTTTCGAAAGGAAGGTTAAACAATTTTGACAGTTACCTCCCCCTCCCCTAAAAGCGAATATGCTCTCCTTAAATGGTTCAATGTTTGATTGCATTCTGTTATTATAGAACAAAGATGAAAGGTAATATGGGGAATTAGTATTCAATTTTCTCAAAGATCACTGACTTTGAAATTTGAGAGCATTTAGGAACGTGGTACTTTACGAGCAGTTTTTTTGGTTTTGTTTAACATTCAACTGGGCTAATTCAGCTGACGATGATATTTTTTTATTTTTCCAGGAAAACAGAATCTGGCAGCTCATGCAAATTGTCTCCATTGCATGAAATGTCAAAACTTTTCTTTTTCTGGGAAAAATAAGAAAAATATTTCAATATGTCGTCTGCTAAAAATTCTACCCAGAGCGCTAAGCGTTAAGAAGAATTATTCGGCTATTAAATATTGCTTATTAGTACTCTAAGACCCTTTATTTTTGTGTAAAATCAGCTGGTGTATATGAATGACATACGACAAATCTGATAACAACGCTTTCAGATTCATGTTACTGTATAGCAGTCTTGTAAATCTTAAGGAAAAACCATATAAGTTTGCAATTTCATTCCGAGTTTAGTTAAGATTTTATCCGAAGCTCGTCGTGTGGCAAAAAAAACAACAAAAAAACTCCACTCAACCCACTCCCCACCCAACACTCGGCGTCCACAAGTGTTAGATTTTATCATTACGAAAACACGCCTATTCAAATATATAGACAATTTCACCTCCAAAATCTGAAAATTTCCAGATAAAAAACTCTGATATTTTTTTTCCTATTTCTGTTAAAACATAGATTGTGGGTACTCGTTAGAACCGCCTCGGTGAGGCGGTTCTAACGAATACCCACAATCTATGTTTTTGAGCAGAAATAAGAAAAAATATGTACACCCATGTAAACCCCATGCAGTTTTATAATATAAAAGTGGGGTTTAAGGGGGTCAAACTTATATAGGCATGTTTTCGTGATGTGTTAAGTTTTTTGAGAGGCCATATTATCCAAAACCTTTGTGCGATTGATTTCACAGGTGGCCTGTTGGTAGATATTGCTCCATAAATTTATATAGTACTACCTTCACCCTTGCTAGTGACCTCAAGGGCAAGGTCATGGACTTAGAATTTTTATATGTTACCGTTTACGTTTAAGTGATTCCTAAATGCCTAAATTGATATAGAAATTGATATTTGGGGTGGTCCAATTTGTTTTCAATGCGAGCCCCACGCCCTGTCAGTGACCTTGGGTTTTAGAATTTTCATGTTTTAGTTGTATCTAAGGTTGGCGTTAGAGCTGGCCTAAAATTCAGTTCATTGCAAGCCCAAACCCTGTCAATGACCCGTTGGGTCAAGGTCACAGGACTCAGTGTTTTTATATTCAAGTTTTACATTAAAAGTTCAGTTTTATAAATGAGTATTTCCTTAATACGTGGATGGATTAAGCTGATAATTTAGTTCTTTTTTTGTTCACTGCAAAAAAAACCTCACCCCAACCGCCCCCCCCCCCCCCCACCTCCCTCCCAGTGACCTTGAGGTAAAGGCTACTGACTGTGATAATAATAATAATAATAATAAAAAACACGGGTCAGCTTATTTTTCATGGTCTACCCTCATATGAAATTTCGCGGTCTTAGCCATCGTTGTTCCTTAGTTTTGAAACTTGCCCAAATTGTTATGGACAGATATATAGAACTTGTAGACGGAAGGACATAAATAAAATGTACATCTTCCTTCAATTTCTCTGAAGTTGGAGACATTAAAAAAGGGAGAAAATATCGCATTTCTTTTTCCATTCTGTATAGAACTGATACCAACATTAAAGAAGTGCAATAAAGAAGATTGGAATACGGAAGTGTATTTCTATAACTGTAAATATAGTTTAAAATTGAAAGAAAAATTTGCAGACTCTTGAAAAAATGGAAACAATGTGCAACGTTTCGTAACTCATTGATTCAAGTTTGAATCAATTCCATGGTCAAGTCCAATTCGCCTTGAATACCCCACAAACAGTACAAGAAAACAAATGAAATACGACCTTGTATCAATTCAGTACTTTAGTATATTTTAATCTTAAGCGACCAGCAAAGTTTGCAGCAGACGGCATTCGATTTTTTTTATTATTATTATTATTTTTCATAGAAAATAAGTCTTGACATTTCATGTGAATCGTCTGCCAAGCAGACGATTCACAAATGTCAATACTTATTTTCTATGAAAAACAAAATAAAACAAAATATCTGAAAATGTCGTCTGCAATAGTTATTATTGGCGCTTTATGGGTTATTCTATATCGCAGTTACAGTGTGGGTTTAGTTTTATAAATAGCCCTATATACTGTCAGTTAAGTGTGACATGCCAACAGTTTGTGATTTGTGGTGGCCAGTATTAATGAAATAGAAATGTACAAAAGGCCAGTTGATTTAAACGAATCATTTATTACTGTTTACTGGAGTATTTTATTTGTGAATATCTAATTCGTATCTACCTATGGAATATCTCACGAGCATTTAAATTAGTATTTTTCATATTGACGGGCTTTTTGAAATTAAACATTATGCATTGAAATGAATACTGATTATGTTTCTGTGTTGCGGTAAATAAATAAAAATAAAGATGTTTCATGCTACGTATATTCTGGATTAAATTTAAAGAACTGAAATGCCACGCTGAAACTGAATCAGTTTGTCATAATGGCTTTGGAACTTTGGACTAAAAGCTCTAATTTGTGATCGCTAAAGCGGAATGTTCTTTTTATGTGCTCTTATTGGAATGAGCGGTTTCTGAACGTTATTGATATATGGTGGGTGTTTAATATTCAGAACATAAAACGAAGATGCAGGGTCTATTGGCGCGATTGAAAACCTTAAACCAAGCAAATACCGAGCTGCCAACCAGCTCGGAAGTCGTAGGTCGCAATAAATTAGACGTTAATAATCTTATACGAAATGAAGATGTTCGACAGACATCAACACCACTCCAGAATGGATTCAGTGTAGATAGTATAGATAAATTATCAGAGTTTAGTACAACAGTAACAGAAAGTGAAGTTTTTGCAATAGATATGGTCATGACTTCTAACAGGCATAATTCGAAATCTAGAATTAGTACCTCTAGCCCCAGAGGTAAATCAAGGAGTACTCGTGTATCAGTGGTTAGTGATAAAGATGATTTAGAAACTGAGGATCTGGAATCTGATGAAGAGACTTTTACTTCTAAACCAAAAACTATGACGCCTGCCCAAGCCTGGGCTGCGTTCGAAGACTCAATCAGGGTAATAGATGACAGCCCTGTGGAGTATTTTGTGAAGAAACCCAAACCGAACTTTGTTTCTAGTGAAACATTCCAGTCAGTTATGATTGATATGTATGGAAATAAAGAATATAGCAATACTAGAGGATATACTAAACTGAAGGAAAAAATCGGTGCAATCGGACGTGCTAGCAATATAGCTGCTCGAATGTTTGCGAATGCAGCTGCTTCTAGACTGGAAGAGGCAATCGACGAACCTGACCATGAATCGGAGGAATTGCAGCCAGCGCGAGACGAGGACGGTAATGAGATCAAGAAAGTGTTTGCCAAACGTGGCTGGAAAATATTGAAACGACAGGTAAATGAAACCGCTTTAGAGAACAAAACAACAAGTACGAAATTGCAGTGGTCGATGTTAAAACAAACAGTGAAACAAATGTCAAATATGGGTAAGGCAAGACAGGATCTATATGAGAGATACGGAATTGTTCCGACAGTTCTCGAAGACGGATCAACCATCATGGAAAACCGAATGTTAAGTGACAGAGCACGTGCGCTAATATATCATAGAGGAGAGGACCAGGGACAGGAAAATAAACGCCCATCGAGGCCTTCAAGTTACCAGCCTCTGCCTACATATTTAAGAGCGCTTTCTAGAAGGACTCGGGGAAGTTCGAAACTTCCACAGATTCCGAAATCAAAACCGAGGCCAACTACAGCGAAACGGTAGCATAACAAGAGTTGAAACTATTAGTTACTTTAGTTACCAGCCAATATAATCCGGGTATATTCATATTTTGCTTTTATAATTTGCAGGGAATTATCCTGTGTATTTTGTGTTCAGTGTTAAACATGGCAACTGTTAGTAATATTTCAAGCGTGAGATACAACAGCAAACGAAACATTCTGTTGTGGTTTCACCCAAAAATAAGGCCTCACATTTCGTGCGAATCGTCTACTAAATGATCAACAGACGATTTACGTGAAATGTCAGTTTTTTATCCGTAGGGGAATAATTAATAAAAATCATCACAAAAACGCGCCTATACAATTTCTACCCCCTTAAACCCCATTTTTATAAAGTAAAACTGGGGTTTACAGGAGTAGTATTTTTCTTATTTCTGCTCAAAAACATAGATTGTTGGTACGTGTTAGAACCGCCTCGCCGAGGCGGTTCTAACGAGTACCACAAGCCATGTTTTGAGCAGAAATATGAAGAATATCAAAATTTTTATCTGAAAATTTTCAATTTTTTTTGGGGTGGTAAAATTTTCAAAATATTTGAATAGGCGTGTTTTCGTTATGTCTTCGGAGGTGCAAACGCGTGCAAACTGGTCAGGGTATAATAATCTTGCATTAACCATTAAAGCACTGAATCACAACAGCAGCAGACCAAGTCTTTATTTTGTATTTTTCAGAGAAAATAAGGCTTAACATTTCAATTGAATCGACTGTCTGTCTAGCAGACGATTCACATGAAATGTCAAGTATCATTTTCTCCGAAAAAAATATTAAATCAAACTTGCTTAGCGCTTTAATATGGGTTAAGTGAACTTCCAGGGGTGAGTTTACTAGAAACTGTTTAACTTCACTTCCCAGCTAGCATTCTACGTAAATCTACATCGGGCCGTCATCGGCCCGTCAGCTACCCTGACGGGCCGATGACGGCCCGATATAGATTTACGTCGAATGCTGACTGGGTTGTCTCAGTTTGAGATCCATATGCCATATGCAGGCAGGCAAGAAAGCTGCGATCAGACTGCGCATTTTCAAAACCTGATTTGGGCATTCATTGCCCGCTTACAGAACCAGTGGCTACTGTATATGAAATACGGTAACATTCCGCTTTTAAGACCACTTTTGGGACTGTCTAAAAGTGGTCTTATTAGTGGTATCCCAGTCAGCATTCTACGTAAATCTATATCGGGCCGTCATCGGCCCGTCAGGGTAGCTGACGGGCCGATGACGGCCCGATGTAGATTTACGTAGAATGCTAGCTGGGATGGTCCTAATATTGAAGATGGTAAACGTCCTAAAATTTTATTCCATACGTTTCTTTACTTAGTGGGATGGCAAACAGTGTAGACCCTGATCAGACTGCTTCTTCATGAGCAATCTGATCTTGGTATACACCGTTTGCATGTTATTTACCGTAATAAGAAAGAAAACATTGGGGACTGAAAAAAAAAATGGTGGAGTGGTCTTAATTTCGAGTGAACAGCGAAGGTTTCGACCACGCTGTGTAAGCGCCCAGGATGATTAATTTGGTCCTTCGTTGTTCTCATATGGCATATGGCCCCTTTTGCGTATTGCACATGATTAAACATTGTTCATTTGTTTTGTTAACGGAGAACAGAGCCGGTTTTAACCAGAAGAGGAAGAAAAACATCACGAAAACATGCCTATAAAACTTTGACCCCCTTAAACCCCACTTTTATATAGTAAAACTGGGATTTACAGGGGTATGCATTATTTTTCTTATTTCTGCTCAAAACATAGATTGTGGGTATTCGTTAGAACCGCTCGACGAGGCGGTTCTAACGATACCCACAATCTATGAGCAGAAGTATGAAAAATATCAGGATTTTTTATCTGAAAATTTCCATTTTTTGGTGGTGAAATTTTCAGTATATTTGAATAGGCGTGTTTTCGTAATGTCACCCTTTTATTTTTCGACTTGTATGTCTTTGAAATACAGAAAGAAAAGGAAGGAAAATATAGTCTGTAAAGATATAGATAAACGTCATTGGTGAAAAAAAAAAAAAAAAAAAACAGCAATATTTCAATACAGTGATTTACGCCTTTATACGTACATTGCATTTAACTAAGCATTTACATCTATATATTAACTCTTAAAACACTAATCACAACTGCAGCAGACGACATTTTGATTTTTGTTTTGTATTTTGCAGAGAAAATGCGACTTGACATTTTATGTAAATCGCCTGCTAGGCAGACGAATCACATAAAATGTCTTGTCGCATTTTCTTTGAAAAATAATGATTAAAAAATAGTATGTCGTCTGTTACAGTTTTGCTTAGCGTTTTAAGGATTAAGAGCTATGATAAACGATTACTACGAAATTCATTCATTCAACATTTCTATAATCAATATTCAAATGTTTGTAATTTGAAACTAGATCGTTTGACGTTGCAATAGATAGGTTATGAAACATATAACACTTACCATGCTATTGGCAGATTTAGCAGACGACTAATTGATCATTTTTTTTTTTATTTTTTTTTAATTTTTCCCTGAAGTAGGGTTTGACATTTCATGCAAATTGTCTCCTTGGGAAACAAATTTCATGACATGTCAAATCCTTTTTTCTGGGACAAATAAGACAAATATTTAGTGATTTTTTTACCTGCAAGTCCCGCTTCGTATACTCAGAACCTTGTCTCTGGGACTCACAAATTTTATACATGTGCGTCCCTGAACTCACAAAATACAATAGAAAACTGGTCGAAAATATTTTATGGGCTCCTGATTTTATCCTCGGACTCATTGAATATCAGTCATGTGAGTCTCTGGGACTCAGTTGAACCAAAGGGTAAATAAATCACTGAATTATATTTCTAAGTGTCGTATGCTGCTATTTTTACCCAGCAAGGTAAGTGATAAGATTGACATTTTAAATTGCATTTTACATGATATTATTTTTTTCACACATGAAAATCGGCTCATGATAAGATCAGTATTGTTCTGGCTGTTACTGATATAACGCTTAGCAGGCTAGGTAAAAATTTCAGCAGACGATACTTTGATTTTTTTTTCACTTTTCCCAGAGAAAAGATTTTGACAATTTGCGTGAAACGTCGAGAACTATTTTCTGGGAAAATAAAGAAAACTGTCATCAATTTGTCGTCTACTGAATTCGCCAAGAGAGTGTTAAAAGATAATATAAAATGTATTATTTTCATGTTATTTCCATAACAAACTTTGAAAAAAAGATTACCCATTATATAATTGTATAGATTATTTATCATTCTTCTTCAAGGATTAGCCACTGTGTCGCTAGATTCGGTATTCAAGGCCAAGGAAAATATTTATATATTTCATGCTTCAATCCAATAATATCAAATAAAGTATTAAAAAGCCTACGTTGGTATTGATGGTTCTTTGTTGCTAAACTCAGATAGCTTATAAAATAATTGAGCCAGCGCAGGATAAAACCTACAAAACGGTATGTGCGCCCAGCGAAGACTCAGATCAGCCTGGGCATCCGCCCAGTCTGATCAGAATCTTCGATGTGCGCTCATTGGGTAGCTCAGGGCCCAAGCATTCTTCAAGCGGACAGCGGAGACTCTGATCAGACTGGGCGGATGCCCAGGCTGATCTGAGTCTTCACTGGGCGCACATGCCATTTTGTAGGTTTTGTCATGCGCTGGCTCAAAATTATTATTATACGAACTGGGAATGGCCGAATCAGTTTGAGCATCTACATTTACACATTCTGGTCTGGTCCTTCCATGTTCACTGAAGAAATCGGTGGCTTCAAGTGCAAAAAGGTTAGGTAAAGAGTATCCCAGCTAGCATTCTTTATAAATCTACAGCAGGCCGTTATCGGCCCGTCAGCTACCCTGACGGGTCGATAACGGTCCGCTATATATTATAAAGAATGCTTACTGGGATGGTGTGCGAGTATCTAGGCTAAATACGGTAACCAACATTTGGCAGATTTATCAAAACATTTCCATGAAAATGAAATTTTGAGTCAAAGTGGGGGTTCGAATTAACCCGTCCCCACTCTGGATCTATCCCTGGGTAAACATGAGCGGAAGTATAGAATCCCCTCTTATCCTCATACTTTACGCTATTTAACACTTGTCATGCTTAATAAATTAAGATTCCACACCCACTTCTAATTTTCAGCCAATTAGGTTGCTTGATCCGGATTGTTGCTGTAAATTCACATACTTAATGACAAACAGTATATGTCCAGATCAGTTGGCTTCTGAAGAAGCCAACTGATCAGGATCTACACTGTTTTCAAAGGCAGGATATATCCGGGTTTAGCAGGACAAGGGTTAAGATCTTCTGTATTTATAAATTGAAAAAATATTATCATTCACTTTCCTGTCAGTGGTTTTCAAACAGTGTATGCAAACATGGGAAGACTTTGTATGATTGTTCAATTTACGTTTTCAATGTTGGCAAAAAAGATTCAATTATAAATACAAAGTAATGATCAATAACAGTATGCTACATTCGTGTCATGTTACAATAAATAATTTAGCAATAGTGAAATTGAGGGTTAGAAATCATTGGCTGAAGAGGACTGCCAACCTCTTCAAATCTTAATTTTATTTTGTTTTATTTGTCCGAACTTAGTCCTTGACGACGCCATTTAAAGTACATATTCCCCAGTGGCGATTTCTGAGGGGATGGGTGGTGTATATACTTCGCAAAATGAAGACATTACGAAAACACGCTTATTCAAATCTCAGTTTCTGGCGAAAGAATGTTCACAATACTGGTTAACCGCTTAAAGGACTAAGCCTGTCCAGTAAACGTGTGGCTAGGTAAACTGACCGCGCTCGACATGACCCCATTGGGTTGACAGAGCCGTAAAATCTCAACACAAACAAATATTGAAAATTTTACAACCAAAAATAGGAAAATTTTCATATAAAAAAGTCTAATATTTTTCATATTCCTGCTCAAAACATAGATTGTGGGTACTCGTTGGAACCGCCTCGGCGAGGCGGTTCTAACGAGTACCCACAATCTATGTTTTTTAGCAAAATAAAAAAAATAATGTATGTATCCTTGTAAACCCCAGTTTTACTATATAAAAGGGGGTTAAAGGGGTCAACATTATATAGGCATGTTTTCGTGATGTCTTGTAAAAACCGATTCTCCAATTTTCGCTCTTTTGTGTGTTCTTTGTTTCCAAAGGCAACCGTTTGGATTATTATCATACAAGCGCAAGCTGGTTTGGGCATGTACTATAACTCGCACAGTATGATTGGTTGAACCGGCAAGGTTCAGAGATACGTGGATTGGTTATAGTAGATTACATAACCAATAATATAATTAATCTGTATTGCACTCTTGATATAACATTCTTGATCTTTAGTTTTATTCATTTCCGTAAATAAACAATGGCTGAAGTTTAATCGGCTCTGATTACGTTTTTAAACCTCTTTCCACGATCAGCTTTTGAGGTCCATTTGTCAGGGAAAATCCAATCCGAGTAACGCTATGAGAAAAAAAGAGTCTTAATTAAAGCTCGATTCCTGGGCTACTTTATTTATTTATTTATTTATTTATTTATTTATTTATTTATTTATATTGCTACTTTAGATGTAACAAAAAAACAGGAGTTTCACTTTCGTTCCAAACTGATTTTCCCAGATTGTTGTTTTGATAATTATATTTTTTCGTAAAATTAATTTGAAGAAGCAAGTTTAGAGAATTTATGGCCTCGGCCTTTAAAATATCCTCCAAAAATGACCAGGTCAACAAGGCTCTTACTATATATACATTTTGATTGTATTTGAGGGCAAGAATGCAAGTTCAAAATGGATAAAAAAGCAACAAAAAATAATGAGGATAAGGGAATTATACCAAATCCACAGGCACCTTTCATCACGAAAACATGCCTATATAATTTTGACCCCCTTAAATCCCACTTTTATATAGTAAAACTGGGGTTTTCAGGGGTATACATTATTTTTCTTATTTCTACTCAAAAACATAGATTGTGGGTACTCGTTTGAACCGCCTCGCCGAGGCGGTTCTAACGAGTACCCACAATCTATGTTTTGAGCAAAATTATGAAAGGTATTAGATATTTTGTGTCTGAAAATTTTCAGTTTTTTTGAGGTGACATTTTCAACATATTTGAATAGGCGTGTTTTCGTAATGCACATCTTCAGACCATAACAAAATAATTGGTAAAGTTTCAAAGAGATCGGCATTGAACTGTAAATGGAGTTGCGCACACTATCTAAACACTTAAATAGTATTAGAGGACAAAAATTACTATGACCAAAATGCAGAAAAAGTGACAAAAATAATATGAGGATTATACCAAAAGCACATGCACATCTTAAGACCAAAAACACGTGTAAAGTTTAAAAAAGGTCAGCCTTGACCTGTAAGTGGAGTTACGCACACAAGGTACCCACGATCTATACACTGCAGTGCGATAGTATTAGAACACACGAATCATACCAAACTATCAATACACTTTGATGGTTTTGAACACAAAAAAGTGACTAATTTTAAAATTATATTAACATTATACCGAAAGCACATGCACATCTTCAGGTCATGCTAAAAACACCTGTAAAGTTTTAAAAAGATCTGTAAGCGGAGTTACGCACACAAAAAAGTGACAAAAAATAACATGATGATTATATCAAAAGCACATGCACATCTTCAGATCAAGACAAAAAAACAATTTTAAAGTTTTAAAAAGATCGGCTTACACCTGCATGAGGATTTGAGCACACAAGGTATCTACCATCAGGTTGATACTTGCTCAGGCATCTCAGAATCACGGAATTACGGAAACCCCTCGCTTTTCTTCAAAAATGCGGGGACAATAAATGTTCTGATACTCAATTTCACGAAAATAATTTATGGTCTCAATGAGGTTCTGTAGATTCTGCACATCGCTGAGAAACACATATTATACATACTTATTATAAAAATATATCAAATACGCTCACATTACGAAAACAAGTCTATTCAAATATACTGAAAATTTCACCACCAAAAAATGAAAATATTGAGATAAAAATTCTGATATTTTTCATAATTCTGCTCAAAATATAGATTGTGGGTACTCGTTAGAACCGCCTCGGCGAGGCGGTTTTAACGAGTACCCACAATCTATGTTTTTGAGCAGAAATAAGAAAAATAATGTATACCCCTGTAAACCCCAGTTTTAGTTATAAAAGTGGGGTTTAAGAGGGCCAAACTATATAGGCATGTTTTGTTGATAATATCACAAGGCTTTTAATGCCTTTAGATGATAAATGTAACTATTATTTAATTGGAAAGTTAATTGCCTCCCTTTACCGAACTCGGCTACGCAGCCTTATTCACAAATTGCCTATTTCATATTTTCTCCTAGAGTATTTTAGTGTGTAGTCCTCAGTAGCGTTTGAGCCAGCGCCCGACAAAACCTACAATTATACCTGTGCAACAAGCAAAGACTAAGGTCAGCCTGTACATCATCCCATTCGTTTATCCTTTTCTGGATAGCCTGGATGCTGTAGAAGGTACATTCGATCAGCAAAGACTCTGATCAGACTGCGCGAATGCGCAGTCTGATCTGAGTCTTCGCTGGTCGCACAAGTCTTATTGTATATAGGTTTTGTCGTGCGCTGGCCCTTTTCGTAGCAAACTGGAACAGTTTAATTTTCAGTTGAAAATAGTATTTTTCAGATAACAGAAAAAGTAGGGTTATAGCAAAAATAGCTCAACCTTTAAGGCATATTGTTGGATATATCGACCACCAGAGAAGGCCCTGATCAGAATCTGTAAATTTGCAGGCTGATTTGGTCCCTCCGTTGTTTTTCGCATTTGTCATTTTTCTCTTGGGGAGGCTCGAATATTTTCTACTACCCTAATAGCAAGAGCCCGGGGAGCCTGCATTCGCTGTTACCCATTTTAGAAATGATTATGTCTCCAAGGAAACTAACTACAGTCGAACCTCAATGGCTCGAACATCTTTGGGACCAAGGAAATTCGTTCGAGACATGGGTAGTTCGAGCCACTGAGGGTTGATCATGGCACTAGTTCAGGAAGCAAATAACGATGATTTAGGGAAAGCTTTTCGATTTTCTACACAGTGATTGTATGTTGAATGTACTCATTAGAATCGCCTCGATGAGGCGATTCTAATGAGTACACACAACCTACAATTTCACGATAAAATAATAAAAGTTCCTTAAATATTTTTTTTTCTTGAGCTATCAGAAGAATTTCGTAGGTACTCAAAAACGAGTTCGAATTATCCATGGTAAACGAGCCATCGGTGTTCGAGCCATCGAGGTTTGACTAAACATGTATTGACAAGGACAGATTTGCCATTGTCAATGGAGCCTGCTCTTAAAAGAGAAAATTTGCTACTTCTGGGTTAAGACTAGTCCCCAGTTTTTGAACGGAATCAAGCATTGGGGGACTAAATTGCTTGTCCCTTTAAAATAGGTCAGATGTATCAAATCACCTGCAGCAATTATAGGTGACTTGTGGAAAAGTATATGAGAAATACTGAAGAATTTTCGAAAATCGTACATGCATCTATATGATAAAAATAATAACTTCAGCCTCATGTTGATGTGATGGAAAGCAAACAGGAAGCTACAAAATTTGTTTCCCTTGCAAATTATGTAGAAAAAATACCATCTGTATCTAACCCCCGCAAGTGTTTTTTTCAGTCCGTGTGACAATAATATCGTAGTCATGAATACTATTATCGAAAAAGCGCCTATTCAAATATATTGAAAATTTCATCACCGAAAACTGAAAATTTTCAGATAAAAACTTCTGATATTTTCATATTTCTGCTCAAAACATAGATTGTGGGTACCCGTTAGAACCGCCTCGGCGAGGCGGTTCTAACGAGTACCCACAATCTATGTTTTTGAGCAGAAATAAGAAAAATAATTTATACCCCTGTAAAACCTAGTTCTACTATATAAAAGTGGAGTTTAAGGGGGTCAAAATTATATAGGCATGTTTTCGTGATGCTATAAATATTTCATTTCATGTAGTGACACTATTTAAGCCACAACGTCAAAAAACGTACCTTCAGACAAATGGGCCAAATAAAGATTCAGATCAGCCTGCGCATTTGCGGATGCGCAGGCTGATTGGAGTCTTCGTTGGGTCATATGTCAGAAGGTATGCTTTCTTATGTTGAAGCTTATTTGTATTTTCACGAGAGCGAAGCAGGAACAGTGTAATATAGGGACATCGGACTCAAGAAGATTCTGATTTAACTGCGTGAATGAAAAATTTTATCTCATCACGAAAACATGCCTGTATAATTTTGACCCCCTTAAACCCCACTTTTATATAGTAAAACTGGGGTTTACAGGGGTATACATTATTTTTCTTATTTCTGCTCAAAACATAGATTGTGGGTACTCGTTCGCCTCACCGAGGCAATTCTAACGAGTACCCACAATCTATGTTTTGAGCAGAAATATGAAAAATACGAGATTTTTTTTTATCTGAAAGTTTTTCAATTTTTGGAGGTAAAATTTTCTATATATTTGAATAGGCGTGTTTTCGAAATGTGTACAATAGCTTTTGTCTTATAACGCTCGTGAGAATTCTTTCTTTTTCGCAAATAGCGGATCCCAAATCCGTAAGGCCCATTTTTCTAATCTGGTTTAATTCTTTTAGCCTAGTTGGATTATGTCCACGAGTGACCTGCCCGGAATCAAATTGATCTTTAGCAGAAGACATTCTGAAATATTTTTCTTATATTTCTCAGAAAATAGTTTTGATATTTTATGCAAATTGTCTCTTAAGGGTAACAAGAGTTACGGAGTACACAAGACTGTGACTTCAGACGGACGGACCAGTGGGACGAACCGACAAACTCCCTATAATATATAATGTATAATCCAAAGAGCTTTCTTTCCTTCGACCAAGTCTGTAATTCTACTAAGTATCATCAATTATATCGAGGGACTTAAGAGTGTTGGAGTCCACAAGATTGTGCCCTCGGACGGACGAGCCCGATCACGAAAACATGCCTATATAATATTGATCCCCTTAAACCCCACTTTTAATAAGGAAAACTGGGGTTTACAGGGGTATACATTATTTTTCTTATTTCTTCTCAAAAACATAGATTGAGGGTACTCGTTAGAACCGCCTCGTCGAGGCGGTTCTAACGAGTACCCACAATCTATGTTTTGAGCATAAATGTTAAAAATATCAGAGTTTTTTATCTGAAATTTTTCAGTTTTTGGAGGTGAAATTTTATATATATTTTCATACGCGTGTTTTCGTAATGATTAAAATCTCATATTTATCCTAAATATTGGGACACCTTAACGGCATACCATACTTGTCTTAACATTTGTTCAAGTCCATTGTACTAGTTGTGGATGTACAGTATTACCTCAATGGCTCAAACCCGGATGGCTCGTTAACCGTGGATGATTCGAACTCTTTTTTCAGTACCTACGAAATTCTTCCAATAGCTCAAGAAAACAAATATTTAGGGATTTTTTCTTATTTTTTATCATGGAATTGTATGTTGTGTGTACTCATTAGAATCGCCTCATCGATGTGATTCTAATGAGTACACTCAATATACAATCATTGTGCAGAAAATCGAAATGATTTCACTAAATTATCGCTATTTGCTTCCTGAACTGGTGCCATGATTAACCCTCAGTGGCTTGAACTATCCATGTCTCGAACGAATTTCCATGGTCCCAAAGATGTTCGAGCCATTGAGGTTCGACTGTATTTAGAAATTTCCCTTCAGAAGGTTTAACCCTTAAAGCGCTAAGAAAACTGTTACAGTCGTTCTTCTATTTTATTATTTTCAGAGAAAATAAGACTTGGCATTTCTTATGAATCGTCTATTATGCAGAAACATCAAATGGTGAGTTAAGGCATTGGATCTTCGCAGTTCACCAAAAGAATCGTTGCATCTTTGTATCATCTAGAGTTAATGGACTAAGTAATCAGTAAAACTAGGGCCTAACTATACTTAGACTGGCTCCAGTCTCCAGTGACTAATTTTCATTATTTTGTTTGATAATCCACTGAAATACATGTATACCAAAATAATATAGTAACCAGCCTTTATAGTCATGATTTTATTCTGGTTTTATTTTAGTGGACTATCAAATAAGAAGAAAAAAATGTTTAGTCACTGTAGACAGCAGCCAGTCTAAACAATACCGATGGACCGGGTCATCATTTTTCGCATGTACATGTATGTCATTTTTATCTCTTTATTTACCAATTGTTTATTTATATGGTCGAGAGCTTGTTTACATAGTCTAATAATACAGATCCTTGGAGTTTGGTTTTAAATTATTGGGACCCGGTCAGAAAATGTAACTGGGTATGATTAGACCATGTTTGTCAACAAACAAAGATCACCGTGGGAAAACCACCATTTCATGGTGCAAACAGCGACGATCCAGGTCTCGGAAAACAGCGAGAATCCAGGTAAGTCTGTCCCAATAAACATGCAAGTCAGAATTTTATAAATCGCTATATACATTCTACACTGTTATGTACCCTGATGGCAAGACTAACTGTGCGGATGTGCAGGCTGTCCTGTGTCTTCGATGTTGGTTGGTTTTCCTACGGTGAAATTTAATATTTTGGACAGATTAAACAACATGGATGGCTTAACCCATAAAGTCCACTCTCCATGAGACAGAGGGAAAATGAAGGTACCATTTGTATTTTAAGCATAGGGACAGACAAAACAAACATGTGCAAACAGTGTAGACCCAGTTCAGACGCTACAGAACGCGGCGTCTGACTAGTGTCTACACTGTCACTCGTCCAGTTGTTTTCAAAACATCAAATCGTAGTAAAACGTACGGACTTGAAGTATCGGGGGACCTTTTTACGGCACACGACACTAACACCAGCAAACGCGAAAATAAAGTCTAAATGCTATCATGGAATGTCATAAAACTTTGACAAAATATGTGCGGAAATTACAAGGCCATGTTGGTTGTAGTGTTGCTGGGGGTGGGGGGCTAGTGGTATCATATGTTTTTGTTTAAAGCCCCTCGTTATTCTGAATTGTTACCATTCATACTACTGGTTGATGTGCAAAGGAGAAAAGGGATCTAAGACCCTGTTAGCTCAAATCCAGCGGGAACATAACGTTTATACAACGTCGCATTAACGTCGATGCAAAGTCATGAGCACGGCATCTATACAACGTCGCACAAACATGACGTTGCATCGACGTTAGTGCGACGTTGTATAGATGTCGTGCTCATGACTTTACATCGACTTTACCATGACGTTGCATTGACGTTAATGCGAAGTTCTATAAACGTCATATGCCCGCTGGGAAGAAACCCAAATCAGCATATGCGTTTGCGAGTTCTGATCAGGACTTTCGCTGCCGACTCACAGAAAATCGTAGTATTGTAGAACATACAGATGAACACAGAAAATCTTATCAGACTGCGCGGATACACAAGAAATAGGCCGGGCTCCTTAGCATAGTCGGTAGCGGGTCTGCCCGCAGATCCAGGGATCGCAAGTTCGAAACTCAGCTCGACCACATAACTTTCTTGAAGATTGGTCAGGAAATCATTTCTACGATCGTTTTCCCTCTTCCGCTGATACAAGAAGGTACTAGCGAAGGCTTGTACACGAGTACTGGTTTACCGCCCAGAGGACTAAGCCTGCCCAGGGAAAGCGTGAGCAGACTAATTGGCCGGTTCGACATGACATTAACAGTGTTGACTGGGCCGTAAAACCCCAACTCAAACAAGCATACAGAACAGAGCTTTTTTCTCGCGATGTGCAACTTTTATGGACATATTACAATTATTTAGGTTGATTTTTATCTATTTAACGCAATCAGACCAAATACAATATATAATAAGACCATTATTATATGGTATTCGTGCCGCGTCATGCCAAAGCCAACCTTCTTACATTATTGTAAACAATGAAGAGCCACATCAGCCTGTGTGTCCCCGTCATCCACTGATCGCCACACCCAGTACATGACATTGTGTACTGAAACAACGAAAAGTTTGGCGAAATTCTTGATGCAAAGGCTGGACGGGCCTACGTTTTCCACACTAGGCATAGGGAACAAAGCTCATTTATATTCAACAAGTAACCCTTAACCCTTAAAGCGCCAATCACAACAATTGTCGTCTGCTTTGTCATCTGCTTGTGATTTTAAAAGTCATTTTTGCAAACAGTGTGGACCCAGATCAGACTGATCCTGCCGTGCCAGCTTAAAGATTCAAACACTATTACATTTACCTTACCATATTGGTCCTAAAGTTTGAACACGTCTATCTTACCATCACGAAAACATGCCTATATAATGCTGACCCCCTTAAACCCCATTTTTATATAGTAAAACTGGGGTTTTCAGGGGTATACATTATTTTTCTTATTTCTGCTCAAAAACATAAATTGTAGGTACTCGTTAGAACCGCCTCGCCGAGACGGTTCTAACGAGTACCCACAATCTATGTTTTGAGCAGAAATATGAGAAATATCAGAGTTTGTTTATCTGAAAATTTTCAGTTTTTGGAGGTGAAATTTTCTATATATTGGAATATGCGTGTTCTCGTAAAGCTACCCGTAATTTGTCTACAAAACTGATCAATGATTGGCAGACAGGGCAGACCCTGATCAGACACCATGCTCAACAGTCCGGCTGAATACCTACAAGTTGAAAATATGGTACTGCAATAAATATCGAGGAACAGGAAAGCAGAAGATTCTGATTAGACGGTGTTGTTCGCAAATGGTCATTACGAAAACACGCCTATTCAAATATATGGTAAATTTTGCCACCAAAACCTGAAAGTTTTCAGATTAAAAATTCTGATATTTTTCATATTTCTGCTCAAAACATAGATTGTGGGTACTCGTTAGAACCGCCTCACCGAGGCGGTTCTAACGAGTACCCACAATCTATGTTTTTGAGCAGGAATAAGAAAAATAATGTATACCCCTGTAAACCCCAGTTTTACTGTATAAAAATGGGGTTTAAGTGGGTCAAAATTATATAGGCGTGTTTTCGTGATGGACGGTGTTGTTCGCAAATGGTCATTTCGAAAACACGCCTATTCAAATATATTGAAAGTTTTCAGATAAAAATTCTGGTATTTTTCCTATTTCTGCTCAAAACATAGATTGTGGGTTCTCGTTAGAACCGCCCCCACAATCTATGTTTTTGAGCAGAAATAAGAAAAATAATGAATACCCCTGTAAACCCCAGTTTGGAGTTTAAGAGGGTCTAAATTATATAGGTATGTTTTCGTGAAGATAAGGGCCTTTTTTGTGCGCCACCATCATTTTGTTTGTAATGTCTGTGTCGGCACCTTAACCGAAGATGGCATATCTACAATTTATCATTGGAATACCGTGAGTTTACGATCTCCAGGAATGCAAAACGCGAGTATTACAAATGTCTAGTGTGACTCAAGAAACTTTTGTGAATGGCAATTATGACTCAACTGATTATTTGACCCTCTAAATTCACGCAGAATACCATGTTCTGACTAAGCAGTACGGCAGGACGGCATGAACAAACAATGGAAACCCAAATCAGACACAACAGAATGTGTGGCGGCCGTAAAAAGTCACCATACTTCTTTATAGTGTAGTTATATTTTCTGGTCCATTGCAATCGTTGAGCCCATTCTGGGATTTTGGAAAATGTATATGAGGTCTAATGAGAGATAGAAGCAGTATTTCTATTATCTCCCTTGACAGGTAAATTCTAAGGTAGATCAAATACTAACCAGGTCCTTCTAACTGGACTCCTCTGCTTTTATCATAGGTCATCAGTGGAATTTAACAAATTCTTAACTTTACATTTCTCCATATCCATATGGAAGATTAATTATTATTATATATTTCATTGCACAGAAAATGTTTCTTTTAAATAATTTGGAAGCTGTATTGGCATATGACCTTGTTAAAATTAGATTTATGAAGGAAAAGGAAGTGATACTTAATGGAAACATAAATGATAAAAGCACAGGAATCAATTTATTGGACCTGGTTATTTACAGAAAGTAATCAAGGGAGTTAACTGACTGCTTTCTCCTATTGGCCTAAACTAGTTAGCCTTGCCCAGAAAACTTAATATTTCGTCTTTTTTTAGTTTTGTGAAAGTGTTCATTGCTTTCAAGGGTCATTCCCTAAATTTAGAATCTACACTGTTTGCCATTCATCCAATTGTTTTAGACACACCCATAAGTAGTTAAAATGGACGTCTTTAAATTTTAGAACAAGTACCGTAAGCCTTTAGGTGTCCGAATATTTAGGATCTATTGGTATAAATGCATTAATCTGGCAATGCACACATTTTCTATTTTGGAACATCACGAAAACATGCCTATATAATTTTGACCCCCTTAAATCCCGCTTATATATAGTAAAATTGGGGTTTACAGTATACATTATTTTTCTTATCTCTGCTCAAAAACATAGATTGCGGGTACTCGTTAGAACCGCCTCGCCGAGGCGGTTCTAACGAGTACCTGCAATCTATGTTTTGAGCAGAAATATGAAAAAATATCAGAGTTTTTTTTTTATCTGAAAATTTTCCGTTTTTGGAGGTGATTTTTTCTATATATTTGAACAGGCGTGTTTTCGTAATGCCTGGTCTCACTTTCAGATAGTTGGCTGCCATTTTTTCGTATTCTTTTCTAATGTTTTAATTTAAATGGAGATGAAGGATTCCATGGGTTAGCACTGGTTATCCATCATAATTATCTAAATATTAGAATAGCTTACCGTCAGAAGTCTACGTATTGGGATAGGCAGGCCTGATTAAACAATGCAGATCCAGATCAGACGCCACAGAACGCGTCTGATCAGGGTCTACACTGTGTGCCATTAATCCAGTAATGTATAGTAAAATGTTGTTCAGATTTAAGGACAAATTTGATATGGAGTTAAATTGTCTCAATGTTTAGGGTATACACGGTATCCTTACCGTACTAAGCCTAGTAAACACACAACGTCGTAATACTGTTGTTTCGTCACTAGCCACGCCGAAAAGACATTATTACCACGTTGCGTCCCAGTAATCACACAACGACGTAATAACGTCTTTTCGATCAGTTAAATAATTGGATAAATTTTAATCAGTTACCTAGTAATATGTCTAAAACTGCTGACGGAATTGCAAACCGTACAGATCTTGATCAAACTACTCGAGTTTGATCTGGGTCTATATTGTAAGGCCGGTACGCTGTTTGCGTGAATGCTGACCCAGCTAGCATTATACATAAATCTATAGCGGGCCGTTATCGGCTCGTCAGCTACGAAGGCAAGTCAATAAGTAACCAGCCTATCCCATTTCCAATTGACCGGGACACCCAAGATATTCATGCCTTGTTTCAATGCATGTTTTAGGCCTGAGGGCAAAATTGCACCCTTATCGTGTTATTCACCGATGCAAAAGTAAGCTTTTCGTCAAAAGCTGTGTACCGTGCTGTAATTCGGTACTTGTATTTGAAAGAAAAAACAGGTCAGGAAATACATTGCGAGTTGACCAATGTTTATGGGTCTTCTGCACCATCGTATGCACAAGTTAAATTCTGGGTTGGGGAATTTAAACGCAGTAGAACGTCTTTAGAAAACGAAACCAGGTCTGGACACCCATCAGATGCCAAGAATGAAGAAATGTGTAACAAAGTACGGGATCTGGTGTACTCTGATAGGTGAATTAAGGTGGAAGAAATAGCGAATGCATTACACATTTCACATGGTAGCGTTTCAACAACTTTACATGATCGCTTGGGTATGCACAAGCTAGCAGCCCGTTGGGTCCCAAAATCCCTTAGCGACGAGCAAATGGCAACCAGACCATCAGTATACAACGCATTGTTGAAGCGGTTTAGGTTAAAGGAAGATGATTTTTTTTCACGTCTGGTGACTGTAGATAAGACCTGGGTCCATTATTATGAGCCAGAGAATAAAGCTCAAAGTCGCCAGAGTGTAGGGCCGGGGTCTCCGAGGCCAAAGAAGTTCAAAACGCAACCCTCTGCTAGCAAGGTGATGGCAACTGTATTTTGGGACACACAAGGCGTTATTATGTTGGACTTTCTAGCAAAGAAAAGTACAATAACAGTTGCGTAATATGCAAATTTGCACGACCAACTGAGAACTGTGATCCGTGAAAAACGCCGAGGTAAACTCTCCAAAGGAATTCTGCTCCAACAGGACAATGCGAGAGTCCACACTTGCAAAATTGCAATGGATGCTGTTGAGCGGAATGGGTACGAGCTAATACCGCACCCCGCCTATTCTCCGGACTTAGCTCCTAGTGACTATTTCCTATTCCCAAACTTGAAAAAGGATATCCGTGGACGTCATTTCCGGTCCAACGAAGAAGTCGTGGCGGCAGTTGAGGAGTGGGTCAGAGACAAGGACCCTGACTTATTCAGTTCTGGGCTGATGGCACTGGAACACCGTTGGTCCAAGTGCATCATTCTAGAGGGCAATTATATCGAAACAAAAAAGAGATCGATCTCACCCAGAAATACGTTAGGCTGTTTTTTTATTGACTCGCCCTCGTACCCTGACGGGCCGATAACGGCCCGCTATAGATTTATGTAGAATGCTTACTGGGGATAGATACTTTTTGTCTTAGCTAAGCTATTTCAAAGTCCGTTTCGTTACCTAGAAGTGCTGAGGGAATGGCAAACAATGCAGACCCCGTACAGATGGTCTATGCCTTTTGATCGGTACGCAATTTGTATGAATGTTGTTACATTTTTGTCAGTTTTTAAATGCTAAGCTAAGCTATTTCAAAGCTGAAAATGGAATTAGCATTCTGTCTAGCCTATAGCATAAACAAAAACTACGAAAATTATTATTCGTACTGGGGATACAGGCATTGATAAGACCGTTTTAGGACATCTTTAGCGGCATTCAAAGTAAATTCGGTCGATTACCAGCTGTATCCACTGAAGATGACTTGGCATGAGTAAGAGATGAATAATGAATATGAACCAGACACCGTCAAACCTACGTCATATGCGAACGGCGAAGGACCAGACCAGCCTGTATGTGTGTAATCTGTTCTGAAGAAGATGACTTGGCATGAGAAATAAATGAATATGAACCAGACATCAGCAAACCTACGTCATATGCGAACAGCGAAGGACCAGAGCAGCCGGCATATGTATTATCAGTTCAAGGTCTTCGCTGCTCATATACGCAATATTTCACTGTGTTAACAAGTCTATATAATGTGTATCTCCATATTATATAGTGAAAGCAGAGCTTTGTGGAGTTCTAGATCATTTGGGGTACTTTCAGAGTTTTGCAGCTATTAAACCAGCTTTTTAACTTAGTTTTTACCTCCAGCAACCCCTTGCTCCAGGGGCGGATCTAGAGGGGGGTGGGAGGTTCAGTCGAATGAAAATTTTTGATACCGTATTCATCCCAATAAATATTCGACCCCCTTACTCTTTACCTTATACTTCTAAAATTTTCCGTTTTATTATCTGTGAACATGTCTAAATTGCAGGATGAGTGACAAACAGCATAGACCCTGATCAGACGCCGCTTTCTGCGGCGTCTGATCAGAGTCTATACTGTTTACTCAGGCCTGTCTGACCGAAAACATAGAGTAAGTTAGTATGGTAATTTGATCAGATCGACACCCTCTCCCCTCAAACTCAGAAATTTTGAACACCCCATTTAATAATCCTGGATCCGCCCCTGCTTTTTACTGCATAAATCTGTCTTAATAGATTCAATCTCCAAATTCTTTCTCCTTTCCCATATTAGGCCTAATTGGTGAAAATACCATAGCTTGAATAGTTCTAGAAAAGAGGAGTATCAGGTTAAGTAAATTTCTTATTTCTTCAAAAAGACATACGTTGTGGATATTTATTAAATGCACCTCGCAACGGCGCTTCTAATGGCCACAAGTGGCATAAATTTTATAAAGAAATAAGAAAAAAAAAATAAGTTATAACATTGGCTTACGGCTGAGAAGTGTACATACATGTATTTTACGGAAGCGTTTTTACGTAATATTAAATTGGCTTTAAAAGCGGGCCTGACATTATCGCGATATATTTTCCACAAGTAGATTACGTATAACCGCACCAGGTACCAAATCTGACCTAAGTATTAGGACACCTTCTATCCTTACCATACTTATCCCAATATTTGAGCAAAAAAATTTGCTGCATTCTGTGTTCTGTGGCGTCTGATCTGGGTCTTACACTGTTTGCTTAGATCTGTCCGTCCGAATGTTTAAGGTAAGTATGGTTTAAAGGCGTTTTAGCGTGTAAACGAACAGGAAATCTGACTGATCTAGTCGTCCCACAGTCTTGTCAGAGTGTTCGCTGTTCGCCTCAAGAACGCAGGTACGACAGAATCTACAGGCGACAAACAAATGAGCCGGGGACAACATTTCTTATAAAATCCGCGCAGTCTGATCAGAGTCTTGAAGACGCTTTGGATCCTTTGCCACTCCATTACGAAAACACGCCTATTCAAATATATTGAAAATTTTACCACCAAAAAAAATGAAAATTTTTAGATAAAAATTCCTGATATTTTTCATATTTATGCTCAAAACATAGATTGTGGGTACTCGTTAGAACCGCCTCGGCGAGGCGGTTCTAACGAGTACCCACAATCTATGTTTTTGAGCAGAAATAAGAAAAATAATGTATACCCCTGTAAACCCCAGTTTTACTATATAAAAGTGGGGTTTAAGGGGGTCAAAATTATATAGGCGCGTTTTCGTGATGTCACAGTTTGCCCTGCGAAGACTCAGACCAGACTGCGCTGATCTGAGTCATCGCTGGGCGCACATGAATATTGTAGGAAATGCTGTGCCCCGCCTCGACTACGTATAGCACATATTGACATAGATTTTCTCTTGCCTTATATGTGCTTTGATCATTTTATGCTCGATACGGTGCATATTAAAAAGCTTACCAAATTTAATGCATGCAAATATATTTATTCAAGCAGTCAATGAAAACGCATAGCTGGGAAATGAATGAATAGAATTACTTGCAACATATTTTCATATTCCATTAATTTCTCATCTACCTTCTGAAAAAACTAATTATAAAGTCAATTTCATATCTTTATTGGCGTCAATGAGTTGCTATTTACGCCCAAAACACGACCTCCTACTCAAACACTAAACTTTACCACTCTCTGTGCCAAATCAAAAGACGACAAATTGACATTTTTCTTATTTTTCCAGAAAATAGTATTTGACATTTCATGCAATCTGCGGAGATAATTTGCATCAACTGTCAAGCCTATTTTCTGGGGAAAAAAATATGAAGAATATTTCAAAATTTCTGCTAATTTTTTTACCCTGCATACAAAGCGTTTATTCAATGACATCAAATATGCATCCATCTGTTTTTAACACATAGTGTCACAGGTTACAGATGAGTAAAAACATGTAAAAGTAGCTCATAAAGGAATTCTCCTGCACAGTTAAAGAAAAAAAAAAAAAAAAAAAAAAAAAAAAAAGTAGGCCACGACCGCCCTGGAATGAAAGTTGGCGACATTATTCGAATAGACCGATGGTGACTTCCTAGTTCTCATTTTCTACTTCTAACTTGCAACTTTCCACTTCTTAATTCATAGTTTTCATACAGAAGTAAGAAAGAGAAAGTGAGAAGTGGGAAATTAAGATGTTAGAAGTGGGATGTCAGATGTAAAAAGAAGGACTTTGCAAGTAGGAAGCTCCCATTATTTCTACTCCCACTTTCTAGTATACAATTTCCTACATCCCACTTCCTACTTCTTAGCCCTGACCTTCCCCACTTCTGACTTCCTACTTCCTACTTCTGACTTCTCACTTTAGACTTAGGACTTTCCACCATCTAGTTTTCACTACCTGTATATACACAGAAGGGATCAAAAGTTTCGTCAGAATTGCCTCCTTCGAACGAGTATCAATTCGATTTAACAGAAAACTGGGGTTTACGTGGGTACACATTATTTTTCTTATTTCTGCTCAAAACTGCTCAAAACCATAGATTGTGAGTACTCGTTAGAACCGTCTCGCCGAGGCGGTTCTAACGAGTACCCACAATCTATGGTTATGAGCAGAAATATGAAAAAATATCAGAATTTTTATTTGAAAACTTTCGGTTTTTGGCGATGAAATTTTCAATATATTTGAATGGCCGTGTTTTTCGTAATGTTAAAATTTAGGACAACTATAGTGAGCAGTTGAGGTGTCTGAGTTTAAGGTAATATGGGTAAGTAGTTTTGTATTTCTTGAAAGTATGATCTGTCCAGCCGTCTGTCCGATACGCAAAGCTCTAATCACTGACATCTTGTTTGTCTTGCCTCCCCTCTTATAAGCAGAATTAGTCGCAGAGATACTATTTCTTGGTGAGTGGCGTGGCAATAAGAGTATTCGCCGGCGTAGACCCTCATCGGATATATTTAGCCTGAACAAAAACTCAGCATGCTGCTTTAATCTATATCGGGACCGTTATAGGTCCGGCAAGAATTCTGTCGGACCGATAACGGTCCAGATACAGATTTAAACAGGATGCTAAATTCCCGTCGGGCTGATAATGATCCGATATAATAGTTAGGGAGAATATTAACAACTGGGAACCAGCATTCTGCTTAAATCTATCTGTTGGTTATCGGCCCGACTGTAACCTTGTCGGACCAATCACGGCCCTATGTAGATTTAAGCAGAATGCTGACTGGAAAGTTACCTTTTCACCGGACTCGGCATCCTCACACATACTAGGCTGTTGTTTGACGCACTTCAGGGCATTTGACTGTATCTTATCAATGTTAGAAAAGTTTGAAATATTTCAATTAACGCTTCTTAAGCGCTTTAAGTGACATTGTTCACAACTTGAAGATTTATAGGAATTCGCATGAAACTCACAAGTACTTAAAATTTATTGTAGAAAAAAATCCTGCTAACAGCGAAAACCATGGCGCTATTCGCTGTTCAAAATATTCGCTATTCGCCATTTTCTCTCTGTGAGAAGGGGTGGATTTCTATTACATTGTACTTGAAACGGATGCTTGATTCGGAAAACTATGTTTCCATGTTTTATTTAAGGGGTCTTAAATAAGGGATACACTTGGTAGATATGTTGTATAAGGGAGACAATTTTATGTTTTTCTGTTTATTTACCTGCACACAAAGTCCACTCTGAAAAGGGGTCTACTCCTGCACACACTTAATCCCTTCTGAAAAGATAGTCTACTCTTTTATTGTACCATTTAGTACAAAGGAGCTTTTGTGGTTTTCTGTTTATTTACCTGCACACAAAACCCTGCCTCCCTCCCAACGGGGAGCAATTTGTTTCCTTTTAGAATAGGACCCTTTTCAGAAGGGTTTTGGTGTGCATGGAAATAAACAGGAAAACAAATAAAAAAAATTGTCGCCCTTTTTTCAAGCACATGAACCCAGTGGGCACACAACGTTAAAATGACGTCGTATCAACGTCGATGCGACGTGATCACGTCGCATCGACGTTGATACGACATCATTTTGATGCTATGTGTCTGCTGGGAAGACACATCTAAGCGGTAGATCTAATAACAAGAGTTGTCAGAAGACAACGCAGTTCGCCGGAAAGGGCTGATCGGATAAGAAAACACTCTTTAAATATTAAAGATTAAATGTAGAACATAAACTTAAACATAACTGTAAATGAAAGAGTATGACCTGACTTTGATGTCGGAAGAATGTCAAACTGAGAGATGGGGTATATGCCATTGAAACGTCTCACGGCCCCTTAGGCTGGTGTGAACAAAATATGAAAGCTATGTCTTCCGTGTTGAATCCCTTAGGTTGGTGTGGACGAAACTTCAGCAGTCATGTACACTTTTCAAAACTTAAACACAGCTGTAAATGACAAAGTATAACCTGACATTGACCTAGGCAGAAGGTGTGTACTATTGAAAGGTCTTACCCTAAGGTAGATGTAGACCAAATATTAAAGCGGTATATTGAATACTTCAGCAGTTACGAACACTTTTCAAAATTTAAGCTTAGATCTAATAACAAGAGTTGTCAGAAGACAACGCAGCTCGCCGGAAAGGGCTGATCGGATAAGAAAACACTCTTTAAATATTAAAGATTAAATGCAGAACTTAAACTTAAACATGGCTGTAAATGATAGAGTATGACCTGACTTTGATGTCGGAAGAATGTCAAACTGAGGGATGGGGTATATGCCATTGAAATACTTCAGCAGTTATGTACACTTTTCAAAACTTTAACGCAAAACTTTAACATGGGTGTAAATGACAAAGTAAGAGCTGACCTTGACCTACATAAAGGGTCTAACTAGGGGATGTGAGTGTATGCTATTGAAAGGGCTTACGCTAAGGTAGGTACAGGACAAATATGAAAGCAGTACCTCAAAGAATTAAAAAAAAAACTATGCACAGCTTTGAAAACTTAAACATTGTGCTAGCGCAAACGCGGACGCCGACAGACGCCGATGCCAACGACTGGGTGACAACATAAGCTATCCTGGGATATAGTCCCGGCGAGCTAAAAATTGCTAAAAAGTAACCAATAAATTTGGAACTCTCGTTTAAACATTGCAAAACTCTGCATATCGACCTAACAGAATAGACCTCTATGTCCTCTATATGCCCCTATTTCTACTATATATTAGGAAAATTTTATTGGGGTTCTGTTCAATACATAGACTTGTTAACGTAATGAAACTTAGACAAGTATTTAAAGACAGACACAATCCAGTAAGCACACATCGTCATAACGTAGTTTCGACGTCGCCGCAACGTCGTTATTGTGACGGAAAGACATTAGACCGGCTATGCTGCTGATTACATACCAAGGACATTTAAGACCCTTATTAGCTCAAGTAGTAAAATTTGGCCGTTTGCTGATCAGTCGAGGAACCTTTTCTTCCGGTGTGGTTTAATTGAGTGTCGAAGATGTTTACATACTCGAAGTCTCCTTATGAGTAAATATTTTAATCAGATTTGATCCGATATATTCCAAAAATCAATTGAACCGCAACTTGAGAAAGCGTATCTTCTGACAAGTGCGCCCATCGAAGACTCAAATCAGCCTGCGCATCCGCATCGTTGGCTATCCGAAATGCGCCCGATGAAGATTCTGATCAGACTGCGTGAATAAGCAAGTCATCGTCGGATCTAGGATAATTTCTGAGGGGGTGGGGGTGGGGTGGGGGAGGGGGGATGAGGGGGTCGATTTGATTGAATTAGTTTACTTACTCTTCGTACTCGGAAAAAACAAGCCTCTGCAAACAGTGTAGACCCAGATCAGACGTTGCAGAACGCAATTTTATACACATTTATAGGTAATAAAATGAACTTGTTGAAGAGAAGTGTAAGATAAAAAAAAGTAAAGGTGTGAATATTTAGGGTAAATTCGATATCTTAAATTTATCAAATATATCCGAAATTTCCCATGAAAATGAAATTTTGAGTTAAAGAGGGATTCGATTGACCCCCTCCCCTCCCCTCACACACACACACACACACACACACACACACACACACACACACACACACACACACACACACACACACACACACACACACACACACACACACACACACACACACACACACACACACACACCTCTTAATCCGCCCTTGGATGGCTGGCTGATCTGAATCTTTGCTAGACGCACATGCCCGAAGGTACGTTTTCTGACCTTGTGGCTCAATTATATCTATATCCGATGGCAGTCTTTCAAATATCATTGGCATATTAAGAAAACGATGGGCCATTGAGGCAATTTATGGACCCAGACTCAGCAGAAAATGTAAAAAAAAAAAAAAAAAAAAAAATAAAATAAAATAAAATAATAATAATAAAAAAAAATCCTGGTAAGGATGTGGACAAAGAAATATAAACTGAACAAAATTTAATTCAGATAGCACCCCTTGATTAAATTTTAAATTTTACCAATCTTCTTATCTACTATATTTTGCAGCCCCACAAACCTCTCAGTTAGGATCTGATTTTATTAAGGTTAATTAATAAATATTCTGATAACATAAAAATGATAGAAACTTCTAACAGGTAGCTAGCCTTTACTAGGTTTAAGAGTAAGTCTGCACACATGACATTGCAATTACTTTTTTTCATATTTTTCCCAGAAAATAGAACTTTACATTTCATACGAATCATCTCCATGGCATAGCCAGGAGACGAATCGCATGGAATGTCAAATTCTATTTTCTGGAAAAAAGTAAGAAAAAAAAAATACAAATGTACGGGTAATCTGTCCGTAGTCAATGAGTTTAAAGTGGTGAACATCTGTACTTCTAAAAAGTGGTGAACATCTTTACTTCTAAAGTTTGGCCATTTCGATTACCAGAGGCGGACCCAGGATGATTTCTGTGGGGTTCAATTTGATCAATGTACCGTACTTACTCTGCGTATAAGGACAGCCAGGCCTGAGCAAACAGTGCAGACCCAGATCAAGCGTCTGATCAGGGTCTATACTGTTTGCTACTCACCCCGCAATTTTACGCAAATTCAAAGGAAAAGAAATATAAGGTAGAGAGTAAGGCGTGTGAATATTAAGGGTAAATATGGTATCCTAATTTTATCCAAAGTTTCTCGTGAAAACGAAATTTTGAGTCAAAAATCGAAGGCAAAAGTCGACTGATCCTCCAAACCCCATCTCAATCCCCACAACCTCTGGCGATTACAACTTAATATCCCATATCAATGATCTTTACAAATGAACACTAACATTTATGCCAAATTGTAACCATCACGAAAACATGGCTATATAATTTTGATCCCCTTAAACCGCACTTTTATGTAGTAAAACTGGGGTTTACAGGGGTATACATTATTTTTCTTATTTCTGCTCAAAACATAGGTTGTGGGTACTCGTTAGAACCGCCTCGTCGAGGCGGTTCTAACGAGTACTCACAATCTATGTTTTGTGCAGAAATATGAAAAATATAAGAAGTTTTTATCTGAAATTTTTCATTTTTTGGAGGTAAAATTTTCAATATAGTTGAATACGCGTGTTTTCGTAATGCATAATATGATTTGAGTGTCTATACTAGAAGTATCTTAGAAAGCTGATGAAAACAAAATACTAATCGTTGTGAATAATATGTCGTATTTACCATAAGTGTTCGGACAGACAGGACCAAGCAAACGGTGTAAACCTAGATCAGAAAGCGTCTATTAGGAGCTCCTTTGTTTGCCACTCATCCTCATATTTTCACATTTTTTGGTCTCGGCTTAGCCTCGAGCAATGAAAATGGTATTTGGTCAGTCCATTGGCTAGAGCTTGTCGGTTTCAATTTCTGTGCGAAAAATAATCAAAGTATTCCTTAAGATTGAAGAGCTATGATCTTTTTCACTAACCGACTGCATAAAAGAATGAAAAGTGGCATTTGGCATTTTTTTTTTTTTTTTTTTTTTTTTTTTTTTTTGCTAGATCTTGTCAAATATCAATGTGTTTACATAGTTTTATCAAAATTTACCATACGGTTAAAGACCTAAGGTGATTTCCAATTTTTCATATTTTCGGCCTCGGAGTTGCCTCGGCCAAAGTAAAGTGGCATTTGACAGTTCCTTTGGCTAGATATCGTTAATATTAAATGAAGACCTACGGCGATATCATTATTATATATATTTACTTTACGTTTTTTGGCCTCGGCGTTACTCTGACAATGAAAATGACACTTTGAACGTCCATTGGCTATGTCTTGTCGGTGTCAATCTGTGTGCGAAAAATATTTCTGACGGTTAAAGAGTTACGGACATCAAAATAACCCA
Organism: Anodontia alba; assembly: GCA_964016985.1. NCBI lineage: Eukaryota > Metazoa > Mollusca > Bivalvia > Lucinida > Lucinidae > Anodontia > Anodontia alba. The sequence continues at coordinate 99,868,507 of OZ024825.1, read as the reverse complement.
TATGGTTTAAGACCTATGGCGATTTCCATATTTTTACATTTTTAGCCTCAGCGTTGCCTGTGTCAAAGGAAAGTGGCATTTGCTAAGCACATTGACTAGATCTTTTCTATATTAGTCTGTGTGCAAAAAATATCAAAGTATTCCTAAGTGTTCAATAGTTATGCCCATGCCCATTTTAGCTAACTGACCACGGACGGCATTGGCGGGTCCAGAATGATTTCTGAGGGGGGTTCGATTTGATAATATTACCGTACTTACTCCATGTATTCGGATTGACCGGCCTGAGCAAACAGTGTAGACCCAGATCAGACGCCGCTGAATGCGGCGTCTGATCAGGGTCTACACTGTTTGCCACTCCACCAGCAATTCCACACACATTCAAAAATGGACTTGCTGAAGAGTATAAGGTAAAAAAGTAAGGGTGTGAATATTTAGGTTAAATACGGTATCCAAAATTTATCCATGAAAATGAAATTTTGAGTCAAAGGGGTGGGGGTGGGGGTTTCAACCGAACCCCCGAACCCTCTCTGAATCCGCCCCTGGACGGAATGACACATGGACGATCTCACAAGTCGATTATAGGGCACACTCCGAAAGTCGATCTTACAGTCGATCAGTTGACTTTTCTTCGGGGTCATGCAATTTCCATACTACTGTAATAAAGGTGAACGTTTGAAAAAATAAATAAATAAAAACAGTTACTATTACGTTACAATCATCCTACAAGTCCACCAAGAATTTGGGACGTGAAACAGGCAGTGAATTTAAAAACAAAATCCACAAAATGATGGTTTCTACGCATACCGTTAAAACTAAGCGCAATCTGGATTTTGTTGTCTGCAGACATCAGTTAACGTGTCCTTATATTAAAATATATGGTGACCAAAGTTAATTTTGTACTATTTTTCATTTTTGACAAACGCTAAAATATGATGAAAATGCATTTTGACCAAAAGTCGATTTGTGTTAGACGCTCAGGAAATACGCTTCATTCTCTTTGAGGGTCGAAAATGAAAGAATTTTACTAATTTAAACAGAACAAACGTTATATGTGTAAAAATCCCGAGGTGTTGCATTTAATAAGTGTTATGTGTGCTTTTAAAAACAACGTCTGCTAACTTCTCTATAACATTCTGAGAAAAACTCTCCCCAGAAACGTCCGAAAATGTCTAAGGATATAAGGTGAAACCCAAACTATTTTAACAAACTAAAAGAGTCTTTTTATTTTTTCTTATTAAATGACTCGATCACATTTAATCATTACGGCATTGAGTGTGCAGCTAAATTTAGAATTTTAGAATTTAGCAAAAAAAAAAAAAAAAAAAAAAAAAAAAGGAAGGAAGGGCCATTAAAACTTTTTACGAACAGCAATTAGGAGTATGGGAGTAATGCATACCTCTGATGGGGGAATTAAATGAGAGATTTAAACTCCTCGGTGGTTTCTGCAGAAACCATAGTAGGTGGCAAATCATTCAAAAGTGGAATAGTTCAGGGGAAAAATAATATTTTACAGCATCGGTGTACGACAAGTATTTTATATACAGTCTACTCTCGTTATCCCGAAGTCCAAGGGACACTCTGAAATACTTCAAGATATACGTACCTTGACTATCAGATTTGCAGAATTGAGGAAAAAATAAATCGAACAACCACATTTTACAAATGAATATGTAATTTGACTCCTGAAAGAGATAAATTGAAACTATTGTGAAAAAGAGGAGAAATTGCTCCTTAGGAGCAAATTCTCCTCTTTCTCACAATATTTTGTTCCCTGTAGTTAGATTTCCATGTTAAACAGGACCAGATTTTCACTTCGAGATAAGCACTTATTCGAGATAAGCGAAGTGGTGATAACGAGAGTCGACTTATTGTAAGTCATGTAACGCTCTAACTTGTCTCAAACCAGGCACAGGGTCAAATATTTTGAACTTTCCAAGTCAACAGTACCTGTATGGATGTTATGGATGAAGGCCAGAGAAGTCTACTCCCGCCGGGCTTCCAGTGTTGCCTACCGCAATTCATCCAATATCTCGCCAAACAGGCTGGTGTTTCTCCAACGCCTGCAAGTCCAGCTGACAGCAGCCTCTGAACATTCTCAATTTGACTTGTAAAAATTTGAGAGTATATATATTAAACTGGGGCTGTGTACGCCTGCTTGGCACGCACAAGCGTTTTGTATGCATGCAGCTTCCTTGGTTTCTCTGGGTGCCAACAAAAGATTCCGGTGGAGAAAAACCAAGGGTCTTAGTATCTCTAGAAGAAGTATCCGAGACATGCTAATCTCAATCCAAATTGTCCGAAATAGTAACAACAAGGTATTTGCGGACTGGGTCTCTATTTCTAAAGTTTGATTGTACAATGCATAATCATGTTTAATTTGAAGAGTGTGCTGCGTCACTGCCATGGAATGGAATTTGTCAACACTATTTCACTTGGTAATCGGCTTCCCACCGAACAAGATTATCCAAGTCTTGTAGCAGTATTCTGCAGTCTTCTTCACAAGTTATGTTCCTATAAAGGACACAGTCGCCTGGGAACAGACGTACTGAAGACCTAAAGTTACCAAAGAGATCATTAATGACTATAAAAAACAGGATCGGTCCAAGAGCTGATCCTTGGAGGACTCCGGATAAGACTGGGATCGAGTCTGACGCTTGGCCATCTAAGCCTACATGTCGTGAGCGTCCAGATAACCACTAACTGATCTACTTATGGGTGGATCCTCTAATCCTATAAAATCTTATTTATATAAACAAATCTAATTTATATAAATAAGAGCCCCTGTGTGGAATATTATCGAAGGTCTTAGTGAAATCCATGATTATTACATTTGTTTGTTTATGTCCACGATTCACCGCACCATCCAGCTTCCTGGTAAGATCGTGAACAAACTGGACAGACTAGGTTCGCAAGACTTCCGATTTCGGAACATATGCTGATAGTCTGAAACAGTGCTTTCTGAGACTACGTGTTTATTTTTGAATGCTTCTATAAATTATATGGTCCAACATCTTGCAACAGATACACTTGAGCGACACAGGTCTATAATTTGCAGGGCCACATTTCTTTTTTGGTTTTGAAAATTTTTGCTACATTTGCTTGTCGCCATCAGTCCTCTGGTACTAATACCTGAGTAATACAGATTTTGTATATATAAGCAAGCACAGGGGCAATCTCAGTCCTACATTCTTCAGTCATGTTTATTTGTTGATTTTGTTAAGCCTTTATGTCATTTAATTCTGAAATATACAAGATTATTTTCTTCTTTTTTAATTAGAATATGGAGTTGACAGAACAAAACAATGTTATCAATCGAGACAAATGTTGACAGATGCATATCACTGGTCTAGACTTCTTTTAACGCCTTGGTAAAATATATAGGCCGTGTCAAGCAAAAAAGTGCCTGCGAGAATGCGCAAAATGTGCGGATTCATATCTTGCGCAATCGCAAGGTCTCATTCGGGGCTCTGCTCTCCATTGATACTGTCTATAGTATCCAATGATTCTGGCAGCGGACAGCGAAGGCCCTGATCCGCGCAGTCTGATCTGGGCCTTCGCTGTCCGCGTATGCCCCGAAGGCACATTTTCGCATGTCGTGGCTCATATAATCAGAAGAGATTATCCAAGACAGTCTGTGCAGACTAAACAAAGCCTCCATTATTAATCTTTGATCCAATCCACAAATGGGACATTTATATCAAATACGTCAAGAAACAATTACTCCAAATAATGATATGAATCTTGCCAATGGTTGCAATAGGCCAGCTATTTATTTGTGTAACACTTACTTTGTCTATTTCTAACATCTGTAGTTTCAGTGACTTGTAGTGAGGAATGTTGATATAATATGAGGGCGAGTCAATAAGTAACCAGCCTAACGAATTTCTAATTCGCCTACAAAGTAACGATTTTCACGTTATTGCAAAGCACGACCTAGGCATGTGTAAACAAATTGTACCTGTGTGGGTTTATTCATTAATGAGATATTGGGTGTTTAATATGGCCAGTGATACAAAAGCTTGCTTTTCGTCTAAACTGGAATACAGAGCAGAAATCTGTTACCTGCTTCCGAAAGGGAAAGTATACAAGGGAATACATATAGAGAACTAATCGATGTATACGTTCTTCTGCACCATCTTATGCTGAAGTAAAATTCTGGGTTGGCGAGTTCAAACGAGGTAGAACTTCCTTAGATGAAAGCAGGGTCTGTACGCCAACTGGGCCAAGTTGTTAAAACCTAACGATGTCGTTAGTTAACGTATCGTTAAAACTTTGATCATTAAATATGACATATATACTAATGTTTTTGCTGAAAAAATGTGAGTAGCTTTTGCATTTGCAAAAGCTACTCACATTTTTTACAGCAAAAATACCTGTAATTTAGATATTGTTCTTATTAGAACAGTTAACATTTTGACCACTAACGAGTTCGTTAAGCTACGATGCTTCGAACAACTGGGCCCTGATTGCCAGTGATGAAGAAATATGCAATAAGCTGCGGGATCTCGTAAGTCTGCATTGTGATAGGCGTATTAAAAATGGAAGAGATAGCAAATACATTGTACATTTCACATGGTAGCGTTTCAGCAACCTTACTTGATCATTTAGGTATGCACAAGCTAAAATCCCCTAGTGTCCACAATTCCTTAGCGATGAGCAATGGTAGCTAGAGCATCAGTGGGCCGCGGACTGCTGAAGCGGTTCAGGTCGAAGGGAAAAAAGTTTTCTTTTGCTTCTTGTCACTCACTTAAAATGAGTCCTGGTCCGCTTGTTATGAGCCAGAAAACAAATCTGGAAATCGTCAGTGGGCAGGTCCTAGTTCAAGGCCCCACAAGTTCAAGACGTTATCCTAGACTGGCAAGGTGATGGCCCCTAAATCGTTTGACACCAAGGGGTAGTTCTGTTGAACTTTTTACCAAAGGGGATTATACTAACTGGCGAGTACTATGGATTGTTGACCAAGGGAGAATCGCAATCAGTGAAAAATAATGCGAAAGAGTTCTTCAGCAAGACAATGTAAAAGTCTACAATTACAAGGTTTCACTGGACGTTGCAGAGCAAAACGGATACGAAACAATACCGCAGACGGCTTATTCGCCCGAACTAGCATAGCACCCAGTGATTACCTTAGTTCCCGAACTGAAAAAAAAAAAAAACAAAAAAAAAAAAACAAAAACAAAAAACAACAAAAAAAAAAAAACAATAACAAACAAACAAAATATCCGTGAACGCCAGTTCCGGTCGTTTGAAGGCAGCGGCTGATGAGTGGATTAACGCAAAGACCATCGAGTACTTCAGCTCTAGGATGAAGGCACTGGAAAACCGTTGGGTCAAATGTATAATGCTAGAGGATATTTTACATAGAAAAAGAAGCGGCCTATCTCAGCCGAAGATAGCCTGGTTACTTATTAACTCGCCCTTGTAACCATATTGTGTGACATACCAAGATTTCTATATCCATAAACTGGTTTTGTGATATCATTTAGTACGCCTGCATGTTGACAGCCAATAATTGATTTATGTTTGAAATTTATTTATGAACACACACACGTGCGCACACGCACGAACGCACATGTGCGAATAAATAGATAAACAAGAGGCCCACGGGCCACAACTCGCTCACCAGAGTGAAATCGCCACTGCAGATATGCAGATGGCATGAACATTTTTCCAATACTCTTATGACAAGGCAATGGCTTAAACAGTTTTTGAGATATCTTGCTTACAAGGTTAAAATGCTGAAAGTTTCAAAACGTCACAAGTAAAAAAAAGTTCAGATATTTTTCAGAAGTCATTTTGGTTCATCTACTTATCCTGTCCTTTAAAGGTTTTTTGTTTTTTTGTTTTTTTTTGTTTTGTTTTGTTTTTTGTTGTTGTTGTTTTTGTTTTTTAGGCTATGGCAACCATTTCATTCAGCAGAGCAGAACCATTTTAGCAATTTTGGCAAAGAGGCATAAGAACATTGATGTGAAATTATTTTGAAATCTTGCCACTAGCCACGGAGCCATTTTGTTCAGCAGAGCAGAACCATTTTGGCAATTTTGGTAAAGTAAGAGGAACATTTCTGTGAAATCATTTTAAAATCAGGCCATTGGCCAAGGAGGAGACGTTTAAAGGTTTTTTTTTTCTATTTTTAGCTCTGGTGGCCATTTTGTTCAGCCGAGCAGAACTTTTTAGCAATTTTGGTAAAGGGCCATAAGAGGAACACTTCTATGAAATTACTTTGAAATCAGGACACTGGCTGCGGATGAGATGCCTTTTAAAGGTTTTCTATTTTTAGCTCTGGTCGCCATTTTGTTCAGCCAAGCAGAGCCATTTTAGTAATTTTGGTTGAGGGCCATTGGTGGAATACTTCTGTGCAAATATTTTGAAGTCAGGCCATTGGCCAAGGACGAGATGTCGTTTGAAGATTTTCAAGATGGCGGCTGTGGTGGGCCATCTTGTTTCTCTATTGGCTCATTTAGCTATTTTGTGTCTAGTTGATCATTGAGCTAATGCTCATCAAGTTTTGATTCAACTAGATTATGGAGGAGATGTCCAAAATATGAATTCTCAACATTTTTTCTCATATAAATGTATAGGGCCCATACAAATGCATGGGAAGCAAATTTGATCTTGCCGTAAAAAGGTCAAATGTCATCGTAGGACCATCATTTTACCAATTTTGGTAGATCTCCTGTCCCCGAGGATTTATGCAAAGGTAAGGCCCAAGGGCTTATTTGGTTCTGGAGAAGAAGATTTTTAAAGGTTTTTACCATATATGGGCATGGCAGCCATCTTGGTCAATGGACCGCGACCATTTTAGCGATCTTTCTTTCCCCCAACCTAAGGAGGCTCCACATGAAAGTTGAGCAACAATGGCCCAGAGGCTTCAAAGGAGAAGTCGTTTGAAATTCTCAACATTTTTCCCATACAAATGTATGGTGCCCATACAAATGCATAGGGAAGCAAACTTGATCGCCGTAAAAAAGTCAAACGTCAATGTACGACCATCATTTTAGCAACTTTGGTAGACCTCCCGTCCCTGATGATTTGTGCAAAGATTCAGCCGCAAGGCATCCTCAGTTCTGGAGAAGAAGATTTTAAAGGTTTTTTACCATAGATGGGCATGGCAGCCATCTTGTACAATGGACCGCAACCATTTTAGCAATCTTTCCTTTCCCCAACGTAGGGAGGCTTCACATGAAATTTGAGGAACATTGGCCAAGAGGCTTCAGAAGAGAAGTCGTTTGAAATTCTCAACAGTTTTCCCATACAAATGCATAGGGAAGCAAACTTGACCTCGCCGTAAAAAGATCAAACGTCAATGTACAACAATTATTTTAGCAACTTTGGTAGACCTCTCGTCCTCGATGATTTGTGCAAAGATTCAGCCCCAAGGCATTGTCAGTTCTGGAGAAGAAGATTTTTTAAGGTTTTTACCATATATGGGCATGGCGGCCATCTTGGTCAACGGACCGCGACCATTTTAACAATCTTTCGTTCCCAAAACCTAAGGAGGCTCCATATGAAATTTGAGCAAAATTGGCTCAGCAGCTTCAGAGGAGAAGTCGTTTGAAAATGTTAACGGGTGGATGGACGGACGGACGATGGACGAAAAGTGATCACAATAGCTCATCCTGAGCATAGCTTAGGTGAGCTACTAAAATAGTTATTTCTGAGCCATAAATGTTCTGCCACGTGGATGCGAATACACTTGGTACAGATGGTAGAAAAAAGTATGCCTAATTTGAAAAATCGACTCTCGTTATCTCGAAGTCCAAGGGACTCTCTAAAATACTTCGAGATATCCGTACTTCGACATATTAGATTTGCAGAATTGAGGAAAAAATACATCGAGCAACCAAATTTCACAAATGAATATATTATTTGTCTCCTGAAGTTAGAGATACATTGAAAATATTGTGGAAAAGAGGAGTCTTTGGAGCAATTTCTCCTCTTTTCCACAATATCTTGTTACCTCTTGTTAGAATTCCATGTAGAAAACAGGGAGCATATTTTTACTTCGAGATATGCGGTTATTCAAGATAAGCGAGTTCGAGATAATGAGTGTCGACTGTAGCTGTGCAAAAGCAAAATAAACCACGCTGAAAAATGAAATTAAGACCTTAGCTCGTATTTTTCCAAAGCTTGTACTGACACTGAGACAAGCTCAACTTCTTGAAGATGGCCTTTATTCCAAAACATCGAAACATAAAAGCATCAAGGTGGATCCCGGGTACAACAGGAGATGCACATACTTTCTAACCACACTAGTAATGCTAGAATGCGACCACATTTATACAGACCTGTACGTGAAACCTTAGGGCAAGCAATTGTATGTACATAAAAACTACCGTCATTCTCACAACACCAAGAAGTCATTGGCATACGGGCTCAGTTTACACATCCGTAAATATATATGCGAAAAAAGAAAGGCACTACCAAAAGCATCGACAGTCCATAAAGTCGCAGCCAGGCAAACAATGCTAGAATGCTGGTTTAACTAAGATAAGTTGCAAAAAAAAAAAAAAAAAATAATAATAATAATAATGCATTACGAAAACATGTCTATATAATTTTGATCCCCTTAAACCCCACTTTTATACAGTAAAACTGGGGTTTACAGGGGTATACTTTAATTTTCTTATTTCTGCTCAAAAACATAAATTGAGGGTACTCGTTAGAACCGCCTCGGCGAGGCAGTTCTAATGAGTACCAACAATCTATGTTTTGAGCAGAAATATGAAAAATATCAGAATTTTTATCTGAAAACTTTCAGTTTTTTTGGTGGTGAAATTTTCAATATATTTTTAATAGGCGTGTTTTCGTAATGGGACAAAGTCAACAGGCCAGGTCTGTTCTGCGAAGCCAAGGAAAAGCAATAAGGTGATCGACAGGGTACCGCTAGTCTTGACTAACTCGTCTGCTCCCCAAAAACGTGCATGATACCCTTGTAGAAGAACTTGCATTTGCTCTACCAAAGAGAGAAAATAAAGCATCTGCAAAATCACCGCTGGTTGCCATTATGAAAACAAGCCTATTCAAATATACTGAATATTTTACCACCAAAAAAAAATGAAAATTTTCAGATAAAGAATTCTGATATTTTTCTTATTTCTGCCCAAAACATAGATTGTGGATACTCGTTAGAACCGCCTCGACGATGCGGTTCTAACGAGTACCCACAATCTATATTTTTTGAGCAGAAATAAGAAACATAATGTAGACCCCTGTAAACCCCAGTTTTTACTATTTAAAAGTGGGGTTTAAGGGGATCAAAATTATAGGCATGTTTTCGTGATGCTTACCAGAGAGATACAAGTACCTGCGACGTACTATTTTCTTCTTCTTTTTTTTTTTTTTTTAATATACATGATCTTCAAATCGCACCGGTCTCTTAATATAGCTTTGGATTTTTACATATGGGAGCGTGTTCGATTAGCTCACTAAGAACCTTTTATATTTACCGGGATCGTCAGTTTGTGAGAATCCCGGCAAAAAAATAAAAAAAATCTTATTACAAACTGTATTATAAACAGATTAATGTCTATTTTATTTTCATTTCAATTAAGAAATTTCATAAAGCTTAATAAAAGCAAACATTAACTCTTTCGGTGCCAAATTTCAGACGACAGTACTGTCGTCTGTAATGTCGTCTGCTTTTCTTTTTTAACAAACTATCGCTTGAAAAGAAGTTTATACGTAAAGTTGAAAGACTGAATGTCAAACAGCGTAGATCTAGATGAGACGGCTCATCTAGATCAATGCTGGATCAATGCTGTTTGCAAAAGCCTATTATTATCGCCTGTGGCAGTGAAAGTTAAAGAATCATATTGTTGTTCGATTTTACCTGTTACATTGAAAATTTATTAAACTTTAGTATACCCTTGCCCCATATCCCTATGTAAGCATGAACCAAATTTGCGCCGGTACTTAGACGTTTACGCCTAAATATTTTGTCTTGTAGTTTCAATAAAGCAGGCTCACTCCACAAACTGGGACAGACAGGCTCAAGTGTCAAGAACAGATAATGCTGCAATGAAAACGTTTTAATGCCATCCATTACTACTCTTTGCTGCCGGGTGTTTTATCCCTGATAAAAATTTAGGTATAGTTCCTCTCACAATTTTGGATAAACTCCACAAATATCGACACACGGATGGACTAAGAAAAAGAACGAAACTCTAGGGGGAAAAAAAAAGAAGCAGTTTGCATCACAAACTCTACAAACATAAACCATTCAAATAAAGCAGACATGAGACTATAATAAACTAACTGCATCGAATTTTATAGTATCTCATAATTCTTTTAGAATGGTCCTGCATGATATTTTATGCGCTTGTAAAATAATTTAAAATGCTTCACGTGGAAGTGAGACTCATTATGTTCTCCATCACGAAAACATGCCTATATTATTTTGTCCCCCTTAAACCCCACTTTTATATAGTGAAACTGGGGTTTACAGGGGTATACATTATTTTTCTTATTTCTGCTTAAAACATAGATTGTGGGTACTCGTTAGAACCGCCTCGGCGAGGCGGTTCTAACGAGTACCCACAATCTATGTTTTGATCAGAAATAAGAAAAAAATATTAGAATTTTTTATCTGAAAATATTCATTTTTTGGTGATAAAATTTTCATTATGTTTGAATAGGCATGTTTTCGTAATGCGAATTCTAGTGATATGCAGCTGGCAAATCTTTGGTTGGGGCCTATGACAAAATGCTAGTTTCCATCCCATCCCACACAGTAGGCCTCATATTTGTTTGTTTGTTAGTGGTGACATACATAAAACAAACACCTAACAATTGCCTTAATATTAGTCTTTGATTGATTGTGATGAACAAAGATAAAATCAATCGGTTGAGCAACAAAGCAATAATATAAACAATCAACATTATAAGACCTTAGTTCATAAACTGTCAGTTTAGCCAAATTGTAATCAAACCTTAACCCTTTAACAAGTAATCTCAACTGCAGCAGGCAATTTTTATTTATCTATTTTTTCATGCTTCTTTATTTTTTAAGAGTACATGATATGTATGCCTATTTTTCAGAGTAAATAAGACTTGGCATTTCATGTAATTCACATGAAATGCCGTCTTATTTTCTATGAAAAATAAAAATATGAAAATATTACAATTTTGCTTAGCACTCCAAAGGTTTAAGGCATGACATGTCAAATACAGCAGGATCAGATCAGTCGGCGCACATGTATTGTTTGCCCAAATTTTAATCTGTTGATTTGCACTGGATTGAGTGTGTGCAAGCCCACACTGGACTGTATATGTACGAATGGGTGGGGCAGACAAACAGGGTGTTGAGGCAAGTTATTTGTACATGGACAGTTTGCACAAACCCCTGAGTTAGGACATCATAGTTTCGGTCACAAAAATCACTTTACATGAGGGGCATTCAATAATGAGTACAGATAGGAACACGCTCAGATTGTCTCAGATAACTTCTTACAACATACGTTGGATTGACTGGCTGATCTGTAATGGGTAGAGCCAGGATTATTTAATAGAGCATTCAAAATTTCTGAGAGGTCGACATTAAATTACCACACCAACCTAAGTATATGTAGTCTGACAGAGATGCCTTGGCAAACAATGTAGGTCTAGAGCAGATGCCACATTCAGTGGTGTCTGATCTTAGTTTATACTGTTTGCCACTCATCCAGCATTTAGACAACTCCACCGATACTAAAATGGGAATATAGAAATTTTAAAAGTAGCAGGTAAGGAGTAAGGTGTGCAAAAAATTAGGGTAAGTATGGTATCCAAAATTTATCACATTTATTCAAACTTTCCATGAGAAGGAAATTTTGAGTCAACAGGGGTATAAATCTGACTGAACTCCACAAACCCTTTGAATCAGCCCCTGTCTGTGAGTTACTTTTCATTAACAGTTTTGTCTAGTGGCTTGGCTTGTAGTGTTTTAAGAGTGTGGTCATTTGATCAGTCGTTTGATCGAGTACCTCGGAAGGTCATCTGGTGGGCGCTGAGAAAACTTGGTGGGGAGGAGTGGATTGTACGACTGGTGCAGGGGATGTATGCAAATGCGCGGAGCCATGTCCGTATTGGTGGGGGTACAGTGAAGAGTTTGAAGTGAAGGTTGGTGTTCACCAAGGATCAGTACTCAGCCCACTGCTCTTCATCATTGTGCTTGAAGCCTTATCACGAGAGTTCCGCTTTGGGGTCCCCTGGGAGGACCTCTATGCCGATGACCTTGTTATCATCGCTGAATCTCTTGAGGAATGTTTCAGGAGGCTTCTGACTTGGAAAGAAGCAATGGAGAAGAAAGGACTGAGAGTAAATGCAGGAAAGACAAAGATCATGATCTGCGGTATGGGACTGGACCTCCTGCAGAGTTCAGACGAGTTTCCATGCGCCGTCTGTCGCACTGGAGTGGGCAGGAACAGCATCTTCTGCAATGGCTGCAAGCACTGGGTGCACAAGAAATGCAGTGGGCTCAAGTGCTTGAAAAAGGACCCTGATTACAGATGCACACGGTGCCAGGGAATTGCACGCCCCTTGGATGGCAGACCATAGAAGGAAGTCCAGGTCGGACCTGACAAGCTTGAGGTGGTAGCTTCCTTTTCCTACCTAGGAGACATGCTCTCAGCAGCAGGTGGCTGTGAACTCTCAATCACAACACGTGTGAAAACCGCCTGGAAGAAGTTCAAGGATCTGCTACCAGATCTCTCTTCACGCCACCTCTCTTTCAAAACACGTGGCCGTGTGTACAGCTCTTGTGTGCGGAGCGCAATGCTCCATGTCAGCGAGACTTGGCCATTGACAAAGCCGAACCTCCAGCATCTGCAGCGAAATGACAGGGCAATGATCAGACAGATCTGCAATGTCAGGCCGCAAGACATTGTCACCACCAGGTCCAGTGAGCTACTTGTGCGGCTTGGCATTGAGAATCTGGACCGTATTCTGAAGGAAAGGAGACTCCGATGGTATGGACATGTGGAACGCTCCAGTGGTGCAATCAAGACAGCCTTTGACATACAGGTTGATGGAAAGCATGGGCCTGGGAGGCCCAAAATGACATGGAAGCAGCTGACAGAGAGGGATTGCAGAGTGTGGAGGCTCTCGGCTATCAAACCTCATGATAGACGTACCTGGAGATCTGATGTGAGATCTGCCATGTGTGCAGCAAGCCAGCTATCTGGAAGGGGGCCCACTGATGTGGATGTTGCCCCTGTACCTGCACGTTAATAAAAAATCTGATTATGATATGATATGGTCATCTACTTCAATGGCTGCTGCCCACTTTGCTTTCTGTTCTTCCTGTATGTATTATTTTACTGTTTGGAGCGGAATCAGGGGATAAGGGTGAGGTTTCAGGCAAGTAAAACTTGTTTAAGTACCCCACTAGTTTTCCTGTTAACCATTCCGTTATTCTTTGTTTGTGCATCAATGGTTTTATATGTGGCATTTGTTTTGTCATTATAGGGATCAAACGTTTTTTCATGCATTAACATTCGCCAGGTCCTGTGGGAGGTGTTGAAAAACGAGGCCGAAGGCTGCGGTTTTCAACACCTCCCAAGGGACCTGGCGAATGTTAATGCATTGAAAAACCATGTTCGATCGCTATTATTGCATAAAAACTGAAAACATTTGTTGCATTTTGCGTTATTTCTCGCACTATTTTGTTTCGCCTTTTCACCGATATATCTCGCGAATATAATTTCCACGGACTATGCTCGTTCTAGGGCCGGGCAGTACACATCTTGTAACTGCAGCAATTCTGTTGCCTGTGGCCCCTGTACGATCATACTGAAAGTTGCATAGCCATGCATGAACAGCCCTTGAATTGCCTTGTTAATACATGGCTTTTCGCCAGTTAATGCACGGCTGTTAATAACGTGCGACACTGCTTTTTATGCAATAATATATGTTCATCATCTCTCCTCCTTTTGGTGCCTCAGGAAGGCTGTGCTTCATGATTGGGGCTTTCCTGGGTATCCTCAATTACATTTTTTTTTCTGTATTGTTTTAATAAGTGCACCCTTTGAGCATGACATGCTCATTTGAGTTAAAACAAACTGAATATACAATACTGGTCTTATGTAGAAAAAGCTGAAAATCTGATTACATATTTGAATTTTAATGATATATTCACCAAATATCATACATATTAGATGTGCATACAACGATGTACAAGATGCTGCATAGTAAAAATAGGTGACAGTTCCAAAAAATTACATTAGAATTCATTAAATGAAAGACACATCTTTTTCTTACACAGAGATAAACCTCTTATTAAAGGGAAATAGTAAATTTTCAAGAAATACATCACAAATTTGTTTTGCTTCCTTCTGAAAATGGGTCGACTCTAAAAGAAAAGAACTTACTTCCCTTACTTTCAAGGGAGACAATCTGTCAAAACTGTTTTGCTCCCTTCTGAAAAGGGGTCCATTCTAAAAGGAAAGAATCTGCTTCCCTTAGGAGCAAATTCTTTCCTTTTAGAGTAGACCCCTTTAAGAAGAGACTTGGTGTGTAAGGTCAAAAAAGTTGCCTCCCTGCAGAAAAACAAATATGGTTACCTCCCTTGTAACGATGGCAGAAAACCTCCAAGAGGAATCCATTCCCCTAAACATCAGAAATGAAATTAACCCTTGTCATGCTGAATAAATTAGGATGTCACACCCACTTCTAACTTTCAGCCAATCATATAAATTGATCCAAGTTGTTGATACAACTTCACATACTTTATGACTAACAGTGCAGATCCAGATCAGTTGGCTTCTGAAGAAGCCAACTGATCTGGATCTACACAGTTTGCAAAGGCAGGACATATCTGGGTTCAGCAGGACCAGGGTTAAGTCACCCATAAAAGTACTGCAAACATCAAATGCCCAAATCAGTCTGTGAATCTCAACAGTCTAATTAGGACCTTTGCTATTTACTGACAAATCTGTACAATTTGATTATCCTGTAAGCAGTGATACTTAACCCTGATCAGATAGTACAAATACAAACTTGGGCCTCTGGTGTCTGCATACACCATGAAAGGTCTTTTTCTCAAGGCATAACTTGACGGTAACTAATACAGTTTAATTGA
Organism: Anodontia alba; assembly: GCA_964016985.1. NCBI lineage: Eukaryota > Metazoa > Mollusca > Bivalvia > Lucinida > Lucinidae > Anodontia > Anodontia alba. Next base: position 99,853,449 of record OZ024825.1, on the reverse strand, counting down.
ATGTAGTAAGATTTCCAAGGAAACATAAACTTGCAGCAAACTACAAGATTGATACAAAAACTTTTATCAGGATTGTACAAACCCATAGCATAACATTAACACAATTATGTAAAATATATAATTATTATTCACAGCTCTAGATTTAAAATAAAGTCAATATTTTAACCAAAAATCTCGACATTTTTCCTCATTTCTACACTAAACATATATTGTAGGTATACTTATTAGAAGGTACAGTGAACCCTTGTTACAACATCATTTGTTCCCAAAGATGTTGCCATTAGAATGAATTAGCTGTTATAAAGAATCCTTATTGGATAGAATGATATGTAAGAAAGACCTTGTTTTAGTCTTATTTCTTCATTGAATATTTGTTAGAACTGCCTCAATGAGGCGATTCTAACAAATATCCAAAACATATGTTGCTTGAAGTTTTAATGCAATATTCTTGCATAATTTCTCATTAACTGTCACCTCTTGAGCGAAGGTTTCGTGACATTCAAGCTGTCATTATAACGAATTTAGTCATTGTATCGAGTGTCAGTATAAAGGGGATTGACTGTACTCCTAATGAGTACCTACAACATAATTTTTTTGTGAAGAAATAAGAAAAATATTTAGCTTGATATCTCTCTCATTTAAAGCTTTGTCAGCCATGTCATTTTAACCATATACTGTGGAATATGAGGAAGGTTCGGGTACAAGAACATTATTTGTTTTATTGAGGTTTTACAGCCCAGTCAAACTATTAGGCTCATGTTGAGTGGTCAGTTCACCTAACCATGTTTTCCTGGGCAGGCTTAATCCTCTAAGCAGTTTAGTACTCATGCACAGTTTTTCACCAGAAACTGACAAATGCCCTCCTTGAATCAGCGGAAGTGAAAGAATGACCGCAGAAAATATTTCATGATCAATCTCACCACAGAAAATATTTCGTGATTAATCTTCACGAAAGAATGTTACCAGACATGGTGGGATCAAACCAGCCACCTCCTGACCACCAGTCGGATGCACATCCGACTGAGCCACCAAGGCCGGCTATTACAAGAATATTAAGACAGATTTAAGCCGTAAAAAGCCAGCTACATGTAGAAGTAAAACCTAACTGAAAAGCTGATTTAAAAACTGCAGAATTCTGAAAATACCCCTAATAATGTAGACTCTACATACGCGTACCCCTGTTTTTACTTTATGTTATGGGGGAACATAGGGGTACACCTTATACACCGACATATTAATGTAATTGGAAACATATCAAAGAAATAAAAACCACTATAGATTACATCTTAGTATATAACATAAAAATACACCTTTTGTATACATGATATTCATCTTTTACATCATATATTCTTACAACACAATGTTATAACATTCAGTATAAAACACATTCTTCTCAGTAGAAAAATCCTTTCATTCTCTGTGAACTTTTTAACCAGAAAAATGCCTACTGTCCTTTCAACATCACTCGGAAAGATGTTTTTTGCTTGACCTTTTATTTTAAATGAAAATATTTTGTTCTGATTGACCATATCATCAGAAACCATTTGTCTTTTCTGTTTCTGTGTTTTGTTCTCAAATATATACACAAAATTTAATTTACGGCCAAAAATTGGTCTGACCTATGTAATTTCTATAATAAAGTGATTTTTTTTAATTTTTGTCTAAGAAAAACTTTATTACTTTTCTTTACTGAATTTGAATTATTGTTGTTTCACAACAATATTGTGAAAATTTCAGAAAAATTGAACAAGCAGAACTTGTTGAAAATCTGCCTCCAAGTTACCTACCCTACAGATTTCTGCATAATTTGCATTCATTTTTACTATGGGAAAAAGGGAAAATATTTGACTTTTTGAATAGCAATGACCAGAATAAAACTTTTTGTGCATAGGTAGTTACGACAAATGGTTTTGCATTAAATCATGACAAACTTTTGCAAATTTAATTCTTCTGTGTAAAGCGCCAAGCAAAAAACGACTTTCTGAAAGATGTTGAAAGAACAGTGATGGCATTATGGACAGGTTTTTCAAATAACGAAGAAAGTGAGAGTTGTCTCTCTTGCATGTGAAAGCCCTCCTGGTCATCCTCTTCATTCCTACCAAATAGTAAAGCAATCCACGGAAGAATAAATGGTAAAATATGACTTTAACTGGACAACGCCAGGTGCCAGACGCCCACCCGCCCGTACATTACTATTTTAAAGGACGGATTTTTTGAAAAACCCGTCCAAAAATATACACAAGACAAGTAGCATAATAACTGTGTGTTCCATCTTGCTCACTTGCTCCATAACTGCAAATTCTCCCATTACGATCTAAAATATCCAAATTCCTTATAATATTGATACTCCTCTATATTAATATTCTTCTTAATTCTAGCATGGACAGAAAATTTGTCTTTTTACTAGAAATTAAATACCCTGTTAAAAAAAAAATGGAAACAAATTATAATGACAGCTCCAAATATGGATATGGACACAGCACAGTACTTTTTACATTTTGTACACAAATAAAAGCTGTTAGAAATTAGTTTTAATGATGAAAACTCGTTGAGGAAGCAAAATTATCATGCAATGACAATATACTGAAAGTACAAAGTGTTACTTGCAACCAAAAGTTTGGTATCCCAATGACATATTTCATATGAAAGTGAAAACTTTGATGTGTAAGGTCATCAAGTGAAATACTTAAAATATTTGGACAGACAGGTTTCAGCAAACAGTGTTGACCACCCAGATCAAACTGCTTCTAATGAAGCAGTTTGATCTGGATCTTCACTGTTTGTCATTCAATCAAAACATTTTGGGCACATTACCAATCAGTCAGGACTTTTTCAAATATAAGGGTACATATGGAAGGAGCTAAGGTGTTCAAATAGGCAAACTCTTAAAGCACCAAGCAAAATTTGCAGCAGATGTATTTAAATTATTGATATTTTTTTTTTATTTTTCATAGAAAATAAGTCTTATATTATATGTGAATCGTCTGCTTTGCAGACGATTCACATGAAATGTTGACTTATTTTTTTCCAAAAATTAAAAAAAAATAATAAAAATGTCATCTGCTGCAGCTGTGATTGGTGCACCAAGGGTTAATTATGGAGAAAAAGGATACTCCTCTGGAAGACCTACTAAAAGGAAAATATTTGGACAGACAAATTATTAAACCATTACGCATTTAGTTCATCTCAATTTAAAAATAAACCTAACAGAATATCAACTTATTAAAAACTAACGTTAAATATTTGACCTAAAAACACAAACTTAACAAACAACATATAATAATTATAGAACTTATTCTATTCTATAACATTTGAGCCTCTCTAAATAGACAAATTTTATGACATGTAACCCTGATCAGACTAGATGACTTGTGGCTTATAGTGATTACTAGCAGCATTTCCCAAGTCCATTCAATATAATGTACTTATACGCTAAGGGGACTGGATTTTATTGGTAGATATTTCGCAATTTTTTTTACAAGGGAGACAACTTTTGTGCAGCCTGATCAGTCTTCTCTGTCGCTTCTGAGGACTATGTCGCTAGATTCATATCACTTTTGAGATCTAGAGACTAGTCTTTACAATCGTTGGCCCTAGTGAATGAACGTCTTTTGATGTGTCACCAAAATATTCTGATTCTGATTTTCTATATTCTAATTCACCAGCTCTGAGGACAGGCATTTCAGGGTCTTAGGTAAAATCTATGCTGTTCTAAATAACAAATATACCATTTATAAACAAAAGATTCTATTTTGAATTTTCCTGGCAAAAGTCTGACAATCTCCAGAATATTTCGGTGTGGACAGTAATGTTATTTGATAACTTATAAAAAGTGTATAACAATACAAAATCAAACATAGAAAACAATTATTTATTCAATTGTAAGTACAGTACAACAGTTCAGTCAACACTTGTTATCTTGAAGTCCAAGGTACTCTCTGAAATACTTCAAGATATCTGTACCTCAACATGTCAGATCTGCAGAAATGAGGATAAAATAAATAAAATGAAAATTGTCAAGCATAAAACCTTTTTCTAACAAAATTTAAGTGTCAAATTGCCAGCAAGACCTTGAAAATAAAGTCAAGGTCACCAAAATCTAATCAAAGTAGCAATTGGTTAAAGAGATAGTGTGCACACAAATTTTTTTACTGCATTAACAAGGCTCACTTTTTCAGTATTTATAATGTAGTGACCTTCAAAATAAGGTCAAGGTCATCAAAATCTAATCACTTCTTTCCCCCATCCTGATGATGTATCTGTGCTAGTTTGGTCAAATTCCAGCCACTGGTTAAAGAGATTATGTGCACACAAACTTTTTACTGCATTAAGAAGGCTCACTTTTTTGAGTATTTATAGTGTAGTGACCTTGAAAATAAAGTCAAGGTCACCAAAATCTAATCACTTCTTTGCCCCATTCTTATGATGTATCTGTGCTAGTTTGGTCTATTTCCAGCCATTGGTTAAAGAGATATTGTGCACACAAAATTTTTACTTCATTAACGAGGCTCCTTTTTGAGTATTTTTAATGTGGTGACCTTGAAAATAAAGTCAAGGTCACCAAAATCTAATCACTTCTTTGCCCCATTCTTATGATGTATCTGTGCTAGTTTGGTCAAATTCCAGCCATTGGTTAAAGAGATATTATGCACACAAACTTTTTACTTCATTAACAAGGCTCCTTTAGGCTCCTTTTTGAGTATTTATAATGTAGTGACCTTGAAAATAAGGTCAAGGTCACCAAAATCTAATCACTTCTTTCCCCAATACTGATGATGTATCTATGCTAGTTTGGTCAAATTCCATCCATTGGTTAAAGAGATAATGTGCACACAAACTTTTTACTGCATTAACAAGCTCACTTTTTTGAGTAATTATAGTGTAGTGACCTTGAAAATAAGGTCAAGGTCATCAAAATCTAATCACTTCTTTGCCTATCCTTATAATGTATCTGTGCTAGTTCAGTCAAATTCCAGCCATTGGTTAAAGAGATATTGTGCACACAAACTTCTTACTTCATTAACAAGGCTCCTTTTTGAGTATTTATAATGTAGTGACCTTGAAAATATGGTCAAGGTCACCAAAATCTAATCACTTCTTCCCCCCCATCCTGATGATGTATCTGTGCTAGTTTGGTCAAATTCCAGCCATTGGTTAAAGAGATAGTGTGCACACAAACTTTTTTCTGCCTTTTTTCTGCATTAAGAATTTTTTTTACGAAGGGCAATAACTCCAAGAGAATTGGCCCCTAGCCCTTAATTTATCTTAAGTAGGTACATCTTATTGATATCAATGTGTCTGCAGAAATTGATGAATATCCATCACTGTGTTTTCAAGATATTAGGAAAAAACCAGCGTCGTGGATGGACATACGGATGGATGCACTGATGGACGGACGGAGAGACGAACGGACGGACAACGTGAAAACAGTATACCCCCCCCCCCCCCCAAACAAAGTTTGCGGGGGGTATAACAACCACATTTCACAAACGAATATGTAATTTGACTCCTGAAGTTAGAGATATATTGAATATATTGTGGAAAAGAGGAGAAATTGCTCCTTAGGAGCAATTTTTCCTCCTTTCCACAATATTTTGTTACCTGTTGTTAGATTTCCATGTTGAAAACAAGGACCAGATTTTCACTTCGAGATAAGCAGTTATTCCAGATAATCTAAGTTGAGATAACGAGAGTCCATTGTATCTAGTTTGTATAAATTAAGACCCTGAATCAGACTATGTACACTGTAGACAGTCACTCATCCAAGGCTTCTTTAGAAGCACATTAAAGACTGATCAGACTGTACATATACACGTCATAAGGTATATTTTCTCACACTGAAGCATGTTATATTAGTAACCAGCACATAAACCATCTGTACTGCATGGATGAATCTACACTGGTTTCAAATGTCATAAAACTTTTGTATTTAGAAAAGCTTGTATATAAACTAATATATCACTTTCAAACTGACAAACAAACGTACCTGTTTAAACTGACAAATAAACCTGATTAAAATTTACCACTTGACAAATTCAACAGACAACAAATTGGCGATGTTTTTATTATTTTTCTCAGAAAATAGGATTTGACATTTCATGCAAGTTTTTCCCCTGGAAGTAAATTTGCAGGAAATGTTGTCCTATTTTCTGGGAAAAATAAAAAAAATGTTGTCAATTTGTCATCTGCTGGAATTTTTACCAAACATGCTAAGCATAAAAATTAACATTCATATCAGCCTGCTACTTGGTAAACTGTAAGAAAACTCTTTTTTTTTTTCTTAGTCCTTGCACATGATGTCAGATTTTGCAAAACTGTCTATTACCCTTTTTTTTTCTAAGACAACCTCACAGAATGGGTTAAATATCTTAAGGTATGAATAAACATTCCAAACATTAGTATCAAGCAAGAAAGTATTACATTATTACATTATCTGGGCCATGTCTTGCCAAAAAAAAACCTGTCTTTGGGCATAGGTGGACAACAAAGACCTAGATTAGCCTGCGCATCTGTGTAGTCTGATCAGGGCCTTTACTGTCCACTAACAGAATCTTTGGATACTACAGAATGTATGAATGAGGAGCAAAATGCCAAGATGATACTTTATGCATACACAGGATGATCTGAATCTGTGCATTTTGCGCATGTTTGAAGGCACTTTTTTGCTTGATGCAGCTGATTCCTTGAACTTTCTCATGTTTCTTTGCAAACGAAATGTCATTTTGACAAGTTAGCAATATGCTGGATCATACTAACTCCACACTCAGAGAATTCACCTTTCTCCTTTCTCTTCTCCCTTCACCTTCTCTTCTCCCTTCATCTTTCTTTTTTCTCTTCTTCCTCTTTTTCCTTCTGCTCTCTTGCAAACTCAATAACTTTCTGAGTTTTCTTCTCCCAAATATTGAAATCTTCCATGAATTTCTTAAACACAGGTGGCTCTCCATGAAGTGTTTCCATGGTAACAACAGTGTCAAACTTTGGATTGTCTTTGAGCCAATGAGAAAGCTGTATCTGTACACTGTCGGCCTGCTTGTTCATATTAAGGGATTGAAGTGTCTGTATGAGAGCTTCGAAACAAGAATGAATCCATTTCAAGTAGACTCCCGGTGATTCTGAAATTGAAAGTTAACCTTTAACCTTTACCACTTTCTGGGCTAGTTTAGGAGATGACAAATTGGTGATATTTTTCCTATCTTTCCCAGAAAACAGGATTTGGCATTACATGCAAATTGTCTCCAATGGATTGTCTGGACAAAATGCACAAAACCTGACCTGAGAGAACATGTCACAGACAAAGCTGGTCCTACAAAGTTTCTATACAGAAGAAGGTAGGTTATGTTATGGAAAGCTCATATTTTATATGCAGCCCTTTTGCAGCTCATAAATATTTCTTATTTCACAAGGAAAACATTTGTTGTGGGTATTCATTAGCAGCACCTATTGAGTACTTGCAACATACATTTCTTGTGCAGAAACAAGAAAATACTGACATCTTTTGGTTGAAAAAAAAAATATATATATATAAATATATATATATATATATATATATTATATATATATATATCTTTTTCAGAGGCAATAGGAAAATGTACTAAAATTTTGAAGTCTTTAATCCATACTTTTTTCACATTTTTTATTAATGAGTTACTTTCATAAATTACTTGGTAGAAAGGCCAACAGTGCAGAGCCTGATCAGATTTTCCTTCATCAACAGTCTGATCTGGGTCTGCTCTGTTTGCATAATTATGGTATACAAAACTAGGGTAAACAGCACATTATATATCACATACCCATATTATCAATGACATTCTTCAGTATCATGACACACTCCTTCGGTTTTTCCATGATCTTGTAGAAAGTACCCAGAGTGGCAGCAGCAAGCAGACGGAAATAGCTGTGGCTAGGCTGACACAACTTCATCAAAGCTACACTTGTTTGTAACATGTCTTCTGCCAACTGCAACCTGTGAAGTAAAGAATTTAGAATGTTATGTTACGACCGAGCACTCCTACCTTCGATTATCTGCCTTGGCATAGATTCTAAGTATATATTCTGACAACTGCGTCAGGGAGTCGACTCTTTGGCTCAGTGGTTAGAGCATTGGATTTTTATCCGGGAGGACCGGGTTTGATTCCCACGGGAGGCATGAGATTTTTTCAGCTATGCTTCATTCCTTTGTTGCGGCTTTCATGTCGTAAGATGGGGGCTCGTCCGGGATTGGACTTTTTACGCCGAAAATGGCTTCACGTCATCATAAATGATGACTTCCTTGAAAAGGGGGAGTGTTACGACCGAGCACTCCTACCTTCCATTATCTGCCTTGGCAGATTACGCATAGCTTCTAAGTATATATTCAATCTCTGACAACTGCGTCAGGGAGTCGACTCTTTGGCTCAGTGGTTAGAGCATTGGATTTTTAACCGGGAGAACCGGGTTCGATTCCCACGGCAGGCGTGAGATTTTTTTCAGCTATGCTTCATTCCTTTGTTACGGCTTTCATGTCGTAAGATGGGGGCTCGTCCGAAATAGGACTTTATACGCCGAAAATGGCTTCAAGTCATCATAAATGATGACTTCCTTGAAGAGGGGGAGTGTTATGACCGAGCACTCCTACCTTCGATTATCTGCCTTGGCAGATTACGCATAGCTTCTAAGTATATATTCAATCTCTGACAACTGTGTCAGGGAGTCGACTCTTTGGCTCAGTGGTTAGAGCATTGGATTTTTATCCGGGAGGACCGGGTTCAATTCCCACGGGAGGCGTGAGATTTTTTCAGCTATGCTTCATTCCTTTGTTGCGGCTTACATGTCGTAAGAGCTAGAATATTGCTTTTTTTTTAACTGGCCCATTGTGTTCAGCATATTATTTTAATTAATATAACATGAGTGAATGAAAACAGGGGTTAATAGTGAATCTATGGAACCCTGGAGGGGACATTTCTTTTCCAATATTTAGCAGAAAAGAAATCAAAACAATAAAAGTAGAATAGAAATGAAAACAAAAATTATGTCGTTTAAATGATATGTCATTTAAATGATACTTGTATATCGTTTAAATGATATCTTTATCTTTTCATTCTGAGAATGTAGAATGGAAATTGAGATAAAAATATGTCGTTTAAATGATATAATATGTCGTTTAAATGACATCTTTATCTTTCCATTCAAAAAAAGTTACTAAGCACGAAAATTGAAACAGAAAATATTTAATTTGAATGATATCTTTATTTTTCTATTCTGGAAAATTAGAATGGAAATTAAAACAAAACTATGTTGTTTAAACGATATCTTCATTTTTCCATTCTGAAAAATTAGAATGCAAATTGAAACAAAAAATATATCGTTTAAACGACATATTATGTTGTTAAAATGATATCATGATGTTGAACAAACGATATAATATATTGTTTAAACAATATAATATATTGTTGAAAAGATATAATATATCATTTAAACGATATAATATATAGTTGAAATGATATATCATTTAAACAACATCTTCATCTTTGTTCCAAAAAAGTGGAATAGAAATTGAAACAAAAAATATGTCGTTTAAATGATACCTTTATTTTTCTATTCCAAAAAATTATAATGGAAATTAAAACAAAAAAAAAAGTTGTTAAAACAATATATTATTGTCATTTTAACGACATATTTTTGTTTAAATTTCCACTCTACTTTTTCAGAATGGAAAGATAAAGATGTCGTTTAAATTATATATTGTATCGTTTAAATGACATATTTTTTGTTTTCATTTCCATTCTACTTTTATTGTTTTGGTTTCTTTTTGGCTAAATAGTGGAAAAGAAATATCCCCTCAGGGATTCCGTATGAATCAAACTAAAGTTTCTTTCATACCTTAGGATGGTCAATATATTTGCCATTCTAAGTTAAATAATTAACTTCTGTTTTCAAAAACAAGAACAACAAAAAAAACAACATAACACAAAAAATTTACTATATATGAAAAACGGATGTACATGTATGGATGGAGATATAGTAAGGATGGAAATGTGTGTTGTGCAAAACTGAATGCTCCTAATTTATATGGCAGCATGAAATGCTTAAAATTCAATGAAAACAGATAGGAAAACTGACTGCGAATATATCACCTCACATAAACTGCACAGTTAAACAAAACAAAAAACTAGTTAAAGGTATATGTCCTAAAATTTCATACACCAAAATGTCTGACAGAACTGCATATGCAAACAGTGTAGGCCCAGATCAGACTGCTCCTGATCAGAGTCTACACTGTTTGCCATTCCACTAAGTATTTTAAGAAACAACTGCACAAAAAGCAAAAACAAGAGCATCGGTAAAACCGAAGAATGCTCCCCGAAGATGCGCAGTTGTGGAAGGGTTATGTTAGTGAAAGAGTAAAATACTTGAAGAGATATGCTATAGACAAGCTTATTATTGCAATCAAAGCATTGTAGGTGCTGGTGGCCTGAGCATCAGAAAGCCCAATGACAAATGACTAGAGATCCATTTGAAAGCCTGTAAAATGTAAAAAAAAAATTAAAAAAACAAACAAACTAGAAATGTGTCCATAGTACACGAATGCACCAACTTTGGGTACCTCTATAAAAACTGTGCAAACCTTGCCAAATTAGCCTAAGTCGATGCGGGGGCATCTCTGTACTTTGGACACATTTCTAGTTAACAAAGAATCAAAAAATAATGAGAAATATAAGGCCCTTTGCCTGCAAGGTCAGTAACTCTTAAACCATGGGACTAAATAACTCAGTTTTGTGTTCTCTAGTAAGTGATTTTCAACAAAGAATCCAAAAATAATGAGAAATACTCGTAATTACAAGCCTGCAAGGCCTGTAATTCTTAAACCATAAGACTGAGAAACTCAGTTTTGTGTTCTCTAGTAAGACTTTCAACAAAGAATGCAAAAATAAGGAGAAATATAAGGCCCTTTCCCTGCAGGGACTGAAACTCTTAAACAATAAGACTAAGAAACTCAGTTTTGTGTGATTTTCAACAAAGAATGTAAAAATCATGAAAAAATAAGGCATGCATCCAGAGTATAAGGGAGATAAGTCCAGAAGGACATATGGCTAGACAGACAGATGCTCAGGCACCTTTGCCTGCACTCTGCACTTCTTCTGATGGCTATCTATCAACATATCAAGTTTCATTTATGAGGGCAAGTCAATAAGTAACCAGCCTATCCCATTTCCAATTGACCGAGACACCCAAGATTTTCATGCCCTGTTTCAATACATGTTTTAGGCCTGAGGGCAAAATTGCACCCTTATCATGTCATCCACTCATAAGATATTGAATGTCAAACAAGGCTAACGATGCAAAAGTAAGCTTTTCGTCAAAAGTTGAGTACCGTGCTGTAATTCGGTACTTGTATTTGAAAGGGAAAACAGGTCAGGAAATACATTGCGAGTTGACCATGTTTATGGGTCTTCTGCACCATCATATGCACAAGTTAAATTCTTAGTTGGGGAATTCAAACGCAGCAGAACGTCTTTAGAAGACGAAACTAGGTCTGGACGCACATCAGATGCCACCGATTAAGAAATGTGTAACAAAGTACGGGATTTGGTGTACTCTGATGAACGAATTAAGGTGGAAGAAATAACGAATGCATTACACATTTCACATGGTAGCGTTTCAACAACTTTACATGATCGCTTGGGTATGCACAAGCTAACAGCCCGTTGGGTCCCAAAATCCCTTAGCAACGAGCAAATGGCAACCAGAGCATCAGTATACAGCGCATTGTGGAAGCAGTTTCGGTCAAAAGAAGATTTCCTTTCACGTCTGGTGTCTGTAGATGAGACCTGGGTCCATTATTATGAGCCAGAGAATAAAGCTCAAAGTCGCCAGAGTGTAGGGCCGGGGTCTCCGAGGCCAAAGAAGTTCAAAACGCAACCCTCTGCCGGCAAGGTGATGGCAACTGTATTTTGGGATGCACAAGGCGTTATTATGCTGGACTTTCTAGCAAAGAAAAGTACAATAACAGGTGCGTATTATGCAAATTTGCTCTACTAACTGAGAATTGTGATCCGTGAAAAACACTGAGGTAAACTCTCCAAAGGGATTCTGCTCCAACAGGACAATGCGAGAGTCCACACTTGCAAAATTGCAATGGATGCTGTTGAGCAGAATGGGTACAAGCTAATACCGCACTCCACCTATTCTCCGGACTTAGCTCCTAGTGACTATTTCCTATTCCCAAACATGAAAAAGGATATCCGTGGACTCATTTCTAGTCCAACGAAGAAGTCGTGGCGGCAGTTGAGGAGTGGGTCAGAGACAAGGACCCTGGCTTCTTCAGTTCTGGGCTGATGGCACTGGAACACCGTTGGTCCAAGTGCATCATTCTAGAGGGCAATTACATCGAAAAAGAAGAGATCGATCTCACCCAGAAATAAGTTAGGCTGATTTTTTATTGACTCGCCCTCGTAATACCCTTCTATACTTTCAGAGATATGCTCCGGAAAAGCTTTTCACTGCAAAAATTAAGAATGGAAGTAACTCCGTAAATACTGGTGACAAGGTTATGGTTCTTGCATTCTGCAATTCCCTTCAGGCCCTCTATCAGTGTATCAAGTTTCATTTATTTATCTTCAATACTTTTAGAGATATGCTCCAGAAAGCCTACTATTGCAAACATTAGAAAGGGAAAAACTCTGTAATTACTTGTGAAAGAGTTACTGTTCTTGCACTTTGCACTTCCTCTGATGACCGTCTATCAATGTATCAAGTTTCATTTAATTTCCTTGTATACTTTCAGAGATATGCTCCGGACAAGCTTTTTTATTGCAAAAATTAAGAAGGGAAGTAACTCTGTAAATACTGGTGAAAGGGTTATGGTTCTTGCATTCTGCAATTCTCTTCATAGCCCTCTATCATTGTATCAAGTTTCATATATTTATCTTCAATACTATCAGAGATATGCTCCAGACAAGCTTACTATTGCAAAAATTGGAAAGTGAAATAACTCTGAAATTACTTGTGATAGAGTTACTGTTCTTGCTTTTGCACTTCCTCTGATAGCCGTCTATCAATGTATCAAGTTTCATTTAATTCCCTTCTATGCTTTCAAAGATATGCTCCGGACAAGCTTTTTACTGCAAAAATTAAGAAGGGAAGTAGGTCTGTAAATACTGGTGACAGGGTTATGGTTCTTGCATTCTGCAATTCCCCTCATGGCCCTCTATCAGTGTATCAAGTTTCATTAAATTACCTTCAATACTTTTAGAGATATGCTCTGGACAAAAGTGTGATGGACGGATGGTCAGACAGACGGACAAAGCGGCGACTATATGCTCTCCTTTCAGGTAGCATAATAAGGCCAAGAAAAGATGGAATAATGTGTTCGAAATTTTTGGACATTTACCATAAAGATAAAAGCTGTAAAATTTTAACAAGTTACTTGTCTTACTTCATCAATGTAGAGAAAGAATGTAAAATGCTTGAAATGATTTGTCTCCCTTTACTAAAATAAGTAATATTAGGTAATTAGCACACAGCTTTTATTGCCCGAATTTTAGCGTATACCTTACAATTTGTTTAATACAGAAATTTATATAGTGGTAGGTAAGAGTGGTGACACTTACTTTTGCATAAAGTTCAAATAACTAATAACTTGTGTGTTTCTATGTTTTTTTCTTTCCACTCAAGGAACTGAATATATTCATTAAGTTCCCTTACATACGTAAGAGATGTTCCTGCAGAGATACAGTGCAACTTCCTACAAAAGCTACCCATTTCTAGCCACAAAATTGTTAAGAGGTGGCTATCATGGAGTGGTTAAATATATATAAAAACTGCACTTTGGGAAAGCAGAAAAATGGCTGTTATAGAGAGGTGGTAACCATTTGTGGAGATTCCACTGTTTAAACCAATTATTGACTGGATAGACTCCCTCACACTATATATTGGAAGAGTCCAATTTCAATTTTAGGTATGTCAGGTAATGTAATTGAGATATTCTTAGAGAAAAATGGCTAAACTATTTTCAAACATAGGAGCCCCTGGAGAAAAATGGCTAAACTATTTGCAAACAGTGGAGACCCAGATCAGACACCACATTCTGCAGCATCTAATTTGGTTCTGCACTGTTTGCTAATTACCCTTTCAGGGGTCTCCAGACTACAATGGGTTAAGTTTAATTCATGTCAGCATACTCTGAGTGTTTGACTCAATTTACAACTACAGTAGACACCATGAATTAAAATTAAAAGCCTCAGATTAGAAACAGATGTAGTCCAAAATTTTGCCAGAGATTAGTTGAGCCTCACTTAAAATATCTGCGCACAGAGCTCAGATAAGCATATCCAGATCATCGTTTTTACTTATCTCTTGCTGAGAGGTGTCTCAGTGAAATGCTTCTAATGAGTATCCACAAGCTTCTAATAAGTCCCCACAAGATATGTTTTTTTTGTTGAACATATAAAAACATATATTGTGAGTACTCATTAGAAGTGCCTAGGCACTTCTAATGAGTACCCACAGCATATGTTAGCATCGATTAATAAGTATAAATATTCTTTTATTGAAAACTGCATCTCATCTGGAGCTATGAAATTTTGAATCTGTAAAATAGCATACTAGAATCACATTACCAGACATAGATGTTTTTGTTATAGAATCATTTCAGTAGGTACAATTCTGCAATATCTGATCATAGGCTATACCTATCAGCTCTCATATGGATACTGATTAAGGGATTACTAACTGATAAATTGTCTATGTAGTAAATGTCCTGAAATTTTCAACACTTTATTCCATATGTTTTTGGCCTAAAGTTTGCTTATGCAGTTGTTTCTTAAAATACTTTAATAGTTGAATGGCAAAAATTCTAGGTTGAATGTTTGGTATTTAGCCAATTTACTCTGAGTGGATTTTTTGCTCACACCTCTTTGCACCAGTCTATTTCCAATAGCAGGGTGCATTATGAAAACACACCTATTCCAATATATAGAAAATTTCAGCTCAAAAAACTGAAAATTTTCTAATAAAAAATTTTTTGATATTTTTCATATTTCTGCTCAAAACATAGATTGTGGGTACTCATTAGAACTGCCTCAAGTTCAATTTACCATTTCTTGATGTGTCAAAAAACTGGCTGAATAGTGGCTGTCTAAAACAGCTGAATGGGCAGCAAATGATGCAGACCCCGATCAGATGCCACATTACGTAGTTTTCTGATCTGTGCCAACACTATTAGCAGGCCTGGCTGTCTGAATACTTTGGGTAAATATGGCAGCGCCTCATCTTTTATACAGTAATTTATTACATATGATGGGAATGCATGAAAAGGCCCTTATGCAATTTGTCGGACAATGCAGGCCCTGATCAGCCTGTGCAAATATGCAGGCTGATCAGGGCCTGCATTGTCCACTTACAGAATCAATGGATACTGTAGTATATGTCAGCAGAGAATGTCCAGATCAAACTGCATGCATGCACATGCTCATCGGGACCCTTGTTAGCATAAGGTATAAGGGACTTTTTCCCTTGTTACACATCATATAAGAATGGCCCATAAGCATATGTGTACAAGCATAAATAAAACAAAAACAGCATGGTGACTATTATGATTTTCTAAAAACATAAGGGGACACAAAAAATTGCATGTAACTGATATTCAAACTGTGCCACCTGTGATTTTTGTTCTGATGTTCATAAAATATGACCAAAAATAAAACAAAGAGAAACATGCAAGCATTAGATCACTAGAAATAAGTTGTGAGATGTAAAATGAATCATGCACACAATCAATTACACTACAATAAAACAAGAATACTTAAAACAAGAAAGGTCAATAAGCAGTGCTTATTAGATATCCCCTGCATGGACAAAAATGTAAATGTAACAGATGAACTGAAAAACAGATGGACAACATAAAAACAGTATAACAGTTGGGAGTTTCAAAAGATTTATTGTTTTTGTTTGTTTGTTGTTTGTTTTTAAATGCATAAGATTGATTCTCATTTATGAATAATGATGACTAACATTACTATGAGTAACAGTTATTGTATGCTAAATATCATGCTTAATCATTCTTTGCTTCAACAAGTGAACAAATACCTTATGGCTATTGCTAACATTGCAGGCCTAGATTAGTCTGCCCATCCAGGCAGTCTGTTCAGGGCCTGTCTTATCTATTTTTTATACAATGCTGCAAGGTCAGGACATTATTCATTTGAAATTAGCAAACACTGAAACAGCCTATCAACGTTTACATATTAAAGTTAATGGTTACATAAACTAGCTGTGTGCATGCAAAATAAATATGTAACTATGGTTTTCATGCAGTGTTACATGGATACATGGGAAAAAGTATCTGTATTTCACTTACGGACGCACTTCTAGGCCCGGAATATATTCACTGTCAACAATATCAAATTTATTACATATTTTTGAAACATAATATTCAGAGACTATGGATAAATAACTACCCTAAAAACCTTTGAACTTTTTGTACCAATTCTAGAATTTGAACAAATTCATTTAAACTATGGTAGCAGAATGACAAACAATACAGACCATGATCAAACTGCCCCTTTAGCGTTAGCTCATTAGAAGCACCTGGCCGATGAGCTTCTAATGAGTACCAGTAACATTGTTTTTGTGGAGAAATAATAAAAATATCCATTTTTTTGATTGAAAAATAACATTTCGAAAACACGCCTATTCAAATATATAGAAAATTTCACCTCCAAAAACTGTAAATTTAAAAAAAAAAAAACTCTGATATTTTTCATATTTCTGCTCAAAACATAGATTGTGGGTACTCATTAGAACTGCCTCAGTGAGGTGGTTCTAATGAATACTCACAATCTATGTTTTGAGCAGAAATAAGAATAATGTATACCCCTGTAAACCCCAGTTTTACTATACAGAAGTGGGGTTTAATGGGATCAAAATTATATAGGCATGTTTTCCTGATTCGCTTAGTTGATGAGCTTCTAATGAGTACCAGTAACATTGTTTTTGTGGAGAAATAAAAAAAATATCCACATTTTTTGTGAAGAAATAATAAAAATATCCATATTTTTGTTGAAAAACAAAAGTACATGTATCTTATCTTGAGCTACTGTATGAATAAAACATCTTACAACAATTAACACATAGCATGCTATAGGCAAATTCAGCAAATGACAAACTGATGATATTTTTCTTATTTTCTCAGAAAATAGGCTTTTACATTTCATGCAGATTGTCTCCAAAGGAGACAATCTGCATGCAATGTAAAAGCCTATTTTATGGGAAAAATAAGAAAAATATTTCAAAGGACTGGCTGAAGAAAATTTTACCCAGCATGCTAAGTATTATAAAGTTTCAGGTAACTGCTCAAATGCTATATTAAAGTATTGTACTTAATATGCATATAATAAAATTTTAAAGTTTTCTTCAGTCAACTGCTTTCAAGATATACCATCATGAAAAAATACCTATATTATTTTGACCCCCTTAAACCCCACTTTTATATAGTAAAACTGGGTATTACAGGGGTGTACGTTAGTTTTCTTATTTCTGCTCAAAAACATAGATTGTGCGTACTTGTTAGAACTGCCACACCACGGCAGCTCTAACGTGTACCCACAGTCTATGTTCTGAGCAGAAATATGAAAAATATTAGAGCTTTTTATCTGAAAATTTTCAGTTTTTGGAGATGTAATTTTCTTTTTGTTTGAACAGGCATGTTTTCGTAATGCTAAAGAGTGTTTTCTAGTTTTCCTGTTATATCAGCGTTTGCATTTAGCCCAAATTTTATCAAAACTCTTACTGATTTTGTTTTTGGTCTTCTGATCAGAAGCTTGCCAGAATATATCTGAACGGAACTTTTAGAAATACAAAATTATAAAAGTCCATTCTTTTTAAACTGCAGGGCCCAGTTGTTCAAAGCAACGAGCTCGTTAAGGGTCATTTCGTCAACTGTTTTAGCGGATTCAATATACAATATTCCCATATTTTTTGCTGAAAAAATGAGAGTACTGCAAAAGCTACTCACATTTTTTCAGCAAAAAATTTCAGCATATTTGCGTATCACTCAGTGTAAATTTTAATGAATCGTTAACTAACGACATCATTAGTTTTGAACAATTGGGCCCAGAAAATTCTTTAACTTACTTTTCCATTTTTGAATAGATCTGTCCAAGTAGGGAGTAGATCTGTGCAGTTCGTAAACTGATCTCACCAAAGTGGTTAGTCACCAATTCAAGGGCATGTTTGGCTTCAGACTCTGCCTGATTCAATTTCACCTCTTGTGTCTCCTTGGAGGCCTGGAATGCCTTCCACTGAAGTGCTGATGCTGCAATCAAGTTAAATAGTCAAAATAGTCAATTACATTATACGCTACAAACTTCATAATAAATGTGTGCAATTTATGAGGATTGTTTGTTTCTGTTGTGGTTTTAAGGCCCAGTCAACCAAATGGGGTCGTGTCAAGCACGGTCAGTTTACCTTATAACCACACTTTTACTGGGCAGGTTTAGTCCTCTAAGCGATTAACCAGTACTGTGCACATTCTTTCACCAGAAACTGACAACTGCCCTTTTTGAATCAGCTGAACGGACAGAATGACCACAGAAAATATTTCATGATCATATCTCCACGAAAGAATGTTGTCGGACCAGCAGGGGTTGAACCCGCAAGCTCCTGATCACCAGTCGGGCACGCATCCAACTGAGCCACCGAGGCTGACCCATTTATGAGGAACTATCATAAATAGGTTGGTTCTGACCAATAGCCATTTATAGCCATCAATGTTATGATAGACCATTTATGATTGATGGCTATAAATGGCTATTGGTCAGAACAAACCTATTCACATAGCTCCAAGAGGGTATATCCCCATAATATTTTTCTTATTTCTCTATAAAACATATGTTGTGTATTCATTAGAAGTGTCTCCACATGGTGCTTCTAATTAACCCTTGTCCTGCTGAACCTGGATATACCCTACCTTTGCAAACAGTGTAGATCCAGATCAGTTGGCTTCTGAAGAAGCCAACTGATCTGGACCTGCACTGTTTGCCATTCAGTATGTGAATTTATTACAACAACCAGATCAAGTAATCTGATTGGCTGAAAATTAGAAGTAGGTGTGGCATCTTAATTTATTCAGCAGGACAAGGGTTAACATGTTTTTTTTGTGGAGAAATAAGAAAACATAAGTACTTTTTTGTTGAAAAAGCATGTAATCTGTAGCTATGTAGTCATCTTTACTAGAGCACCTTTCATTAAAAAAAAAAAAACACACACAAAAAACAAAGACTGCTGTGATTCAGTGGTTCAGCTTCCATTTGTGGGAGGTGACTAGTTCAAGCCCAGACTGAGTCATGCTTAAGTTGTTTTTAAATAGTATTAGCTGCTCTTTTGCTTAGCTATCAGCAGTAAGAAAGTAGAGCTGAGAATTGAAACTGGTGTGCCCATTCTCAGTATAATATGATTGGATGGAATATGATCTTTTGTGGCTGGGACATGAGATTTCAGTGAGCACTACTCTAAAGTTGTTTTTATCTATTTCCTCCCGTATTCATGTCAACCATTTTGGACAGACAGGCCTGAGCAAATTAGACCCAGATCAGATGTGGCTATTTTATTCATTACTCTCCAGCAGTGTTTAGAAATATCAATAGACAGTAAAAAATGGTATTGTTCTTTCTGGAGTAATATGTTAAGGTGTCGAATATGACAAAGATCCACATCTCAAAGTTTAACACAGCAAGGACTTCTGGCAGAATACCTCACAGTAAGAGCCTCATAGAGATAAAGGTAATACTGCTTGTGCCAAGGCTTCTTGATAAAAGCAATATTACCTTCAACACTGTGAAGTTCTTACTGCCTTAAGGCTTCTTGGCACAAGCAGCATTACCTTCATCTCTGTGAGGTTCTTACTGCCTTAAGGCTTCTTGGCACAAGCAGCATTACCTTCATCTCTATGAGGTTCTTACTGCCTTAAGGCTTCTTGGCACAAGCAGCATTACCTTCATCTCTATGAGGTTCTTACTGCCTTAAGGCTTCTTGGCACAAGCAGCATTACCTTCATCTCTATGAGGTTCTTACTGCCTTAAGGCTTCTTGGCACAAGCAGTATTACCTTTATCTCTGTGAGGCTCTTACTGTGAGGGGAAACAATACAGTATATTTACCCTAAATATTCAGATACCTTAACCTCTTACCATTGTGCTAAAATTTGAGCAAGTCCACTTTACAACCTACTGATGTGTCAAAAAACTACTGGATGAGTGGCAAACAGTGCAGATCCTGATCAGAGGCCCCATTCAGCATTTTCCTCGTGTCCGCCTGCCCCCATACTAAGCGAAGTGCTTTGTTTAAAATGTGTCAAATTTCCAGACCTGATGTGTGTAGGAACAAATACAACACTATGTGATCCTCTGGCAGAATGTTTCTAGCAATTCAAAGAACTTCACAGGCATGAAGATAGTATTTTCTGTGTCAAACTGCTAAGGACAAATAAGATGTTCTTCAACCAAAAAAATATTGAATTTTTTCTTATTTGTCCACAAAAATATACGTTGTGGGTACTCATTAGAAGTGCCTCAGTGAGGTGCTTCTAATGTGTACCCACAGCATATGTTTTTATGGACAAATAAGAAAAATATACATCTTAATACTCCTCTTAACATGTTTAAAATGTGTCAAATTTCCATACCAGACGTGTGTAGGAAGAATGTATAACTCCAGATAAGGCTCTTTTTTTCAACCAATAAGTATTGATATTTTTATAATGTCCATGAATATATATGTTGTGGGTACAGATTAGAAGCACCTCACTGAGGTGCTTCTAATGAGTACCCACAACATGTTTTTGCCGAACCACTTCTAATGAGTACCCACAACATATTTTTTTGCCAAGGCACTCCGAATGAGTACCCACAAGTTATGTTTTTGCCGAGGCACTTGTAATGAGTACCCAAATGTTTTCGTAGACAAACAGGCAAACTGTTGATCAGGATACTTCCCTTAACTTGGGATATATTCAAAAATAACTATGGCTATGTTTAAAATGTGTCAAATTTCCATACCTGATGTGTGTAGGAACAAATACAACATTGTGTGCTCCTCTGGGAGAATATTTCTAGCAACTCTAAGAGCTTCACAGGCATGAAGATAGTATTTATCAGTGTCAAACTGCTGAAGGACCAGCAGGGCCTTGCTCACAGCCCGGTGGGCCAGGGCCACCTGTATTGACTCACAGGCATAGATCTTCTTGGCAGTGGAGAGAGCATGCTGAAATATAGAAACATCTACTTTATCAGAGGTCTGGTTAAGGAGGAGTATTTGGTGATACTTTTGATGTATTTTTTTCTTATTTCTTCATAAAATGTATGTTGTAGCTACTCATTAGAAGTGCCTTGGCAAGGCTTGTCTAATGAGTACCTACAATGTATACTTTTTATGGAGAATCCCAGAAATATCACCAAATACTGCTCTTGAACAAATTCTTGGCATTATTGGGTCAATTGTTTACAAATGAGCCATTGAATACAAATACCAAAATTTCCTTAACCCATTGTATACTGAATAGACTCCCCCACACTAAATATTGGAAGATTCCAATTTCAATTTTAGGTACGTCCGGCTATGACATTTACATATTCCTAGAGAAAAATGACTAAACTATTTGCAAACAGTGAAGACCCTGATCAGATGCTGCGTTCTGCAGCATCTGACCTGGGTCTGCATTGTTTGCCAATTACCCTTTTACAGATCTCCTGACTACAATGGGTTAAGGTATCTGCCCACATGATTATCACTGATCAATGTAATCAAACTGCGGGTTAGACTAAATCCAGGTCATGGTTATCTACAGCTATGCTATACTTGTCTCTTGATGTTAGAGTGCTGCTGATAGAGGGTTATCTGTAAAACCTGGACTGGGACATTGGCAAACAGTGCAGACCCAGATCAGATGCAGCAGAATGCAGCATCTGATCAGGGTCTACACTGTTTGCTTAAATTACAGGATGGTTAGACGGAACAGTCTTAAGTCCCCATTCACACTCAGAGTCAATTGACCCACCAGTGCTGTCAGTACTTTGATTAAATATTGGGACAAGAGGTGGCTACAGCCACAATATTACCACATTTACATGTACTTAGACACAACTTCTTGCTATACTTCTCCTAAAATTTAAATGTCTACTTTACTGCCTGCTGTGTCTAAAACTGATAGATGAGTGGCAAACATTGTAGACCCTGATCAGACACTCTGTCCAGAAATGCAGCCTGAAGACTTTAAGCACATTTTAGCGATTGAACCATGTCATGAGAAAAAAAAGTCTTTTTGACAGGAAAGATTCAGAATGGCCTATGCATCCATTAAGTCTCATTAGAGACTTTGGTGTCTGCTTGTGGAGTAATTGGTTATTGCAAAATGTATTAAGAAAACAGTTTTAGTTTTGAAAGTTATTATTAACCTTTACCACTCTATGGGCAAATTCAGCAGGTGACAAACTCATGTATGTTTCTTATTTTTTCGAGAAAAAGGGCTTTGATATTTCTTGCAAATTGTCTACTGAGAAGACAATTTGCATGAAATGTCAGAGCCTATTTTCTGGGAAAAATAAGAAAAGATATTTCAAAATGTTGCCTGTTGATTTTTTTCCCAGCATGCTAAATGTTAAAGTCAGAACTCTCCAGAGAAAGTTCTCTTATAAATAGTGATGAAGCAAAATACCCCATCTTTGTAAGCCAGGTATATATTAATTACAGAAAACTCTCAATGATTTATATAGCATTGCTTACAGAATATCATAACCACTAACCAGCAACTGAGAGTAAGTAGCAAGTTCTTGCGGAGAGTGTATTAATAATTACCTTGGCTATTTGTAATCCAGCTTCATCTTGTTTAAACTCTGTAGAGAAGTGACAGTAGGACAACAAGGCTTTCAAGTAGAGTGGGTTGCGCATACCAAAGTGCTGCCTGAAATAATGGTAAACACACTTGAACACCTGTCATGCTGAATAAATTAAGATGCCATGCCCACTTCTCATTTTCAGCCAATCAGTTTACTTGATCTGTGTTGTTGTATCAAATTCAAACACTGAATAGCAAACAGTGCAGTTCCAGATCGGTTGGCTTCTTCAGAAGCCAACTGATCTGGATCTACACTGTTTGCAAAGGCAGGACAAGGGTTTATTAATTCTTAACTGAAGTAGACAACATTTTGATTTTTTTTTTAAAGAAAATAAGGCTTGACAATTCATGTGAATTGTCTGTCCAGTATCTGTCATAATATCAAAAATGACTAAATCCATCATATGGTTTGGATGTAATGAGCTCCTAAAAACTTTAATGCAAAACATGAAAAAAAAAAAATTTTAAGCCTGTGACCTTGAATGGGCAGGGTCAGTGATGACGCTCATAAAAAGTCTGGACCAGTAATTATCATCATACCATATATGAACTGAATCCACTGTAAGGCTTGAAAGTAATGAGATCTTAAAAATTTTTAACATTTGAGGATTTAATTCTCATGCCAACACTAATGCCAACACAACTACATATGTAGGGGGAAGTACAAAAGCTCTTCTCGAACGCTGTTCAGGTGAGCTAAATATGTTGCTAAATTCAGCAGCCCATTTCTTCACCATGCTGTAAGAAGGAGATTCATCCCCAAGGGTTTTAATGGCTATCATGAATTCCCTTCAGGGACATGCCCTTCTTACAGAAGTACTCTATGACTGTTCCAACTTTGTACATTTTCTCAGTTTAACACACCCTTACCCTGTCTGCAGCAAATTCCAACTGAAATCAATAGCTTTGAAATTTTATTCTGTCTACCAATGATGTTGAATAAAATTATCAATTGACTGGGGTTTCATTTCGATTTATTTATTTTAAGTATATCGGGCCAAGAACTTCTTGATTGTACCTCATATGTGTTGGAACCACAGACATCAGCAAGCAATACTTACCAAAACATATTGTGATAATCACTAGAAATTCCTCACTTCGGTGATTCTATTGTTTTTCTGTAGAAAATATCAGGAGTCACTGACTAAAAAGAAATGTCTTACCTAAACCAATGTCAGAAGGCCAAGATAGGCTTCTTTTTCTAACCTTTGAATTTCATGTGGCTTCTTTTTCTAAACTTTGAATTTTATGCCAACTTTACTTAAGTAAATTCACAAAGAAAAAAAAAAGGACTTACTTGGCCATTTGAACAGCATAAATTGCAAGTTTCTCTGCCCGTTTAACTTGCCATCTGGCACAATATGTCATCACAGCATTGCACAATGTATGTATCAAGAGAGATTCATGGCCTGGCTTAATTTCCTGTGAAGATAAAAAAAAAAATAAATAAAAAAAAGGCACAATTTATAGTGAATAAAAGTAACAAAAAACAAAACTATCCTTATTTTTGTTAACCCTAGTCCTGCTGAACCCGAATATACCCTGCATTTGAAAACAGTGTAGATCCAGATCAGATGGCTTCTGAAGAAGCCAACTGATCTGGATCTGCACTGTTTGTCATTCATTTTGTGAATTTATAACAACGATCGGGTTCAAGAAATCTGATTGGCTGAAAAGTAGAAATGGGCGTGGCATCTTAATTTATTCCGCAGGACAAGGGTTAAAAATCATAGCTCAAGATAAGGACCTTTTTTAAATGAAAATGTAATACAGTATAGTTATTTTTCTTATTTCTCCATAAAAACATATGAGGCACTTCTAATGAGTACCCACAACATATGATTTTGTGGAGAACAAAATATATTTACCTGCTACCATCTCTTACCTGGAGCAATGAAATACATGTGCAAAGATGTAAAAACGGATTCATAAAAACAGAAAAACACGTAAGCTGAACTGATGAGTACCGGTATTCTAAAAAGTCACAGCTCTTGAAAGGATTGTTTTTTCTTCTCTTTAACCCAAAGATTACCATATTTACCCTAAATAATGGTGCATAACATACTTGTCCTAAAATTTAAACAACTCCATGTGAGTATCTGTTGAGTCTAAAAACTGCTGGATGAGTGGCAAACAGTGTAGACCCTAATCAGATGCTGCATACTGCTCTAGGTCTACACCATTTGCTCAGGCCTGTCTATCCCAGTACTTAGTGTTATTAGGGTAATTTGCTGTTGTTTCTATTTCTCAAAACAATTATATGCCCTTGATAATAATTACAATTGACATGGCATAATGATTCTAATAAGTATTAATTAAGTACCCATGACATATGCGTTTGAGACAAAATATCTGAACACATACAGAAAACAACAACAATAACAGCAACAATAGAAATCAAAGGTTTTGTCTGTTTGTGTTGAGGTTTTACGGCCCAGTCAACCCAATGGGGTCATGTCGAGCGTGGTCAGTTTACCTAACCACACGTTCACTGGGCAGGCTTAGTCCTCTAAGTGGTTAACCAGTATTGTGCACATTCTTTTGCCAGAAACTGACAACTGTCCTTCTTAAATCAGTGGAAGGGAGAGAATGACCGTAGAAAATATTTCACGATCAATCTCCACGAAAGAATGACGACCTCGGCGGGGGTTGAACCCGCAACCTCCTGGTCTCCAGTCCGACGGTGCATCCAACTGAGCCACTGAGGCCAGAAGAAATCAAAGGTATTACAGTACTGAATGCAACAGCAACAAAAATACAAGCTTAACACTTACCACGCTATGGGCAGATTCAGCAGTTGACAAACTGATAATATTTTTCTTACTTTTCCTAGAAAATAGGATCTGACACTTCATGCTAATTGTCTCCTTAGGAGACAATTTGCATGAAGTGTCAAATCCTATTTTTTAAGAAAAAATTTCAAAATGTCATCTGCTGAAATTTTTACCCAGCATGCGAAGTGTTAAATATGCAAGTGAAAATAATAAGAAATAACACATATGTATGTGAAAAGTAAAGATCCAGTTAAGCTTGTACATCTGTACAGAACAGCTCTAGATTTATAGAAGGGATATTCATATACTTTTCTTATTTTTCCAAGAAAATGTTGGTACTTACTAGCAGTGCCTCAGACAGACATTTCTAATGAGAACCCACAACATGTTTCTATGGAGAAATCAGAAAACAATTACTGATACCCCTCTTTTCAAGAGCTCAGTACAGAATTTACCCAACTGTCCTTTTGACATCTCTTGGAAAGACGTTTTTTGCTTGGCGTTTTATTTTAAATGAAAATATTTTGTTCTGTTTGACCATATCTTATCAGAAACCATTTGTATTTTATGTTTCTGTGTTTTATTCTCAAATATTTACACAAAAATTAAAGTTACGGCCAAAAGTTGGTCTGACCTATGCAATTTCTGTAGTAAAGTGACTTTTTGGAATTTTTGTCTAAGAAAATATTTTTTCCTTTTCTTTGCAGAATTTAAATTACTGATGTTTTACAACAGTATTGTGAAAATTTCAGAAAAATTGAACAAGTGGAACTTGTTGAAAATTTGGCTCCAAGTTACCTACCCTACAGATTTCTGCATGATTTGGCTTCACTTTTACTATGGGAAAAAGTGAAAATATTTGATTTTTTAAAAATCAATGACTAGAATAAATTTTTTTGTACATAGGTAGTTACGACTAATGGTTTTGCATCATATCATGACAAAAATTTGCAAATTTACTTCTTCTGTGTAAAGCGTCAAGCAAAAAATGACTTTCTGAAAGATGTCGAAAGCACAGTAAGTATTGGGACACCTTATCTACTTATCATACTTCTCCTAAAAC
Organism: Anodontia alba; assembly: GCA_964016985.1. Taxonomy (NCBI): domain Eukaryota; kingdom Metazoa; phylum Mollusca; class Bivalvia; order Lucinida; family Lucinidae; genus Anodontia; species Anodontia alba. Next base: position 99,826,746 of record OZ024825.1, on the reverse strand, counting down.
TTGAAACAATTCATTTTACTGCAGGGTGATGTGTCTAAAATATTGTTGTATATATAGCAAACAGTGTAGACCCTTATCAGACATTGCATTCTGAGGTGTCTGACTTGGGTCTGTACTGTTTGCAAAGGCCTATCTGTCCCAGTACTTAGGATTATTATGATATGTCTAAGTAGTTTGACCAGAACTGCTTTTCAATAGAGTCCAACATCTGTGTAAACAAACTTGATACGTCCTGATCAAACTAAGGATATATTTGCTGACCTGGATCTTTGCCGTTCTTTGGATTTGCATATCTAGATAAGAGCACTAGTGGGTATCAGCCTATCAGGTAAATATTTTTCCTATTTCTTCATGAAAACATATGTTATGGGTACTCATTAGAAGCACCTCGCTGAGGTGCTTCTAATGAGTACCCAAAACATATGTTTTTGCGGAGAAATAAGAAAAATATCAATACATGTACTATTGGATTGAAAAAGCATCTTATCATGAGCTATGCATTTGCATAGCAGACAACACCTTTCTTACTTCTTCTTCATTGGCTTCGGTGTTCAGGGTATGGTGCTTTTTAAAAGGAGACAAAATGATATTTTTTTCCTACGGTACTTTCCAGTTAAAACATACACATTATATAGCACTCTATAGCTCTATATATCTATAAAGTATGTTTTTCGGCCTTTTTTGTTTTTCAACCAAAAAATATTAATACTTTTACTTTTCTCCACAAGAATAAAGGTTTTAAGTATACTCATTAGCAGTGCCTCACAGAGGTACTTATAATTACGACCCACATCATACAATTTCATGGTGAAATCAGAAAAATATTTTTCTGGAAACTTCTATTATACAGAGCTATGATATTGTTGTTACATCTCAAAGAGTTGCCTCTCTAATATGTAACATGTAAAAAATATTCTGTGACAATTTTTTTGTGATACAAAATAATAAAAGTTTTTGTCATTAAAAAAAAAAGAAAGAAAAGAAAAGAAAAATCAGGGGACTTGATAAGGAGGAGTATATGATGATAATTCTGGGATAATTTTTTCCAATTCTCCATTAAAACATATGATGTGGATGCCTCGCCAAGTACCCACAACACCTGTTTTTATGGAGAAATAAGAAAAATTTTCTGATTTATCACCAAGTACTCTGGGTTAAATCTTGATAAAATGCCAAATCATTTTTAGAAGGTATGTATCAGCAGATATTCATCACGAAAACATGCCTATATAATTTTGACCCCTTAAACCCCACTTTTATATAGTAAAATTGGGGTATACAGGGGTATACATTATTTTTCTTATTTCTGCTCAAAACATAGATTGTGGGTACTCGTTAGAACCGCCTCGGTGAGGCGGTTCTAACGAGTACCCACAATCTATGTTTTGAGCAGAAATATGAAAAAAATGTCAGAATTTTTACCTCAACTTTCAGTTTTTGGTAGTGAAATTTTCAATATATATGAATAGGCGTGTTTTCGTAATGGATTAATATTTCTCAAAACAGAAAACTAGAAAAAGTCAGCATGTCATACATACCTTCATTGGGAGAACTTTCCCTCAAGATTTTGTATCAAGGGCCATAATACAGAAGATATAACATATTCTTTTTTTTTTTCTTTTTTTTTGTCAAACAACCCATGATCTTTATCCTAAGCTGTATGAACTGAAACTTGGTGAAGTGCCTTTAACCCATTGTAGTCTGGAAACCCCTAAAAGGGTAACTGGCAAACAGTGCATACCCAGATCAGACGGCTGATCAGAGTCTCCACTGTTTGCAAATAGTTCAACCATTTTCTCTAGGAATATCGAAATCACATAGCCTGACATGCCTCAAACTGAAAGTAGAATCTTCCAATATAAAGTGTGGGGGAGTTCATTCAGTCTACAATGGGTTAAGTGGTAAAGTCCAGATGCAGATTTTTGTATCAAGAAACGTAACTCCAGAAACAATGCATCATGTCAACTTTTTTTTTCGCATGAAACATCATCAACCTAACCCATTGTTTAAAATAAAAAAGAGGGCCAAGATAGCCCTGTATGGCTCACCTGATTACCAGACAAGTTTCAAATCAATTGGCCTTTTGGTTCAAGAGAAGTTCAATATAGATTTTCAAGATGGCGGCCATCTTGGATTTCCAATATGAAAAAATTTAGCTACTTTTAATCTACAAGACACCTCTATACTTCCAAGAAAGTTTCAAGTCAACTGGCCTATTGGTTCAGGATAAAAAAAAAAGTTCAAAATAGACTTTCAACATGGCTGCTAGGGCGTCCATCTTGGATTTCGGATCAGAATGATTTTAGCTATTTTTGATCTAAAAGTCACCCCAATACTTCCTATCAAGTTTCAAGTCAATTGACTTTTCTGTTCAGAAGAAGTACGAAATAGATTTTCAAGATGGCAACTGTGGCGGCTATATTAAATTTCAAATCAGAACAAATTTAGCTATTTTTGATCTACAAGCACCCAGATACTCCCTACAAAGTTTCGAGTAAACTGGCCTTTCGGTTCAGGAAAAGAAAAGCAAAATAGATTTCCAAGATAGGGACCATGATGGCCATCTTGGGATCTCCAATCAGAATGATTTTAGCTATTTTTGATCTGCAAGCCACCCAGATGCTTCTTACCACATTTCAAGTCAATTGGCCTTTTGGTTTAGGAAAAGAAGCGAAATATAGATTTTCAAGATGGTGGCCATGGCAGCCATCTTGGATTTTCGATAAGAAGAATTTTAACTATATTAGACCTACAAGTCACCCGATGCTTTCTGCCAAGTTTTGAGTCAATAGGCCTTTGGGTTCAGGAGAAGAAACGCAAAATAAATTTACAAGATAGCAGCCATGGCCCCCATCTTAGATTTCTGATCGAAACGATTTTAGCTATTTTTGATCTGCAAGTCACCCGGATGCTTCCTAGCAAGTTTCAAGTCAATTGGCCTTTTGGTTCAGGAAAAGAGCTAAATATAGATTTTCAAGATGGTGGCCATGGCAGCCATCTTGGATTTTGTTTTTGATCGGAACAATTTAAACTATATTAGATCTACAAGTCATCCGATGCTTCCTACTAAGTTTCAAGTCCATTGGCCTTTTGGTTCGGGAGAAGAAGCGAAAAATAGATTTTCAAGATGGCGGCCATGGCAGCCATCTTGATTTTCCAATTGGAATGGTTTTAGCTATTTTTGATCTACAAATCATTCCCTATGCTTCCTACTGTTTCACGTCAACTTGCCTTTCAATTCAGGAGAAGAAGCGAAAAAATAGATTTTCATGACAGCAGCCATCTTGGATTTCTGATTGAAAAGACTTAAGCTATTTTTCGATCTTCAAGGCACCGTGATGCTTCCTACTAAGTTTCAAGACAATTGGCCTACCAGTTCAGGAGAAGAAGCTAAAAATAGATTTCCAATCAGAACAATTTTAGCTACTTTTGATCAACAATTCACCCTGATGCTTCCTACTAAGCTTCAACTCAAGTGGCCTTTTGGTTCAGGAGAAGAAGCAAAAAATAGAATTTCTGATTGAACGATCTTGACTATTTTTTATCTACAAGTCACTACGATGCTCTTACCAAGTTTTGAGTCAACTGGCCCAGGGATGTAGAAGTAATATTTTGAAGCAAATTGATGATGCCGCAGGATGCATGACGGACACTGACTGATCACAACAGCTCACTGAGTTCCACTTGCAATCAGGATAACCCTGTTCAAACTGAATACATGCACAGGTTGATCTGGCTCTATACTCGTCATACAGAATGCATGTTGTAAGGCTGACTTGTATGTTGTAAGACAAACTTCTACTTGAATGAGCTCATTTATCTGCTATAGTTGTTGGTAGTTCACTTACCCTGAATATTCTGAAAGACATGTCTTGATTTATGTGTAGAAACTAATTAAACTGTTCGTTAGGAACAATTTGATGACCATCTGCAGTTTCCCATTCAATAGGCACTATTTTAAACAAATGACTTGATAAGTTGACAGTAAAAATGTTCAAACTTTTGGACAAGCACAGGAAGGAATTTCAATAAATGAATATTCCGAGATTAACCATAACAAAGAATTACCTTAAGAGCATTTTGTGACCATGAAAAAGCTGGGTTAATAGATCCCAGCTCTAGCAGCATATGACTCAACTCATTGTTAATTTCTGACTCATCAAGAAGGTCCTGCCCAAAAGACATCATCTTAATCTGCCAGGTCATCTCAACAGCACACTGGAAGGCTTGATTTGCTGCTGTAAATCGGTAATTTCTGTTCCGCAGATGCATAAGCTTAATGAATCCGCGATATTTTGTCATCCAAATATCAAGATGATGAGACTCGCTAAGGAAAGACAGTAAGACCGCCATGACATTTTCTGCATCGCTGAAATAACCATAGTCTGTCAGAAAGTCAATAAGATGGAATGCTAATGTTGTGAACTGCTTGACACTTTCACTATTTCTTGCTGCTTTTGAGTTGCTTTTCAGAACAGAGTAAAAAGAATTTAAAACATCCTGCAGAAGATTAACACCCATGCTTTCTAGTGATTTCAGATATTTAAAGTATAAATGATAGTTTTCAGATTCCTGCATTATCTCTTGAACTACGTCACACATACACAGTTCAAACCCAATAGGAAGGAGTTTCCGCCGTGCAAGAACTGTGATGATTTCTAACTTTTTCATGAGTTCTAGCGCACGATTCTCTTGTTTCAAATGGTCTTTATCAACTTGTTCTGAAGATTTCTGTAACCTCTGGAAGTGTTTTTCTGGCACCTACAAAAGAACATGGACTTATCAAATCATGGCTCCTGATAAAGGGTGTTATTCACATCATGAAAACATGCCAATATAATTTTGACCCCCTTAAACCCCACTTTTATATAGTAAATCTGGTGTTTACAGGAGTATACATTATTTTACTTATTTTGCTAAAAACATAGATTGTGGGTACTCCTTAGAACTGCCCCAATGAGGCAGTTCTAATGTGTACCCACAATCTATTTTTGAGCAGAAATATGAAAAATATCTGAATTTTTTATCTGAAAATTTTCCGTTTTTCGGTGTTAAATTTTCAATATATTTGAATAGGCGTGTTTTCATAATGAAAAGATCTTTTGTTATTTTGCACCAAAAATACTCAATGTGGGTACTCTCTAGAAATGCCTCAATGAATTTCTTTTAATAATAATTCGAACTGTTGCCTGTTCACTGGTAAGCTCTGTCTGGCAATTTAAGAGATAATCTCTTATTGGCTCAGTGGCTGTGAAAACTGATCAAAAAGCAATAGTTCAAAACAGGACCTTGGAAAGAAAAGAATATAGAAAAGAACAATATACTTGTTAATGCAAACCCCTAAGACATAACACAGCTAAACCATTAAAAGAATTATCCACAATTATACTCAAATTAAAATAAAACAGGTATCAATTTTGTAGAGACAAAATTTCTTTTGATCTTTCTTTGTATATTGCAACAAACTATCATGAGGTTTATTTGCAGACTGAGGTTTACGCTTGTTTAGAGATTATACGGACCATATTTACTGCAAAGGTTTGAACACCTCTGTCTAAAATCTGTTTGATGAGTGGTAAACAATGTAGACCTTGATTAGATACCATCACGAAAACATGCCTATATAATTCTGACCCCCTTAAATCCCACTTTTATATAGTAAAACTGGGGTTTACAGGGGTATACATTATCTTTCTTATTTCTGCTTAAAAACATAGAATGTGGGTACTCGTTAGAACCGCCTCGTCGAGACGAGACGGTTCTAACGAGTACCCACAATCTATGTTTCGAGTATAAATATGAAAACTATCAGAATTTTTTTTATCTGAAAATATTCGGTTTTTGGAGGTGAAATTTTCAATATATTTGAATAGGCGTGTTTTTTCGTAATGTGTGTTACATAGCATCTTTACCACTCTATGTGCAGTCACCACTCTATGTGCAGTCAGCAGATGACAAATTAATTATATATATATATATGTTTGAATATATATTTTTTTTTTTTTACAAAAAAAAAAAAAACAGGCCAATATTTCATGCAATTTGTATTTTCCCCAGAAAGTAGGCTATGACAGTTCATGCAAAGTGTCTCCTAAGGAGGCAGTTTTCATGAAATGTCAAAGCCTGTTTTCTGGGGAAAATACAAAAAACATTACGAAAACATGCCTATTCAAATAAATAGAAAATTTCACCTCCAAAAACTGAAAATTTTCAGATAAAAAAACTCTGATATTTTTCATGTTTCTGCTCAAAACATAGATTGTGGGTACTCGTTAGAACTGCCTCAGCCAGGTGGTTCTAATGAGTACCCACAATCTATGTTTTTGAGCAGAAATAAGAAAAATAATGTATACCCCTGTAAACCCCAGTTTTACTATATAAAAGTGGGATTTAAGGGGGTCAGAATTATATAGGCATGTTTTTGTGATGTAATTCAAAATGTCTGCTGAAATTATTACCCAACATGCTAAGCATTTAATGTTTCAGGATCCTCCTGAAGTAATTCTATAAAAACTGCAGACTATGTCTTCTTGTAAAAATAAAAATACATGTACCTACATTCATCTCCAAAATAACCGCGCTAGTTAAAGCTGCTTTTTCTATCAAACAAAATAATAGATACTTTTCTAATTTCTCTACAAAACATATGTAAGTGGTATCTATTTGAATAGCCTTTGTCAAGAGATTTTAATAAATATGCAAAACATATGTTTTCAGGAAGAAATAAGATGAGTTTTATCTAAATTACCCTCTTCATTATTGGTATCTGACAGCAACTGAGTCATAACTAATACAGTGGACTTCTTAAGAAGGCGTATTTGGTGATAATTTTGTGATATTTTTTTTCTTATTTTTCCATAAAAACATATGCTTTGGGAACTCATTATAAGCATCTCACCAAGGTGCTTCTAATGAATACCCACTATATGTTTGTATGAAGAAATTGAGAAAATTATCCCAGAATTATCACCAAATACTCCTCCTTAACAAGTCCACTGTAACTGCCATAACAACCTTAAGTACTGGGACACCTTATCTACTTACCATACTTGTCAAAAAATTTAAAATAGTCCATTCTACTACATCTTGATGTGTCTAAAAAATTAAAATATTGCTATATGTATGGCAAACAGTATATACCCTGATCAGATGCTGTGTTCTGCAGCATCTGATCTGGGTCTACACTGTTTGCAATATCTGTACCAATACTTTGGGTTATTATCATTATAAGTGCGTCCAACGGGAACTGCAAAGTAGTTCTCTGAACCGCAGAGCAGTTCAGCTTGCAGGCGCACTACTACAGACTACCGATGTGACCACTGATGTGTGTGACCACAAATGTGATGGTCCAACAAAGGCTTGGGTGGTTCGGTGCTTATCCTGAAAGACAATAAGCATTCCGTGATTTGACTATTGACACAGCGGCTGTGCCGATAATAGTAACAAAACAGCCAATAACACCAAGTATTCCACTTTCAAGGGGTTGAATCACGAGACTTATGATGTCAGCCTACAAAATTTGCAATCGCCGCCATTTTGAAATTTGTCTTCACTTTGAATTTTATTTCTATCCGTTCTCTGTCTATTTACAAGTTAAGCATGATTCGTTTTGTGCATAAGGTACATTTTGATGTAGATTTTTAGATAACACATAGACTTTACGCTCTTTTTACGTGATAATCTTAAAAAAAAAAAACTTCAACACTGGTAAGCGAATGATAGTATATTGTCATTGTAGCTGTCATCGCCTGACACTAGTTTTTGGTATTCAGAAAGCATGGTCCCTGCCCATCAGGGCCCGCGAAATAGATGCGCTGCCTAAAGCCTCCGTGGCAGAGCTGCTAGTAACTAAGCAGGACCCGCATTCATGTGACTGGGTTGGGTAAAAGTCCCACAAATTTGGAGGCAATGTCTCTGAACTACTGAAATATTGTTTTGGATGTTATATCGCAATTCATGCAGTGGATTAGAAGTCAAGCGTGGTCTGAAATCAAATTCAGTTAGATCTGGCCAACCCACCTATGAAGCATGTGATGATAATTCGGATGCACGGATATAGGTAGCACCTATTAAATTCATATTACAGTAATACATACCACTATGAGAGAACTGAAATTCTCTGGGGTTGATATCCACTGCTGGAAGTAACCTTTCACTAAAGTTAGGGAATCTGTTGTCTCAAACTTTCCACTCCATATTGAAAATTTATCATCCTCCCTCAATTCTCTAAGCACCCTCTCATCTTCTTGTTTACGTTCTTCATCTATGTTAAGAACATTCTGTGCGCCTGATGACTCAATGGTTGGTAGAGGCTGATAATGAGGCAGTTTCATGGAATCTCTAGACAAAGCTAACTCACCAAACCTGGACCCCTGGGATTGTGGCCTGTGTATGACAGTATTGTCTAGAAATTCTACAAGGACTTTGTACCTCTTCTTCACATCCTGACCAGCATCTGGGTTCTGAAGAGCTTCACGGAAGGCACGGTACCAGTCTACATTCTTCCCTTTTCCTGAAATTATAGCTTTATCTGAAGCATATTGCATGAAAATTTATCAGTATCAAAAATTAAATATTTCATGCATTTACCTGAGCAAACAATGTAGACCCAGATAAAACTGTTCCTAAGCAGTCTGATCAAGGTCTTCATTGTTTACTACACTTGTTACATGTATTTCTAAAGCACATTTGCGATACATCACCTGAGAGTTAAATCAACTTGTTCAAAATTTAAGTAAGTAATGAGTATCCACTACATGTATTTTCATGGAGAAATAAAAAAAATTAATTGGATACTTACTCTTATCTGGAACTATGAATACTGACATTCTTCTTATTTCTCGCTAAAAATATTTGTCGTTATTACTAATGAGTACCCACAAAATATGTCTTCATGGAAAAATAAGAAAAATATTAGGTGGATACCCCTCTTAACTGGAGCTACGAGAACAGACTGATCAGGATCTTTACTCTTCATAAACGGCATTATCCTCTGTTTTTTCTAAGCAAATTGTAAAGACACAGATCAGACTAAGAAGACAAACTGACTAGTCTGGGCCCAGTTGTTCAAAGCTAACGATGTCATTAGTTAACGATTCGTTAAAATTTACATGGAGTGATGTGCAAATATGCTGAAATTTTTTGCTGAAAAAATGTGAGTAGCTTATTTTTTCAGCAAAAAATATCAGAATATGGTATATTGAATCAGCTAAAACATTTAACGAAATGACCCTTAACAAGCTTGTTAAGCTAATGACATTTTGAACAACTGGGCCCTGGTCTTTCATCTTTGCATATGCACTAAAGGCATATATTTTTATGTGCAGAAGAGCTAATATTGCATTTTTTCTGCTCTATCATAGACTTATAAAATCATTTTCATAAGTCTACAGTTCTACAATTGTGTAAAATGATTGAAGACTTCTTAACCCTGGTCCTGCTGAACCCGGATATGCCCTATCTTTCTACACAGTTAAGATTCAGATCAGTTGGCTTCTTCAGAAGCCAACTGATTTGGCTCTATAGTGTTTGTCATTATGTATGTGAATGTGTATCAACAACCTCAATCAAGTAATCTGATTGGCTTGCAATTAGAAGTGGGCGTGGCATCTTAATTTATTCAGCATGGCAAGGGTTAACAAAGTAGCAGATAAATATATACATTGTACCTGGTAAAATGTCTACTAGAACCCTGGCTTTGTCAGCAGGAGTGGAACCAGCACCTATCTGCTTCAGGTCATCTTCAGTTAGGATACCAGTTTCGGTGAGGTAGCGGAGCACATGTTCAACTCTCAGCTCTTGGATCAGAGCTATTCTGTTGATTCTCAGTCTCATTACATTCTGTTTATCTAGTCCTGACTCTCTCATCCCAGGATCTGGTCTAAAATAAGTAACACTTTGAATGCTGGGTAAAAATGTCAGCAGACAACATTTTGAAATATTTTTCTTACTTTTCCTAGAAAATAGGATCTGACACTTCATGCAAATTGTCTCCTTAGACAATTTGCATGAAGTGTCAGATCAACTAAGATAAAATATAACCAGTTTGTCATTTGCTGAAATTGCCCATAGCGCATGGTAAGTGTTACGGGGAATGGATAAATTTTGTGCACTTTCTGCCTGTTTTTACAAGAGAAACAGCTTCTGTGAGATATTTATTGCTTTTCTGCACACCAAATCCCTTCTGAAAAGGGATCTGCTCTAAAAAAAAAGAGACTTCACTACCAAGGGGAACAAATCATTTCTTTTTGGACATAAGGAAAACAAGCCTATTTAAATATACTGAAAATTTTACCACAAAAAAAAATGAACATTTTCATGTAAAAATTCTGATATTTTTCATATTTCTGCTCAAAACATAGATTGTGGGTACTCATTAGAACTGCCTCATTGAGGCAGTTCTAATGAGTACCCATAATCTATGTTTTTGAGCAGAAATAAGAAAAATAATGTATACCCCTGTAAACCCCAGTTTTACTATATAAAAATGGGGTTTAATGGGGTCAACATTATATAAGCATGTTTTAGTGATTGCAGACCTACTTCAGAAACAAGCTTGGGAGCAATTTTTTTTTTTTGACAATAGACCCCTTTCTTTAAGTTTTCATCAGTTTACATTATATTTTAATTACATCTAAAAGCTACAAAAGAAATAAGGTTTTTACATCAAAAGTAGGTTTTTAGATGATAAAGACTAAAAAGGATTTGTTTTTATCTTGACTTATCTAACTGATTATTGTGATACCCAAATGACGCCAATTGGTGGTTGATTATATACATGTACTGGTAGTTATGTATACCTGTCAAAAATCTGAGTGTAATGGTACTTTTTTTTAGGACAGACTGAGAGATTACTCAGTAAGGGTATACAGTGGAACTTCAATGACTTGAACATCTTTGGGACTATGGAAATTTGTTCTAGATATGGGCAGTTCAAGCCACTAAGGGTTGTTCATAGAGCCAGGTCAGGAGGAAAAATGGCGGATAATTTAGGGATATTGTTACGGCCCAGCACTCCTACCTTCGATTATCTGCCTTGGCAGATTACGCATAGCTTCTGAGTATATATGTAATCTCTGAAAACTGCGTCAGAGAGTCGACTCATTGGCTCAGTGGTTAGAGCATTGGATTTTTAACCGGGAGGACCGGGTTCGAATCCCACGATCGGCGGGAAAATTTTTCAGCTATGCTTCATTCCTGTGTTACGACTTTCATCTCGTAAGATGGGGGCTCGTCCGGGGTAGGACTTTATTTCACCTAAAATGGCTTCACGTCATCATAAATGATGACTTCCTTGAAAGGGGGGGAGTGTTACGGCCCAGCACTCCTACCTTCGATTATCTGCCTTGGCAGATTACGCATAGCTTCTGAGTATATATGTAATCTCTGACAACTGCGTCGGAGAGTCGACTCATTGGCTCAGTGGTTAGAGCACTGGATTTTTAACCGGGAGGACCGGGTTCGAATCCCATGATCAGCGGGAAAATATTTCAGCTATGCTTCATTCCTGTGTTACGACTTTCATATCGTAAGAATATCTTTTCACAGGAGTGTAAAATTCCACTCGCCCCGCTCGCATTTGCGAATAAATTTTAAGGAAGGGAGAGTGAGATTTTCGAAACTTTCTTCACTTTTTCTTCATTTTTACCGTCTAAATGAAAGATTTAGACCATAAGGGTAAGTAAGTTTTCAGGGAATTTTACGCCTCTATTTTCAATCTTCTATAAACTAAAGGAATATTGAGTAAACTCATTGGAATTGCCTGTGTTAGATGATTGTAAAGAGTACTTCAAACATACATTTTCATGATAAAATAAGAAATATCCCTAGAAATACTTGTTTTCTTGAGCTATTGGAAGACTTTCCAATGGACTAAAAAACAAGTTAGAAACAGCCACGTTAAACAAGACATCGGTGTTTGACTCATTGAACTTTTACTGTATAATGTTTATCTAAGGCCTTAGCGAACACCATGATGTAACATCTGCTTGTGTCTCAGATTTAAGATACTGTCTAGGGTGCTGCCAAGAATGTGAACAAACTGGATAAGCTGTGTTTCACAAGACCTCAGACTTTATACACTCCATGCAAACAGTCAGCAAGAATGCTTTCTGAGGCTAAATATTTACTTTATACAATGTATACTCTAGGGTATTGCAATAAATAATTGAAAGTGAAACAGGTCTATAATTTGCAGGTTCATACTTCTCCCCTTTTCAATTTGTTCCTAGCCAGTTACTTGGAACTGAACTCCTGGGCCCAGTTGTTCAAAGCTAACGATGTCGTTAGTTAACGATTCGTTAAAATTTAGATCAAGTGATACGTGTATATGCTGAAATTTTTTGCTGAAAAAATGTGAGTAGCTTTTGCTATTGCAAAAGCTACTCACATTTTTTCAGCAAAAAATATCATAATACGGTATATTGAATCTGCTAAAACAGTTATCGAAATGACCCTTAACGAGCTTGTTAAGCTAACGATGCTTTGAACAACTGGGCCCTGAGTATTGTATATTGTATATGTAAGGCACAATCTCAGTCTTTCATTCTTTAACCCTTGTCCTGCTGAATAAATTAAGATGCCATGCCCACTGCTAAGTTTTAGCCAATCAGATTACTTGATTCAGATTGTCGCTATAAATTCACATACTTACTGGCAAACAGTGCAGATCCAGATCAGTTGGCTTCTTCAGAAGCCAACTGATCTGGATCTACACTGTTTGCAATGCAGGGTATATCCGGGTTCAGCAGGACAAGGGTTAACTACCCTAGTTTTCAAGCTATCTGGCTTAGATGCTTTATGTATACATACTGAACCTTTCTAACAACTTTTTGACTCTTTTGGAGTTAACAACTATATACTTCATGGTGGAAAATGGACAGGCTCTGATATGTGGAATTATATTGTAACACTCCCTCACAAGGGTATTGCAGGATGCTAAATCATTGTCCACAAAGCAGGCATACAGCAAAGAGGAGGAGTGAAGAGATGAAGAGTTTGAAAAAAGAGGTGAAAAATAGATGAGAGGGTCAATAATGTTGTTAAGAGGTCTACTTTTTTAACTGCTAAAACACACCATGCTAGTATAGGTCCTGACAAATTTCTAGCATACATCTTGAAAACTGTGGCCGCGGATAAGTTAGCGCCTGCCTCTGTTGTTCCAGCTTTCCATTAACCTATGAGAGATTCCTCAAAATTGGAGGCAAGCGACAAAAAGTAATTGTATCCATCAGATTCTTCCAACTTTCTGCCATCAAATAAAGAAATCGAGCAACAATTTTGACTGTAACGCCGAAGTTTACATGCATTTCTTATGTTGTTGACACAAGGAAGATACACTGTCTAACATCGTGGAAACATACTGATGTCCGCAATGTGTCAAAATGATGTCGAAACGGCACCAGATAGTGTCACGCCCTTCTGCCCAGTAATTTGTTGCAGAATAAATCACTAAACCTAACAAATACACACCTATTCAAATATATTGAAAATTTTACAACCAAAAAAGTAAAATCTTCAGATAAAAAATTCTGATATTTCTCATATTTCTGCTCAAAACAAAGATTGTGGGTACTCGTTAGAACTGCCTTGGCGAGGCGGTTCTAACGAGTACCCACAATCTATGTTTTTGGATACAAATAAGAAAAATAATGTATACCCCTGTAAACCTCAGTTTTACTATATAAGAGTGGGGTTTAAGGGGGTCAATATTATATAGGCATGTTTTCGTGATGATTTAAACATTGGCTATATAGGCGAGGAGTGTTAGAATAAAGTATAACATGCTCAAACAGTAAGCCAGACAGGTAATACTATGACCAAATCTTCACTGATTACTAATAGATTATCGATCAGGGCCCAGTTGTTCAAAGCAAACGACGTCGTTAGTTAACGATTCGTTAAAATTTACATTGAGTGATACGCAAATATGCTGAAATTTTTTGCTGGAAAAATGTGAGTAGCTTTTGCAGTGCAAAAGCTACTCACATTTTTTCAGCAAAAAATATCAGAATATTGTATATTGAATCCACTAAAACAGTTAACGAAATGACCCTTAACAAGCTCATTAAGCTTACAAGGCTTTGAACAACTGGGCCCAGAATGGCAGGACTGATAATTAATTAACGTTTTTGCCCTGATTAGCCAGCCCTACTGAAAACATACTTTCTTAAAGTTTACAGATGGTCATTTTTTTTTTAAACATACGTCACTGTTCAGATGCCTTTTATTGTCAATATATTTTGGCCAAGCATTAGCCAATTTACTACCTTAGCCATTGTTTTCTCTAGTCAGATGTTCAGACAATTAGTTGTGAAAAGGTATACTTTTATATTTCATAAAATCGTGAAGGTACATGTTTTCAAAAGTACATAAATTATTCATCATTATTTCTTTTTATATTTTTAAACAAGAAACTTTGTTTTCAATTTGGCCTGTTTGGGTAATAATCTATGTCTGTGGTTTTATAGACACTCATTTGTATAGTAAAGGACTATTCTTTTTAAGTGACAGCTGCTTGACGGGTTGGTTGAATCTATGTCTGTGGTTTTATAGACACTCATTTGTATGGTAAAGGACTATTCTTTTTAAGAGACAGTTGCTTGACGGGTTGTTCCATAAAGAGTGTATTTGTGTACTGTAATTAAAATTAAAGGTACAAATGAAATTGACAAAATCGCAGTATCTTTACTTAAATTAGAGGTGAAACGATTCACCAAATCTACAGTACATCGTGGTTCAGTGGTCATGATTCGGTTCACAATTCTTTTTCTCTGAGTTTCGATACGGCTCTGTTCACTCAAGTGTAAACAAAAGTTGTCAATTAGCTGCCAATTTGATTGGTAATTAGTACTGATTACTGCATGCAAAAGAAATATTCTGCTTCATTCAGATCAATTTAGGATAATTGTACCACTGTATGACTACTTTAGACAAGTTTTTAATGACTATTCCCCATAAAAACATGTACTTAGTGCTGTAAAATCTATGTGTCATTAGTTTTCCTGACTTCTTTTTTTTTGATTTGGGTTTTACGGCCCTTTCAAGAATATTTCACTTATATCGAGCCGATCGTTCATCGAAGGTGGGCGAAAAACGGAGAACCCGGAGAAAAACCACCTGACCATCCGTAAGCAGAACTTGGCTTTCCCACATATGACCCAAGCGAGGCTCGAACCACAGCGGTGAGAAACCTAATGGATTAAGAGTCAACTCTCTTATCCACTAGGCTACGGGGGCCCGCTAATTTCCCGACTTCCGAATTTCCCAAAAAACACTTAATTATTCAGTCAATAAACACTGTTATGAATATTAAAAGCACTCAAAACACACAGGAAATATTGTCAAACACTCTTTCATAGAATTTTCAATATTTCATGCCATTTTACTATGCGATTTTCTATAAAATCAGTAAGTCCGTCTCACACTGAATGAAAGGAACAACATTCACGACAGAACCTGTTTTACCCGTTTTCGAACATTATATATCTAGGAAGCTTGAACTTGGTTGTTTATATTAGGTTCTTTTCACTGAAGAAGAAAAAAAGGAATAAAGTTTTCACATTATGAAACTTTTACAAATACGATAAAAAGCCTAAGAACCATTTCAAACAAACTTTGAAGTATGGTGAGCACCTTCATTGACCACCTCAGTATAATCCACATGCAGTTACTGATTGTCTTGAGTCTAAAAAGTGTATCGCGATGTGTATCATATTGTGAAGCAAGTATCGAGATACATATATCATACTGTGAAGCAAGTATCGAGATATGTATCGTATCGTGAGTGTATCATTGCAGCCCTAATTTAAATGTCTCTCATTTATAAATCAGAGGGAAATTTTTGAATAACTAGACTTCTAGATGAGGCATAGTATACTGACAACTTAAGATTTTGTTTTTTTCCTTTATTCCCAACCCAAAATGTTCTATCTTATTGAGAAATAGCGTGTGAGGGATTGGAACAGATTTCCATGAATCAGAACTTCTTAAGTAGTGTCCGAACCATGATGTATTCAGGTCACTCCTGGGTGTAATCTGCCCACAACAATGCTGCACATAGTTTTAAAGTGATAATTTCAACCTGCACTGTAGCTGTACATAATCTTGGGGGATTCAGGGGTGCGGGGGAGGGGGCAAACTGATCACCATCACAAAGTTAATTATGTTCTTTAAAAGACCCCTGCTCTTTACCAAATTACCAGGAAGAAGTACTTATTTATTTTGTAACATAACTTTTATTTCATGCAATAACACTTCTTTATCTTTTTGTGCAATGCCACTGTGCAAACTACATTGGTCTGATGCATAACTTTAATCTTGAATTTTCAGATACTTTCTCTCCATCTTAAAACTGAGAATTATACGGAGGAGAGAAAATTCATGATGAGGGTTTTATCACAATAAAGTTCCTTTCATTATTTACTGTGAAGATAAATAATGAAAAGAAAGCTAAAAGCAAAAGATTGCTTAGCAACCATGATGCAGGTGCTAGTGAGGATGTAAACAAAATTAAATGTCAGCATTTATCGATAAATATCAAAGATTTCATTAGCACTCACTCTGACAGTACAAAAGTACCCTTTCTAGGCATGTTGGCAGTCATGTTGAAAGCTGTTAAACCATAGAAATAGGGTAAAACTTAGTTTTATACAGCTGGAAATGTTGTCATTCAATATTTGAGTGTTCCATATTCGGACTAACCATCAACGGTTTCCATCCATGAATCCGAGTATTCCGAATGGTCAGAATGGTTCTCAATGTAGCTGGGAACCAGCAAACGTCTGCAGATTCAGAGAAACGGAAAGCTAACGTTACAACAATGTTTTTCCCAAGAATCTGTCAAAGAATTCAGGTAATAATCCAAAAACTATGTGACAATATCTGATGATTTAAGGCGTTTCTAGATGCCGACAATTTTCGTATGCTACTCAATTTATGTCAGCTTAGCTAATGTCATTAATTTTCGTGACTACATAAGCCATGTCAACTCGCTTACTCGTAGTCCAACAACTTACTGTCCTTTCGACATCTTTCAGAATGCTCAGCGCTTTAAACAGAAGAAGTAAATTTGCAAACTTTTGTCATGATTTAATGCAAAACCATTTGTCGTAACTACCTATGTACAAAAAGTTTTATTCTTGTCAGTGGTTTTTAAAAAATCCAATATTTTCTCTTTTTCCCATAGTGAATGAAAATTATGCAGAAATTTGTAGGGTAGATAAATTGGAAGCAGTTTTTCAACGTTCTGCTTGTTCAATTTTTTTTCTGAAATTTTCACAGTATTGTTGTGAAACATCAATAATTCAAATTCAGCAAAGAAAAGTAAAAAATATTTAGCGTGGAGTGACCAGTTTCGGAGGACGTAAGAAACTATAAGCTTACTAGCTATTTTACAACAACTATGAAAATTAAAACTATAACTGAACTTTGGTACAATATCTTACCTATCAGTATACATCCTCAAATGAAATGTTTTTTTTTCTCAACTGAAGTTTGGCTGCCATTTTCTCCGCGGGGGGTTTCTGGTAAAGCTGTGTACAACGTCACCAGTTTCGGAGGGTAATTTCTAACTACAGTATATGCCCATAAATTGTTCAGAAATTAACTTGTAAACACTAAAAATCAACTCTAACTGGAAACCTGATTTGAATGTGAAAGATAAATTTTCTTTTACACTAAAGAATCAAATATAATCTTCTGCGAAAACAGTAACTATTGTTAATAGAAGAAAAATGTTTTCTTATATGTTCTTGTCATGACAGGGACAAAAAAATTTATCACCAAGACGAATGACTCTTTGTTTGCAGCAGAATTGTAAATGTGTCCAGTGTCCACAGCTGCTAAAATCACACTGAGCCCATTTTAACTTCATAATACATTAACCTATAGATAATGTGCTATTCTATTCTGTTTTCACACCTTCCACAGAAAAAAACGACCTTTCAGTCGTTAATTAAAGTCTTAAACCAGAAGGTCCCTTAGGCAGTTACCTGTGTGACGTAACTCTTCCCGCTCAATTGACCACGTGTCAGTTTCTTTTCTGTGGACAAAGAAATTCAACAAGGATTATTTACCTGTGATAGAAATTTGGATTATTTCTTTCCTCACGGATAAATTTATGTATCCTTGTGTTTCTTTTGTTTATTTATCACTCCTTTCACTTTCTGTGTTATTATTTAAATTTTCAATTTTCGATTTCATGTATTTTTGACTGGTCTTTTTCCACATGCGTTTTGGCGACTCTCGCTATTCGGCACAACGCTCGTGCGCGATCGGTTCGATAGTCGTGTTTATATATATGCAGAATATTTTTGTTCTTTTCGTTCCAGGTTATTCAGCAATTACGATATGTTTTTCCTGGACTTTTGTTTGCAGAGATCTTCAGTTGGCTAAAGATTCTCATGGTGGAGAAGCTGATTGTAAAGAACTTGTCAACCCTTGATGGGTTATAAGACAATTCTTTACTGATGGGAGCCCCACCCCATATGGCTATACTGCCGGGGTAAGACCCATCAAGGTGGCATCTTTGGGTACTTAGTATCCTATAAAGTCTAAGTCCACCAGTCATCCAGTCACCAGGCACCAGTCAACCAGGCACCAGTCAATCAGCTTCACCAGTCACCAGTCAATCAGGTGCCAGTCAACCAGGCACCAGTCACCAGTCATCCAGGTGCCAGTCAACCAGGCACCAGTCACCAGTCACCCAGTCACCAGTCACCCAGTCACCAGTCACCGATCAACCAGGCACCAGTCAACTAGTCTCCAGTCAATAATTTAATTATTTTCTGGAAAGACTTAGTTTCTGACATATTTCACCGGACAAAATAGTCACGTATACTAACTTCCGGTCATTATGTCTAATTATTAAAAAAAAAAAAAAAAAAAAAAAAAAAAAAATTTCACTGGGCAAAGTATCAGTAATATTTCTGATACTTATACCCGGTCATATTATTATATTATTTCTGAATTTTCACCAGGCAAACTTTTACAGAAAGTGTCTGGTCAATTTTTGCCTAATAATTAATTATCTTCGAGAAAAAGTTTCGAATACTTGTGCCCGCTCAGTTTTCATATATAATCTCCCTTTTTCATCGGACTAGAGTTACGAATACTACTATCCGATCAATTTGTCAAATTACTTGTAACTTTACCGGGCAACAGTTACGAATATTAGTGTCCGGTCATTGTGTCGGGTAGCTAGTGTCAAAATAATGATTACTAATTCCCGAACAATCTATTATCGTTCATAGAGCTCCATTCACGTTTAAGTCAATGGATATAGGTTATTAAGTGAAATACATAATAACTTTTTATACAAAAAAATTCTGTACAGTCTTTCCCAAATCAGACTAGAATTTTTAATATTCCATTGACTTATTATAGGTGTGTAATTCCATTAATATTTTAAATTAACTTATGTTTTATCTCTTTTATCCGCTAGAAAGAGTTAAACTTCCGACTATAACAAAATTCTTACTGGGCAGCAGTTCGTAGACTAGTGCCAGGTCATTCAAATGATGTTTTATCTCTTTAATTCGCTAGAAAGCGGTTAAATTCCGGCTCTAACGAAAATTTCATCGGGAGGCACTTCGTAGAGTAGTGCCAGGTCATTCTAACGAAATTCCACCGGGCAGTAGTTTCGTAGACTTTGTGTCGGATTACTAGTGTGCGAGTAGTAGTCACTAGTACTCGCTCAACATATATTCATTTATAACCACTATAGACATGTATAGTCTTGGATTATAGGTTATTGAATGACAGCGATGGGTTCTAATACCTAGTAGCCATTTATATTGTTGAATTCTGTCCAGTCACTTTTGAACTTGACTTAAATTCTATATATATATTTATTATTGAAAATGAATTAAGAATTATCGGTTACGATCAAATTCGCAATTCATTCACTAAGTGTAGAAGATACTTCCAGCTATAATTATATCTCTTTTATTCGCTACAAAGAGATTAACTTCTTACATATTCACCTTATTCGGCTCTAGGGCAAAGGTGAACTATAAAACTATCGTTATTTATAAGAAGAAAAATATACACGAAATATAAAAAATTTTCTTCTTTCCTCCCCTGTTTTTCTTCTACATGCTCCGATATGTAATCAGCATGTAATCTAAGGAGTAAATTGACAAGAAAGTAGCAATCGATCTTTTCTACTTTCTATTAATTTTTCATTCTTAAGGTATCGGAAATTTACACCAACCAGATAAATAAATTAACAGTTTATTTATTTATTCGCTACCTCTCTAGATTACTACGATTTAAAATTCTAGTTGAGGTACATATTTTCCTTTTGCCTTTTCTACATGAAAAATAGTTGATCCGATAAGCTATTATTCTGTTTTATACTATCTTTTGATTGATTATATTAGAGTCTAGGTCAGTCGTGCTCTGTCTAAACTCTGCTATAAAATAATAAATAAGAAAAAAATCTTATATTTAGGCATAGATATAATTCGATACGTTCTTTACTTTGCCTGTTTTATTTTTTCTTCTGGATCATTTAAGACTACGATAGCAATATACCAGATATTTTTGCCTCAGTAAGAATCTATTACGCTGAAGATTCTTCATATTGGAATAATAATTTTATTATGATTATAATTCTAGACCCAATTAATCCTCGTATATTATAGGTCTACTTTATCTTATTGAGGAATAGTTTTGCTTCGACTAGCTCTATACCTCTAATATTTTATTTATAACTAGAGTCCATGTCAATCAAAATTTTCTTGCACTTTGGTATTGACAATGGATACATATTTAGTAAAGGCATTAATTATTCAGTACGTGACAGATTATTATTGCCTAAATTAGATTTTATATACAATACTTTCCTTTTGATATTTTGTTTTATTGACTTTGTAACTATTCAGAAACTGCCAAAGTCAATCATTTCCTTCCTCTAAACTTACCGAAGCTCTAGATTATGTTGATATATATTTTTGATATATGCTTAGAGGTTAATTAACGAGAGTTTACCTCATAATAGCAGATATTATTATAATTATATTAATCAATCTATAGTCTAGGCTTAGACAAAAGGGAAAACATCCTTAATTATTAGTATACGAGCCGGTAAAGAATTAAGACACTCTTAATTATCTCTTTACCCCTCCTTTATGTTTACATTCGTTAAAGGGATCATAGTAATTCTCGCTAAGAGTTCAAGTTCAGTTTGCGAATAATGCAAAGATTAATATCTTGATTTCCAGTCCGCATCAAAAATGGTCTATATATATAGATAAATATCTTTCCGAAACTGGATATTTATTTATTTTTCCACACAATAAGTCATTTCAAGATGTCGATGATTTTGAAATGCACTGCTTCAATTTATAATATAAAATATGTTTATATTAACTTCACAACTTAGTAAGTGCTGCACCTACTTTCCTGGTCAGATCTTACTTTTGTGATACGTTTTTGAACATACTGAAAGTTTTCTCCGATTATACATTCGGTAAATAAACTTTCGAGTAGTATTTATGCTTTTAAACATTCAGATTATTTGATAATTGTTGGAGATAATATATTATTCCGATATTTATATATCTATCTTCATTATTTATCTTTCTCATCTTACTTTTAAATTAGATTGACCTTCTCGCTATGTTCCAGGTTTAAATCTAGCTAACATTGTGGAACAGTCACTTTTTTATTTCCTAAACAATATTTTAACATTTTTCTCAGTATTCAGAGCATAACGACTTCATGAATACTTGAAAATAATTCAATTCTACGCTTGTTAAACTAAGCCTAAAACAAGCCCTAGTTTTTTAGAATGGATATTATCCTTCGATTCAGTTCATGGAGATACATCCTTTTAGATCCCATTATCTCTATTTCAATCATTCAAAATTCTAATGACTAAGTACTCCTTTTCTACGTACGAATACTGAATATCGAGTCACTGTTGCTGCATATTGGTTAAAGATTAAACAAATTTTATCTTAAACCTATATGACTTTAAATTAATTATTATCTCTTTCATATACATGTTTTTACCCTTCCGTCAGGGATCGCGGTAATAATATTATTACTCTCTATGGTTTACACATAGATCTCGAGAGTATATATATGTATTTTCTTCCTGAACTCATTTGCGAGTACGTAATTTGATATTTCAGGAATTACCAATTATGCAGACATAGATTTTATTCTATTAATATTCAATTCTAAAAAATTTGATTGAATGTTTATCTATAAAATTTCCGGGCAGTAATTTTATAGAGAGTTATATGTTTAATAATTCCTTGCTTAAATAATAGTTACGCTTAACCTATGATTTATAGCGGGAATTTTGTTCAGTAGTATAATTTTTATTTAGTATTAATATATTTCTTACTATTCTTAAATATGCGTATAGAATAGTAATACTATCTCTTAACTTTTAAATTAAGTGTTTTTTGAGATTAATAATCAGTATTATTGTATAATCTTTCTTCAGAGATTATCACACTATTACTTTTTCTCTGAGTCCTTCTCTTTTTATGAACATTTTGATTCGTATCAAAGTGGATTTTTAACATTTCTTGATTTCCATGATTGTTTACTCAGGAGTACTTTTCATGGCAATCTTCTGGTATAGAAAGATTCTATCCAGCTTATTTATTATTGTTTAATCTTATCAATACGGTAAGATTTAGCCAAACTATGACCGTCATACAGTTTGCTGCGATCAACCTTATTCTTATCTCTCTTATTCTCTGTCAAACTCTTTAGTTATGATGTTGACAGTTTATTCTTTATTTTTTTGTCAGGACATCAAACGCTTTTATATGTCTATGACAAAACTAATTATCAATGGTTTAGGTTGTTTTTTCTTCCCAGCAGTTATATGCAAACTCTGTATTATTTTATTGCTTGACTAAAAATTCGTTATACAATTAGTCTAGCAATAGTTTTAACCATTATGTTTGTCTATACTTTTTTTTTCTTCTGATGGATAACTTAGTTATAGTTAAGTTAACTCCATCTACTTTTATTATCTCCCCTTCTTTAATTTGATCAAGGGAAATAATTACACATTATGGTTATTTTAAGTCTGTGTCTGTTCATCGGAAACTGTCCTGTCGCTCCAATTAACAGAATTTAATTAGTTTATAATTCTAATAGCTTAGACTATTACAATTACATAGCTTCACATATCTAGAATTTTATTCAAAATATCTACATATGTCAGTTATCTATAGGAAACTCCACCGAGTAGACTTTTCCTTATTTATTCAAGATCCTACATAGACTACTTACAGTGTATGGTCTTGGCTTTTTGTTTTACA
This sequence comes from Anodontia alba, assembly GCA_964016985.1. Lineage (NCBI taxonomy): Eukaryota > Metazoa > Mollusca > Bivalvia > Lucinida > Lucinidae > Anodontia > Anodontia alba. Next base: position 99,803,455 of record OZ024825.1, on the reverse strand, counting down.
AATTTTGTTTTCAAAATTTTTCTATATTCCTAGCTTACTTTGCGATGGAATATTTATGTTATGTCTCAATGACTCCCTTTTCTTTTTGAAGCCAATTGTTGTTTCCCAAAAAGAAAAAAAGAGGTGTGGGGGGGGGGGGCCAATGTTAGGTCTCTGAGACTTAAGAACTGGCTTCCTCTAGAGTCTACTAATATATATAAGGTTGTTAGATCATAACACCTTAAAGGTATGCTATTTTGTAAATCTAGATCATTCTTTCTATTAAATATAGAATTAGAATGTATCTGATTCCTTTGAGTTTCCTGAGTCTTAACCAGAAGTGGTGAGATATTATTGGTGTTAGAATTAGGAGAGCACCTCCCTCCTATTCTGCAAATTCTAGCACATTATCTATAGGTTAATGTATTATGAAGTTAAAATGAAGTTTTTTAAAAGTAAAACATATTTTAACGAGTAATACTTAACCTATAGATAATCAATTATCTCCCTCCGCCCACCCTCGCTTATCTCTCCTAATTGTGTCTATTTTTTTTACACATAAAAGAAACTGACACGTGGTCAATTGAGCGGGAAGAGTTACGTCACACAGGTAACTGCCTAAGGGACCTTCTGGTTTAAGACTTTAATTAACGACTGAAAGGTCGTTTTTTCTGTGGAAGATGTGAAAACAGAATAGAATAGCACATTATCTATAGGTTAAGTATTACTCGTTAAAATATGTTTTACTTTTAAAAAACTTCATTTTACAAAAATAACTGAGACACAGTCCTTTAATTGTTTTGGCTCAAACATTTTACATACACAGCACCTTTCAGTTTCATCTTCATTTTCAAAAGTTGAGTCAGAGTCAATGTCACTAATTGGAATAATCTGCATGCCTGATGGTCCTGGTTGTGGGTCTGCTAGTACTGAAAGCTGCTTAAATGTTTTCACCTGTTTGCCCTTTCCTTGTTTGCTGTCTAATTTGATAAGTTTTGTGCATTGTTTTTTATTTTTGCCTGTCATGTCTGATATCTTGCGTTTAGATCCCACAGATTGATAATCTTTAAGGCTTTTTACGGTCTGGTCTTCTGTTAAGGGTTTTCCACTTGTAATGTCACTCACATTTCTCCTTTGTTTCAGTTCCTTGTGTGCTTTCTTTTTAAGACAGTCAGTTTTTACTTGGAAAAAGTCACTAAGGTTATTCTGTTGTTCTGCATTGTTAGTTTTATCTGATTTCTGTTCAGTAGATGACTCTGCCTGGTTACTTTCTGTGCTCTTTCCAGTTTGAAATACAGTGGATGGTGCAAACTGTGAAGAATCTACTGCTGATGGATAAAACGGATAAATTCCAGCTTTCCTAAATGAAGATTTCAAATTATCAGGTGAAAGGGCGTGAATGTAAGCTTTACAAGCTAGTGAACAAACATTATACTTTGTAACTTTAGACGAAGGATTTTCCCGAATAAACTTGTGACACTCAGCATTGTATATTCTTTGAAATGGTCCGAAACAGCCTATATCTAATGGTTGAAGAGCATGACTGGTATGGGCTGGTAAAACAAACAAAACAACATTATTTTCCTTTGCCCAGTTGACTAAAGTCATGGATATATGTGATCTGTGTCCATCATAAAGTAATAGAATTGGCTCATCTTTATCCCTTCCCTGCACATACTTCAGAAAATGATTGTTCAAGTAACTTTCAAACACCTGCCCATTAGACCATCCACTGTCAGTTACTGTTCCATTTGCTCCTGTTGAACAACCAGCTAGTAACTCCTGCCTCATGCGCTGACCTTGAAACACAAAGTAAGGAGGTATTTGTGTGCCAAGTGCATTTCCACATCCAATGACAGTAGTTAAAGATGAACGGGGTGAAGTTATAGCAGGCGTTGGAACTTCCTTGCAGCCAACAACATAGGGTGGATTATGTTCTGTTTGCAAACCTTTCTCATCTACATTGTATATATGCTGGGGCTTGTCATGAAGATTATACTTAGTTAGGATCCCTTTCAACTGCTCAAAATAGTTGGTTACTGTTTCCATATTAGTAGCCTTGGCCCTTGCCATTGACAAAGATCTTGGTTTTGTGACGTTCAGTTCTGGCCAACGTTTCATGAAGTTGCGAAACCATTTTAAAGAAAAAGGATGATCTCTATCGCGTTTATGAAGACTAACAGCATATTCTGATGCCATATTTACAGTGGAGCGCTGTGGTGCAGTGGTAAAGCGTCGGACTCGAGATCGAGAGGTACCGCGTTCGATCCCCACTAACTGCAAGTGTTGTTTCCTTGAGCAAGAGACTTTATCCACATTGCTTAGTACTGGTTTCTACCCAGGAAAAAAGAGGGCCACATGGAAGATTAGTACTAAATTACTAAATGTGTTACCCTCTATAAATAAAGTCGATTATTATTATTATTATTTACAACCTCACTACGAGTATACCCATATCCAACACCAGCCATGGATTTAAGATGGTCCACAAAAACCGCCTCCTCTTCCTGTGAAAGTAATGGTGCTGGTCCGGAATTGGTTGTCTCCGGATTGACTCTTCCCTTTGCTCTCTGACGCAATGTTGTTTCAGGAACATTGAACTGGGCTGCAGCTCTCGTGACTGGCATCTTCTGTTCTTTAATGGCCCGAAAAGCATTGGTCATTGCTGATGGGGAGTACAGCCGGTACTTTGATGATGCTTTGGTAGGATTTGCCTGAAAATGAATAGGAGAAAATGGATATACACAGGGATGCTTATAATCTAATCCAAGCCTTCTCTGACTTAAAAAAAGCCTTCTGATATTTACTTGTCAAAGACCCAAATGAATAAAAAGTCTTTGAACAGCCAGAGGAGGCTCGGGTTAACTTTTATCCAGAGTCCACAGCATTCCTAAATCATCAGAATGGAATGGAATCAAGATTTGGTTAGTTTCTTTCGATAAAATCACAATATGTTAAAATTCATTTCAGTTACATCACTGTGGATACACTACAATATCACACTTGTTATGTTTTAGTGGTTTCTCAGGCATATGCAAACGTAAATGAAGTTAATTTGAACACACCTGATTTTATTTTTCAGAGTCAAAACCATAGGCCTAACATGGCCATTAAATTGTCTTTTTTTAGCAGATAAGGTTGTGTTGTTAAAAAATTATAAGAACCATGTTGTTTTGGACGTATACTGTACCCGCCATTTTGCACCCTAATCATATGACAGTCACGTGACTTTGAAGAGCAGACGAAGAGCTCCCCTGGAAGTACATTTGATTTTGGAAATTTTTTTCTTGCTCATATATCGGAATTTTTCAATTTTGATGAAAAAAGGTAATAGTAAATTCGTTATTTTTTATATGGAGAAATATAAAACAATGATTACTTACTTGTTTTGTCCGCATATTTACAGAAAACTTCACGATGGGTCTTGCACTGTGTTGACAGTAAATACACAAAAACCGATGACGCAGTTATAATCGGATGAAGACAACGCATGCGCTTTGATGTCAACCCTCCGAAATAGGTCACCCTCTGAAACAGGTCCCGCAACGATACTAAGAAAAAAATTTCAAAAAATCACTTTACTATAGAAATTGCATAGGTCAGACCAACTTTTGGCGATAAATTTAATTTTAGGGTACATATTTGAAAACAAAACACAGAAACAGAAAAGACAAATGGTTTCTGATAAGATATAGTCAACCAGAACAAGCTATTTTCATTTAAGATAAAACGCCAAGCAAAAAAAAAACGTCTTTCCGAGAGATGTCGAAAGGACAGTAGATGTACGCATGCACCCATTTATTGATAATTGCTGTTTATAAATGTGCATGCGACGTCTAACACGGACCCTATGTATTTCCCTATCGCACTTATAAAATTTTGGTATAGGCTGTCTACCCATTGTATTGTGTGTCCATTTTATGTCAAAGGTGGTAAATAGTTGAAATCTGGGCTAAAAATTCCGTCGTACCTTTCTTATTGTAAGAATATTTCTAATGAAAACAAGCCATCGCTGAAATGACATTTGTAGCCTCCATTGTGTTGAAAACATAGTCACGTGACATTGGTTACAACAAAAATTTGGAATTAAATTTTTTTTAACTTTTTTTTTTTTTTTTTACCTAAAATTATGCACATATGTGTGTAGAATGGGAGAGAAAAGAAGACGGTGAGCGTGGCAGTCCTCACTATATTGGGTAAAGATGCCCATTCTAGTAATGTAGCATAATAATAAAAAAAAAAATAAATGAAATAACGAGGAAAGGGTTTGGTACTGGGAAGAAGGTGTGGGGGAGGGGGGGATAGAATATGGTGAGCCATGGTCAAAAAATGAGGGAAAATGTCCATGAATAATGTAGCACAACACCCACGAACATATTTTCCTTGGCAGTCATCTGTAGATATGGAAATCTGAGGGGGGGTGGGGGGGGGGGGAGACCTTATTATCTTTAATGACCTTATTTTTATTGACTACTGAGTTTTGGCCTAAACTTTAAGTTACTACTGAGTTTTGTGGTGTAGAATTTAACGGTTAAGCCCTGCACATCTTTAAGCACTAGAAAAATACACGTGCGCCGCGAAATCAGAAAAAAGACTAAGTCGCAAGAGAGCGAATATCAAAATGAGCATGCGCATCCACGCATCCTATGTATTGCTGGTCACACGGTGATTCCTTGGTTCAAAATTGATGGTTGTTTTACGTCTCAACAGTCACATAGCATATGTCTTAGATGGTCTCATCTTGTTAAACATGGAATCGCCACGCTAAATGAATGAACGGAGCTATATTCATTCTCTGTAAAATCCCGAATACATTGTACTTGGCTACGGTATAAATGGGGGACAATGTAGGCAATATAATTTACATCTACTGTTCTTTTGATTTGATCTAGGTGTACACTGTTTAGGCAAGTCTTTCCGAATAATAGGGAAATATGGTATTTTGTGACTTCTATATTTTCATTTATTTATTTATCTATTTTTTTTATTTTATTATAAGATAGGGTCTTATCACTTGTTTTTAAAGAAGCAGTGAAGTTATCATAAAGTATTAAACTAAACCCCTGCCTTCAATTTCTCTCACACCGCCCTGCTTCTTGCCAGTATGATATAACGAATTTGGGACAACCGATATTAACAAATTCGATATCTGGAATATCTGGAACATCTATCCCCTACCGAGCGCAACTGTGGCTAGTATACAACATATTGTGCTGTTTAGCTGTGAAAACTTTAGCAAGATCCTATCTTAAGAAATGTCGTGGGTGCATTTATGAACATTTCGATCAGTAAATATATAGAGGATATTTACTTTTTTGCTGTGAATACCATAAATATTGTCATCGAAAGTAATGAAAACCTCAGTATTTTTACGAGTGCGAAGCACAAGTAAAAATTTGAATGTTTTCATTATACGAGATGAAATATTCTATGGTATTCACTGAAAACGAGTAAATTTTCTTTTTATTTTATTGTTTACACGACAATGCGTGCGTCTCACGTCATGACTTACGTCACCAAACAAAACATGAGCGTCACGGCATCGACGTTCTGTGCTGAATATGTGAAGCGCTGCAGAGACAAAAATTAAAAGTTTTGGAAAATCAAAATAATCTTGATACCAAAATGTTCCTTACATTCTAACTAAGAAGAAGCATACCAACATTTTATAGTTTAGTTCAGGGACAAAGAAGTTAGAGGTGTTCAGAAATCTGAAACATCCTCTTCTGAAACCGAAAACCGAAGTCGTTCAAAGCGAGGAGTGAAAATATAAATCGTTTCAGTCACAAGTGAAATGATACAATATCATTTCACTAGTGATTGATACCACTTTCATTTTCACCAGATATACACTGATTTCACCACTAACAATAAAATAAAAATGTGACTCCTCTGTAAAATCGGCATATGCATACTTGCCTTAAGCGTCTGAGAGCAATAAATAATAATAATAATAAAAAAAATCCCACCCCCCCCCCATCCGACTATCGTTCTGACATACAATGTGTTTTATCGAAAAATGTTAGAAGTTCACTTTTGCCAGATATCCGATATTTTGGTTTCAAGACAGACTCAGGCGAAGAAAAGGCCACATTGTGATCTCCGTCGGCTATCTCTGTAAATAAAATATCTCCTTAGAATTGCCTTGATTTTTATACATTTGTACATGTAAGTGTCATTCGCTCTTTTTTTCTCTCAAGAGCAGATTCAGATAGGGTTCATGGTTCACTTGACCCCACATTGACTAAAATTTTCATTTTCCTGATCAATTTAGGATATCGTATTTATCTGACCCCTTTTCCCCCATACTTCTCTTCAACTCATCCATTTTTCTACCTACGAGTAGAGTAGCAAACAGTGCAGACCCTGATCAGATGCCCTCGCTTTAAAATGCCAATGCACTAAAAATCTTCCTTTCGAAACAAGTGATCATCAAGACACCTTCAAATTCTCTATTCTATGATTTTTTTTTCCGTACAGATGTGTGCCAACCCCCAACCCCACCCCCCAGTCTAACTCCTTAAATTGTCGAAGCACTGAAAGACCTTTCTTTTCAAACAAGTCAGAACCAAGGCACCTTCAAATTCTTTAAGGCACCTTCAAACTATCTGTTTTACTTCAGAATGCTCCATCTCATGTATTTTTTTTTTTTTTCCTTCTACTTTTTACTCAAGAGGCTGTCCTTTTTCAGTTTGCCCAACGCTGGGATTGAGCTTTAAAACCCCTACTTTGTATACTTTTACATACTAATCACTTAAAGGACCTTGTAGTCCGCACCCCCTCCACCGTCCATACAAACTGTTTACCCGTGGAGAGAGGAATAAAGCGAGGAAGTGCATCTTTAATGTTTAACTCTTTACTTGTGAACTTGAAAACTATTTGATGTATCATTGATATGGGTTTTATTATAGGAAATATCTCTTAAATTCCCTTACTTAGCTTCCAGACTTTATCACTGAGCTGTAGATTCTGATTTTACACAAACATTCTTTTTTCTGTTAATCAATCGGGAGTAATTTAAACGTTATTTGCCTTTCGTTTGTTTCCGTCAAATTTGTTCGGAAAATTCAATTCTTGTTTTTGCTTTAACCAATGACCGTCGTGACCTCATTTGACACCGTTGAGAAAGTAAACAATGGCGTGAGAAAATCATACTGGGACAAAATAAAGGTTAATTAAAGGTTTTAGTTGGTTACTTATTTGTTGGGACAAAGAATTTAAATATTATTAATGCAAGCCTCATGCGCATTTTGTTTTCATAATGTTTTAAATGCTATTTATTCAGCCAGAAAGTGCAGCGCAACAGATTTTTGCGGTCCTCGCGAAAGGAAAATAGCGTATTCCGTATGAGAGTTCGCGTTCCGAATAATAATAAAAACATAAATAACAGCATATAAACGTAAAATATGAACATCTGGAATGCAGAACTCTCATGTATGGGAGTAGTTTACTCGGAGCATGTCAGTTCACAGTTGTTCCTCTGTCCTTCCTGAGGCCCTGACTGTTCACGGTGTACATTCAGTTGCTTCAGTAGAACTCATGCAATGCTCTTCCCAGCAAAGCTGTGCTTCGATGGTTGTCGCAGACTTGAGGAGTGCCTTTCCGATTTTATGAACTGTCAAGCGGGATTTCAAGCTGCATTTATTTTAGATTTTGACAGCTCAATTCCAAGAAATAAGATGAACATCATATTAAAACTAAAGGACTGTATTAGTAAACTAGAGGACAGTAATAACAGGATTGAAGTTCATTGGGTGCCGGAGCATAAGGACATAGAGGGCAAGGAATCAGATTTTTTACTTATGATATGTCTAATGACATACAGTCACCAGGACCTGTGATATGGGAAGTTAGTCCCTAGCTCTCACCAGAGAGGTAAACTTAGCCACACCATCCTGTGCACATTCAACAGAGGTAATGATCAAATAGATTTGGAAGGACATTCCAATCTCTGATTGTTTGAGGGAAGAATGAGTACTTGTAAATGTCAGTTCTTGCAGTGGGGGTCTGAAAAGTCAATGAGTAGTGATTTCTACTGCACTTAATTGGGGGTATAAGATCATCTGTTGCAATGCTGGCAGTACCCTTTAGACCTTTGTACAAAAGAATCAGTCTACTGTCTCTCCTCCTTTTCTTGAGAGAGACTACCATTTTAGTTTTTCCAACTTATTCCAGTCATATTCCCAGTTTCAAAACAGTAATTGCTAGTAACAAACCTAGCAGCCCTATTCTGAACTTTTTCGAATTCTTGTTGAAGAACCATGCCTTGGGGATCCCAAACACAGCTGCTATATTCCAAAATGGGGTGAACAAGTCCCCTTAGTCGGAGTCTTCTCTGACGTTTACATCCTGAGGACATTGATGAAGATTTTGTCGCAGGAAATCTTTCTTTCTTTCTTCCGTTACGTCTTAACCTCCAAAGAGGACGTCAGACGAGGTTCGGTAAATGAGTGCAAAGGGGTTAGCTGAAGTAAAAGCGGTGCACAGTTAAGAAAAAGAGTATACAGATGTGAAACAAGAGTTAATATAGTTAAAAGATAAAAGCTTGTTGGGTGTTTAGGGTGAGATATGGACTACTTCAGGAGAAGAGATAAGCAGCGTATCTGTGTATTTTACGCTAGTGTCAAGTCTAGATACGCAATTGTTTTGAAAATTAAGCGTACCAAATATGCAGAACGATTTTCCGAAACGCAAATCACCGCCATTTGCTGCGTATCCATTTTGTTAACATTTCTCTCCATACTCCAGACTGAGTTCTGTGTTTTCATAAATTCGGGGTGAAATCCGCGCCTTTATACTGCCGTAAATGGACGGCAAAGCAGTCTAGATTTTTGTTACTTTGAACATACTGTAAATCGGTTTGCAACAATGCTAAAACAAAAGATAGCAGGTGTCATGATCTTTCATCCCTTGAGGCTACGATTAATGGCAGACATGTCAAATAACATTGTTTGTTTTTCGATCGCCTGGCCTTGTTTTAAAATGCTTGATTTCTTAACAGTTTTCTCCTCTCGCATTCCATCTTTTTCTTTCTTTATTTTCTACTCCCACCGGAGATTTCAACATTTTTTTTTTTTTTTTTTTTCTTTTAATTCCAGTGTTTTGGGACACCGAATTTTCAACCTGAATTTGTATTTAAATATTAACCAGTTTCGTTTGAAAGACGATTTAAAAACACGGCGACAAGGTAAGACAAGCTTATGCGAGATATCAGCCTGTGACTCAAAACGGTTATTTATGCTGGCCAAAAACTGTTTCTAAGTTCGACATAATTTATCTAGTAAACGTTTTGTAGATTCTCATGGGACTGCTCAGTTGCACCCCGCGTGCAACGGTACATAATTTTAGGATGTTAGCGTTACCAAGTTTCATTTTTCCTTACCCCGCATGAAGAAATTACATGCTGTAATGGTGACGTCATGTGAAATCTTGGCAGAAAACCATTTTTAGAGGAAAAACGAACGTATGTTCGTTAAATTGTAGAGCCTCTCCTTGTCAGAAATGCATACGAAACAGACTCAAATTAAAAAAGAAACTCAAATACCAAGCCTTCTGCGAAAATAGAAAATTTAGCAAGAAAAAAAAAGACCCAGACTTTTTTTTTTCGTAGAGTGTTGATATCAACACGGTGCGAAGTAAACATTGAAATGATGTTTTGCGGGAAGCTCAAAGATTCGAAGTCTATGATCAGAATGAATGGGTATATTTCCTGTTTAAATCTGCGGTAACATATAACAGATCGTAATTTGTTTTAATTGATAATTTCACTTAACAACAATTGCACTCAAAATTAAAAGAAAACTGCAGACAGTAACGAACATTTTGGGTGGGCTTGGGTACCGAATTTAAAATGAAAAGAAGGGAAAGAGCAGTGCCACTGGGAGGGTTAGTCCAGTATTTTTTTTTTTAAAAAGAAATGTTCCTCAGTTCGTTTGCAAAAGAAACTAGAAAAAATATCTGCCTTCCTTGCAGCAAAGGATGGAAGAGTTCAGCTATTATTATATTACAACCTTTGAAATAAAAGAAAAAAATCTTTTTTTTAATAAATTAAAAGTTTGGCGATGTTCGCTGTGCAAGTAGAGTAGGTTGGGATTAACAAAAACACCCTGCTTCTTTGTTTTGTTGTTTTTCTCTCCCATGACACCCAGGCACTTTTCTAAATCTACGTGTACTCTATGGATGCACTCCACTCTTTACTTCCACTCAAGCACTGAGGCGAGTCTAATAAATGCCCAGAGCATATTCTTTTTTTTTTTTTTTTTTTTTTCTTTTTATGGAGAAATTATCCCTGAATTATCACCAAATACCCACTTTATCTGTTTAACTGCTGTAGAACTTTCCTTTGTTGAAATTTTAAAGTTAAAATTTTTAGTTTTTTCAAGTTATTTTGATAAATTAAACTTATTAAAAATAGATATTTACTTTTGGTCTCTGATTTTATGCCTGTTTTGGTGCTGTTTTGTTCATTTTTGGAATTTCGCCCAATTATTTTTATTTTGGGAGGTAAAAATACCCAATTAAAAAACTGAAAATAAGATTTTACCCAATTAATTAAATTTTGAAGGGTAAAATACCCTATTATCTAAAAAATTATCTGTTGCTCTGCTACTTGGCACACAGCATAGCTGAATTGTGCCACAGTAGGTAGGACGGGGATGTGGTGTTCTAGGGCATTCCAGTGAACTATAGTACGGGGAAAGAATGTGTACTTGTAATAGTCAAGGAGGGTGGGAATCTGTCTATATGCCAAGGGGTGATTGGACTTGGATGGCCTTGTATTGGGAATTAGGTAGTCTGCTGCAGGTATAGCGACAAGATCATATGTGATCTTGTACATAAGAATCAATCTACTGTCTATCCGGAGTTGTTCCAGAGTGTGTCCTTTAACATTTGGGTTACACTAGAGGTGCGCTGGTAATCACGAGTAGCCCATCTGGCTGCCCTGCGCTGAACTGCTTCAACTTTAGCAATATTTGTAGCTGTGTGGGGAGACCAGACCGTCGAAGCATACTCCAACTAGGGTCTTACTAGAGTTTTGTAGGCTGTGGATTCGAGGTCCTGATTATGGACCTCAATATTCCGTTTAAGAAACCCCAAAGTCTGGTTAGCGTTCTTGGTAATCAAATCAATATGGGGGCTCCAAGAAAGGTTATCTGAGATTGTAACACCCAGATATTTGGCCAATGGGACTGTTTGAAGGACAGTGTCATGGAGGATATATTTGGTTTGGATGGGACATTTAGCTCTTGTGATATGCAGGACCTGGCATTTTGAAGGGTTGAAGCTCATGTCCCATTGTTGTTCCCATTTTTCGAGGATGTGAAGGTCATTCTGCAGTGTTATTGACTCACCTTCAGAGCTAATAGCTAGGTATATGGCCGTATTATCTGCAAAAAGCCCAACTCTGGACTTGACCTGGTCTGGTAGGTCATTTATAAAGGCCAGAAAGAGAATGGGTCCAAGGACAGAGCCCTGCAGGACTCCAGATGACACAGCTATCTTGTCTGACTTAATCCCATTTAGAACCACTGCTTGAGATCGTGAGTCCAAAAAGTCCTTGATCCAAAAGAGTGTGTTCCCCCGAATTCCATAGAAATGTAATTTGGAAATTAACTTTTCGTGGGCAACCTTGTCAAATGTCTTACTGAAATCCAAAAGTATTAAATCTGTCTGTTGCCCCATTTGCATATTTTTAGAAATTTCATCCACTAGCATTATCAGCTGGGTCTCGCAGGATCTTTTCTCCCTGAATCCATGTTGCAGCTCAAATAGGATATTGGAATTTGCCAAGTGTTTAGTCAAGTTGGAAGCAACTATATATTCTCCATCACTTTGCATAAGACACACGTGAGGGAGATAGGGCGGTAATTTGCTGGGTCTGATCTGTCTCCCTTTTTGAAAATGGGAGACACATTTGCTTCCTTCCAGATATGAGGAGGTTTACCTAAGTGATTTTTGAAAGATCACTTGGATGATGGGGGCAAGTTCTGCATGAAGCTTCTGCAGGACTATGGGCTTGAGTTGGTCTGGGCCAGCTGGTTAAGGGACTTGAACAGCTTTTCAATGCCATTCACAGAAATCTGTTTGTCAGGCATTGGACTGTATGGGCTGGGTTGGAATTCTAAGTTGCGGCCCTGGTCGTTTAGCTCTTGAAGTTTCCGCAGAGCTAGGGAACTAAGGCATTCTGGTGATTTGGGGCTAAAGACTGATTGAAATTGCCTGTTCAAAGCATTTGCCTTGTCACGTTCTTGAGAGAGAGTCTGTCCATCTGACTTTATGGGGGCTACTCCGCTGGAGTCCTGTTTTGAATGTTTTAAAAGTGAATACAATTTTTTAGTATTCACTTTTGGGGGGAAATTTTCTTCAGGACTATCTGTGGCATTTAATCCTAGGATATCGCCTAGGTATCGATCGTATGCCCTATCTGTGACCCTGCAAACAAGGTGCTTGTACTCATGAAATTTCTTAGAGTCACTAGGTCTGCCGGACCTTTTCATGCGCTTATAGAATTTATCCCTTTTATGCATAAGTCTCCTAATTTCCTGGTTAATCCATGGAAAGCCATCACGTGTGCCAGCTTTCCTTACAGGGATAAATTTCTCAGTGCCTTACTCAAGTCTGCTAGCAAACTTATCCCACAGTTCTTGAACATCTGAGGTAGCAAGGTCTGTTTGAAGTTCAGAGTAGAAGTCTCTCATAGACTGTTTCAGCTGGTCCCAGTCTGCTTTTTTGTACAAAGGGGATGTTACGAAGGACCTGCTTGTTTTGACTTGGCCTAACATTCACATTAAATTGCACTATGTCATGGTCACTGAGACCTGGCAAGATGGAGACTTCGTCAACAAGGGTGGGGTTGGATGTAAAGAACAGGTCTAGAATATGGTTACCACGTGTAGGCTGGGTGACGACTTGTTCAAGGAGGCAGTCGTCAAAGACTTCTAGGCACTCTATAGAAAGTGGGGCACTTGCAATCGGGCATAGGTGTTCGGGTCTGCCAATCTACTTTCAAGGAAATGTAGAGTTCTGTTTGCCTTAGTACACATGCTGCTGATTTGTGTATTCCATCTCTTTGAAAGTCATGTGTGATTGTTACTCTTAGCAGTGTTCAAGCCAGGCTGCGCCATTCGCGCATATTTTCATTTTTTGGCGCAGAAAAAATAAGTTCTTGCGCCATCAGACCCATCAATACCCGGACTGGTAACTATAGTGCTAAATACCTATTTTATCGCTATGATGATGTCGTGGCTATGATTTTACCGGTTACTGGGATTTGTCTGGAATGTGCGAACATCAATCGAGTAGAAAGTTATAATTATCCGCAATAAACAATCACATATAAGTGTTATTTGTGAACAATACATCAACCATCATGAAAAGTTAGTACTATATAGACGTAATTGTTTTTTAACCACATTTGTTGAATATTGGTCACATACTTTACAAATTTCGGTGGAGTTTCCAAACACCGTTTTGTGAATGAAGCCGTTCGTCGAAGAAAAATGGCGACCATTGTTGAACTGTACTCGCATTAGTAGAGCCTGTTAATGCACGTCCTCGTTAAAATCAATTATAAATTAAACTTATTCAGGAAAAAACAAACTAGCTTTGTTTTCGAAGTTGTTTTATGAGCATATTATTTTTATAACTACTTCAATGCCAATTGAAATATCGGCTGGTGAAAATGTCAATTTCTTGAATTTGACCAACAATTATCCGCAGTAATGAACCTCATATAAGTGTCATCTGTGAACAAAACATCACTTATCATTCAAATTAAATACTATGTAATTATTTTGTTTTTTAATCATATTTGTTGAATATTGATCACACATATTACAAATTTCGATGGAGTTTCCAAACACTGATTTGTGAATGAAGCTATTCGTCGAAGAAAAAATGGCGACCATTTTTGAATAGTACTAGCATTAGCAGAGCCTTTTAATGCTTTTTCTCGCTAAAATCAACTATAAACCCAAGCTTTGTTTTATTGCTTTATCAGCATATTATTTTCGTAACCATAATAGAAATTTGAAAAGTCGACTGTGAAAATGTCGATTCTCTCGAAATTGACCCACATTTTCTAAAACGAGTATGTGCAAAATTCGGCGATTATCTATGTTAAAAGGAATCAGTTGAATAAAATGTTATTAACATATAACGGACCCAAGATGGCATTATTGCTTTATAATAATTTTAACTGGCTTAACTAAAAATAAATGTGTTAATACTAGTTTAATATGGGTGGAGTTTTGCAAAATATAGATTCCGAAGTGACGTTAACATCACCAGCACCCGCGACATGATAATTAACGGAAACGGACAGTAACAAGTCCGGGTATTGATGGGTCCGAGATCAGATGCAGAAAATTTATTACAGTATTGGCTGCAAATGCGTTGTGATCAGGTGCTTTTACTTGCGGTAACACTATAAATAGGCATAGAAATTATGTTAAAATGCAAGGGAAGTTTTAAAATAATTGAGAAAATACATCAAAACAGACAATCTGGTATGATTTTTGCCAGTAGTTTATGCACTTTTGATGTTATTTCTAGCGTTGGTGGCAGCCATTTTTTCAATTCTGCCATGACTATTGGTTCAATGCTCATGCTGTGACTATTAGTTCAATGTTCATTTATAAATTCAGGGGTCATCTCACTGAGGGGTAGATTGAATGTACACTGTTAGTACACCACTATCTGAAAGTATTACTGCTGAAAGTTTTCTACGTTTCTCAATCTGATTGATTGAATGATTAGGTAAAAATATGATTGACTGATTGTCTAATGGAAAGTTGTAAATTTGGGTGAAGGTCAGTCCTGTTGAAACTAGACTGATGCTAAAGAGATCACCCAGATCATCAATTTGACGCAGTGTTCAAAAGAACTAATTCAAAATGATTTTCAGCTTTTACATGTATTCACAATATCTAGTTATGATTATTATTCCCTATATCTTCACAGTATTGTCAACACTTGGACAGGCAGCTCACTTACCCCCACCCCAATAAAAAAAAAAGAAAAAAGAAAAACCATGGCAGCCCACTTGACACCCTGCCCAATCTGTTGATTTCTTATGTCATCTATTGTGCCATTTCTTATTGACAACCCTGTGTTTACCTAGAATGTACATCTGATCAGATGTTACAGGAACAGATTACATGGAGCAAAATACCCACATCTGAAAGCAACAGGTACATTTTCTATAAAATTTTAATCGTTGATTGTACTGTCCCCAGATTTTTTCAAATGTCCTCAACTTTTTGAAGGGTAGGGGCCCCTGGGCCCCAAAACTGAAATTCCTGGCTTGAACACTGCTCTTAGGTATTTAATGGAATCCACATTTTCGAGGACAGTGCCTTCTAAAGTGTAAGAAGCCTCAATCTTATTTCTTCTTTTCCTAGTTATCTGCATTATATTGCATTTAGCTGGCTAAAATCTCATACTCCATTTTCTGGCCCAAAGGTGCTGTGTATCTTACATCACTGGGGCATCCAACTGATATTGGCTTACAGTTGGGCAAGGCCTGCTATCCTTGTAGTGGGTAAGGGTAGAGGGGGAATGTTTTTATTTCTTCTGTTTCTTCACTTTCATTCCTGTTCCTCTTTCTTCCCTGTCCCTCTCTTTCATCTCCTCTACTCTCTCTTCTATCTCTTTTCTCCCTTTCTCTGGGAGACGACACAAAATGACCCTCAAGGGTTGACATGTCGTTAAACCCAAACACAATCAATCATTTTCTGGCCCAACATCCTAATCTATCTATATCCTTCTGAAGTTTCAATGAGTCGTCTGTGTCTCTGATTTCACGATAGCAAACACAGTCATCTGCGAAAAGTCTTATTTCTGAGTCTTTGTCTGTGGAAATATCATTTATGTACAGAGAGAACAATAATGGACCAAAAACAATCCCTTGTGGGACACCTGACAAAACTGGAGTCCACTCCGTTTCACCGTTTACAAAAGCTTTTGTTCTATAGCAAATAAAGGACTCTATCCACCTGAGTGTCTCTCGCTATTGCCATACCAAATATTTTGCTTTTAAGAAGTTTTTGAGGCAGGGTGTCAGAAGCCTTCTTGAAGTCCAGAATAAATGTGTCAACCTGTCTTCCTTTGTCCAAGATTTTTACCCAATCATTTATAACAGTGGTCAACTGAGTTTCACAACTGTGCCTTTTCCTAAACATATGTTGCCTGTCAGACAAGAGCTGATATTCATCCAAGTGAGCCATGATATTCGAGCATACTATATGTTTAAGCAACTTACAGGGCATGCATGTCAAGGACACAGGATGATAATTACAAGCAAGTGCCCGATCCCCTTTTCTTAAAGAGGGCACAAATGTTTGCAAGAAGCCATTGCTTGGGGATTTCACCTGTATCAAGAGATTGTTGGAATATTTGTGCAAATACTGGACCTAGTTCATTTGCTAGCTCCTTTAGAACTCTAGGATGAAGCCAATTAGGTCCCAAGGTTTTTGAGGGATTCAAGCCTTTGAGTACCTTAATCACTCCTATAGACACCACAATACTATCCATGAAAGGGGCCAATCTTCTGGTTAACACAACCTCATTGTACTTAGTTGTATTGAAGACATCATTAAATTGACTGATTAGTTCCTCTGCCCTTTCAGAGTCTAATTCTGCAACTCCATCCCTGTCCTCTTTTTAAGGGGTGGAATACCATGCCTGTCTTTTTTTTTTTTCTTTTTTTTTTTTTTTTGACTTTTTATGTATCTGTAGAAGTAGATTTGCCTCCAAGTTATTCACATACAAATCATGCTGCTTTTTGATATCAGCCTTCATTCAAATTCCCTTCTCAAAGATCCAGATTTAGTCCACTATCTGTCCTTTTAGCCTTAGTATGAATTTTATTTCTTCTGCGAATTCATCTTTCTTCTTATCTCTAGAGTGATCCAAGGAATCATAGAGACATACTTACTAATTTTTTAGGGGATATGCTTATTAGCTGAATCATGAATGAATGAAGTTATTAAATTAAAGTTCTCCTGTACTGATCTAGCATCCAAGTGGCTGTTGAAGTACATCTCATCTGCAAATCTTAACATATCCTTTCTCATAGTTTCAAAGTAACCTTTCTGATATGAATACACCTTCCTCCGAGATTTCTTTATATGCAGAATGAAGATTCTTAAAAATCCTGAAACAATGTCATGATCACTAAATTTGTCTGGAAAGTGAATATCCTGAAATATGGTAAAGAGGTAACAATCAAGTCCAAGGTGTTTCTTTCACGAGTAGGAAAGGGTATCATTTGTTCGACGCCATGATCATCCATAATGTCAAGAAACATTTGTCCTTTGCACTGACTTAAGCATGCTACCAGATTTGCTAAGCCTTGCTGGCCAGACAATTTCTCTGAAGTTGAAGTCACCTAGTACATGGAAGTTTTTTACCTTTATGCTGAGACTTAATATGATCAAGCTGATCTCAAAACAACTGGAAGTCTTCGACAGTCCCTTTTGCTGTCGATACCAACTTGCTACATAATGAGAAGGTTTATTTGCGAATATTTTTACCCAAACTGATTCAGAGTTATTTTTCATTTCCATGATTGGCAAGTGAGAGATATCTATGAATGAGTAGCGTCACCCCATCACCATGGGTATTTCTATCTTTTCTGTACACTTCAAGTCAGAAGTTGTAAAATTTTGTGCTGTCAATCTATGTTTCTTGAATAGCCACAGTATGTCGTTGGTGAGCATCTAGAAAAACCAAAAGTTCCAGGATTTTGTCTCTGATACCATTGATGCAAGGAACAAGTGAGAGAAGCAGCATTGGAGATGTCCAGACTTGATAAACTAAGATTATCTTATTACAATGGATAAGAAAGAGTCTTTAACAGAGATTAAAAAGTATTTAAAAGTTAAGTGGAAAAGAAAATTTGATCTTTCAGAGAAAGTTGATCAAATTCAGAAAGTATTCACAGAGGTGGGTTGTAGGAACTGTTGTTGTGAAAATGACACATATTTTTTTTTTTCAGCTGTGAACCAGTTGTTGACAGGGCACTCTTTCCTAAATAATCATAAAGCAAAAATTGACCCCAGTGTATCCAACTTAATGTAGTGCCTGCCAAGTGCCAGAAGATACATACACCACAACCTCTTTATAACACTATTGTTGGGGTCCATAGCATAAACCTTGTTAGTTAAACAACCGTGTTCTATCCAAACAAAAATGTATAGATTATATTGAAAAATGATCATTTATGGTCATTTTTCAAAATAATCTATACATTTTTGGGATCCATCTTTGAATCATGTTATATCCAAAACTGTGTTATAACGAACCATGTTATAAAGAGGTTGAAGTGTATCACTACATTTTCACATGAGAATTATTCAAGAATGAAAGAGGCATTTTACAGTCAACAGTGGAAGACATTTTAAAGAGAGAAGATTCAAATTTGTTCAGTGATATTATGAAAACTTTAAATGGAATTGTAGATAATATAAGCAAACAGGCACAAAATGAAATTCTTAGTGCATTTCATCAGTATATGAAGAACACAAACAGATTTAAGCAAAATTAAAGGCAATTAACCCTTAAAGCGTCAATCACAACTATTGTCTTCTGCTTTGTCTTCTGCTGGTTACTTTAAAAGTCACTTCTGCAAACAGTGTGGACCCAGATCAGACTGCTCCTTTAGGATCAGTCTGATCTGGGTCCACACTGTTTGCCTGTATGCAAAAATAGGTTTGAAAAGTTTGCAAGAATATTCAGCAGACGACATAAACAGATGACATTTTCAGATGCAGGTTTTCTTGGCGCTTTAAGGGTTAAACACTACACATTTGTGTAGTATAACTGGAGTAGTTAGTGCCTAGTGTTTAAGCAGAGATTTATTGTGCCAAGAGTTCATAAGCAGCGATAAAATGCTTAAGATATACAAAACAACATTTACGTTTGAATAGGTAGATAATTGATGCATCCCTGAATATATTCTTGAGAGATGGCTTCTTTTCTCCACATAATGTGAAATAACTGTCAGTTTCTCTGCAACTGGAGAACTGCCTGCTTTGTACATCTTTGCAGGTATTGCATCCGATCCTGGAGCCTTGCCAGATGACATTTATTCTCGGGACCGCAGTTCCGGTTGCCTCATTTTGACTTTGTCCCTAGATACAATGACAACAAATGACCGCCGTGCATTACCTGTGCATAATGAATTATATATGTAAACAAATGCTTCACTCAGTAAATTTATTCAACCTACTATTTAAAATATTTTAGAATGAACGTAGGCACTGCCTAGATTCGGGCAGTGCCATTTAAAATTGAATCTGTTTCAACACAGGCACTTGGTATTAAGTCCTCAAGTCCCTTTTTAATAATAAAGCTATTATTTTAAGAAGAAGAAGAAGAAAAAAAAATATTTAAATGGTAGGGCTGCAACCAGGGCTCTGGAAAACAGGAAAATAGCCGGTCTGGACCGAAAATAAGAATTCTGGACTGGTTTCAAACACCCCAAAATGCTAATAATTCGGTCCAACAGGTTTGTGCCTTGAACCCCATTTTTTCCCCAATCAACCACTTTTCAGGAATCAGTTACATGTATGTCTAAAAAATCATAAACGGTCAAGACTTCCCAAACTGACAACGTCCTCGCACCTTTTAAATGCGATATTATGGTAGTTAAAAGGCTCTAAATGGTCATTTGACATGTATATTGGAGAGACAGTTGAATAACAGCTACCTACCGCAGCACAAATTAATTACGTCATTATCCAAACATTGACAAAAAATTAACACTTCACTGTCCTTTGTGAGGTAAACTAGCGATTAA
The DNA here is from genome assembly GCA_964016985.1 of Anodontia alba. Lineage (NCBI taxonomy): Eukaryota > Metazoa > Mollusca > Bivalvia > Lucinida > Lucinidae > Anodontia > Anodontia alba. The sequence continues at coordinate 99,783,675 of OZ024825.1, read as the reverse complement.
CATGAATCATCAGTAACAGTTGCCTGATAATTAATCCGTTTGTGTGACAACGTGTAAATACACTGAGACTGCAAAACATCAGGTGCAGTCGGCATGTCCAAAAGATCAAAAGGTCGCTTTAACTGAGAGTGATAAAAGGATGCACCGCTTGAGCGCACCCGTTTTCTTCCTCTTCTTTTTTGTTTTGATGATCAACACGGTTTTTCGGTCCCAGATTTGATAAATTAATTCCCAAACCGTGTACGTCCTGATCAGATGTCGCATACAATGGCGTCTGATCTGGGTCTTAATGTTTGCTTCTTTTTTTTTTTTCTTTTTGTTGACGGCCGTAAAACTCAAGGTAGTTTTTATGGTTAAAATAAGTAATGCACCACTCGCGCTTACACAAGACAGGAATCAGCAGTTGTTATTAAATAGTTATCTAGGAAAACCCTGCGGAGGTGGAAATAACAACAAAATTGTGCCCTTTTATGTTTTCTTTCTTTCTTTTTACATACCTGATTGTATTTATTGATGACGCCAGCTTTGATCATGCTCATTATACCCAGACTTCCGTCATATAACGGAGAGGTGTATTATTTAAAAGGAGTTATAGGACTGCCAATTGTCATTAGTTTTCATGACATATTATATTATATTGTTTTTTGGAAATGGGCTCATTGATGATGTCATTGTCATGGGCTGGACCGATTCAGATTTCAGAATTTCCAGAGCCCTGGCTGCAACAATACATTCACCTCACAGTACGATATATATTGCAATACTTGCTTCATGATATGATACGTATCATGCCATGCTTTTCAGAGATGAGATAATCAGTAAGATAATACTGTGGTGGTCAACTAAGGTGCTTGACTACACTGATTAAGGGACAGACCATTTGCTCTTCTGGTTGGGATGGGGTGGGGTTGATTTTTTTTTTTTTTTCTAAAACATAAATTTCAATTCTGGTTATGCTAGAAAAATAATCTGTCTTAAGCTTTGTGGAAAAAAAAAAAAAAAAATAGGATGTCCTTGATCATAGGGCTGCAACGATACACTCACCTCAAGATACGATTACACATCGCGATACACTTTTCAGACTCGAGGCAATCAGTAACTGCATATGGATCAGGGCCCGGGAAAACCGGAAAAATAGCCGGTCTGGACCGAAATTAAGAATTCTGGACCGATTTCAAACACCCCAAAACGCTAATAAATCGGTCCAACAGGTTTGTGCCTTGAACCCCATTTTTCCCCAACCAACCAATTTTCACGAATCAGTGATATCTAAAAAATCACAAACGGTCAAGTCTTCCCAAACTGACAACTTCCATGCACCTTTTAAATGCGATATTATGGTAGTTAAAAGGCTCTAAACGGTCATTTGACATGTATATTGGAGAGACAGCTGAATAACGGCAACCAACCGCAGCACAAATTAATTACGTCATTATCCAAACATTGTCAAAAAATCAACACTTCACTGACCTTTGTGCGGTAAACAAGCGATTAACACGAATCATCAGTAACGGTAGTCTGATAATTAATCCGTTTGTGTGACACGTGTGAATACACTGAGACTGCAAAACATCCGTGTCCAAAAGATCAAAGGTCGCTTTACTGAGAGTAATAAAAGAATGCACCGCTTGACCGCACCCGTTTTTTTCCTCTTCTTTTTTGTTTTGATCAACATGTTTGTCGGTCCCAGATCTGATAAATTAATTCCCAAACCGTGTACGTCCTGATCAGATGTCACATACAACGGCGTCTGATATGGGTATAAGTGATTGATTCTTTTTTTTTTATTTTTGTTGATTGCAGTAACACACGAGTATAATTCAAGGTAGAGTTCATGGTAAAAATAAGTAATGCATCACTTGCGCTAGACAAGATTGGTCAGTGCTTAAAATTTAAGCAGTCTGGTCAAATCTTGAAACATTGAAAACTGCAAAACCACCCGTGGCGCAGGCCTTTTTTTTATTAGACCTAATTAGGTCCGTGAAAGTCGTTCCGTTCCGTCTCTCCTGTTTCCCGCCGTCTTCGCGCTTATACAAGACGGGAATCAGTTGTTTATAAATAGTTTAGGAAAACCCTGCGGAGGTGGAAATTACAAACAAAACCGTTTTTTTTTTTTCTTTTTTTCTTTTTTTTTCTTTCTTTTTACATACCTGACTGTATTTATTGATGACACAAGATTTGAACATGCTCGTTATACCCGGACTTCCGTCATATAATGGGGTTGAGGTGTATTATTTAAAAGGAGTTATAGGACTGCCAATTGTCATTAGTTTTCGTGACAGGTGATATATACATATTTTTTTTTTTTTTTTTGGAAGTGGGCTAATTGATGACATCATCGTCATCGGCTGGACCGATTCAGATTTCAAAATTTCCAGAACCCTGATATGGATTATACTGTGGTGGTCAACTAAGGTGCTCGCCATACTTCAATGTTTGTTTGTAATGGTTCACAGTCATTGGCTTGAAATCCTATTTGTAAAAGTTTCATAATGTGAAAAATTTATTCCTTTTTTTTTTTTTTTTTTTTTTTTTTTCCTTTAGTGAAAAGAACCTAATATAAGCAACCAAGTTAAAGCACTAAAGCTTCCCAGATATATAATGTCTGAAAAGAGGTAATGAAAATTGTTCATTTCATTCAGTGTGAGACGGACTTATGATTTTATAGAAAATTGCCAGTAACTAGACTTACCAAAACAAAACCAAAATACCAGAATGAAACTGAAATACCGGAACGGACTATTAAAAATATAGGGAACGAGTCCAATATGCATTTATGGCCCTGGTTTGATGGTTTTATTTTTGGTAGTCTTAGTAACTGAAACACATATGTGCATAATATAGACACAATGGGACTAATTTTGATAGAATGAAACAGAGAATTACATTAACAAGCACAAGGGCAATAAGAGTTTTAATAGTATGTATATAGCTACACCACAACCTCTTTATAACACTATTGTTGGGGTCCATAGCATAAACCGTGTTAGTTAAACAACCGTGTTATATCCAAACAAAAATGTATAGATTATATTGAAAAATGACCATCTATGTTCATTTTTCAATATAATCTATACATTTTTGGGATCCATGTTTGAACCATGTTATATCCAAAACTGTGTTATAACGAACCGTGTTATAAAGAGGTTAAAGTGAATTATGTAAAACATTGATACTGGGTATCAGATCATAAAAGATAACATGTTTAATAGCACATTTTTTTTTTAAAATAAATAAGTTTTGACACTTTATTTCATCTTTTTTTCAACAAATAAACAATGATTTCAACTTAACTACCATTTCTACCATTTCCCACAAAACTTATGATGCAAATGACATAACATTAAATCATCACGTCAGAATCAGATTGTCGCATTCGCTTGTCAGTGAGATGAATAGCCATGTAAAACCCACTCAACAGCAGGGGTTAACAAGGACTCTTTAGTGCAGCTTTTATACTGTATGTATGATTATATATTAGTTTTAGAACATATTTGGTTATTCATTTTGCCACAAAATTATTGACTAAAAGCATTTTCCCTATAGTTTTAATAGTCTGTTCCGCTATTTCGGAGGCATCTCATTAATGAGGCGTAATCATTTGTTATTAATTTCCTCCTCAGTGAAGATTTTATACTGTATGTATGTTTATATATTATATTTATTTAGGAAAATACTTTGTTATTCATTTCACTCCAGCATTTTCCCTATATTTTTAACAGTCCAGTCCGGTATTTCAGATTCGTTCCGGTATTTTGGTTTTGTTTAGGTAAATCTAGGTACCTGAAAATCGCTTTTGCAAAATGGCATGAAATATTGAAAATTCTATGAAAGAGTGTTTGACAACATTTCCTGAGTTTTTTGAATGCTTATAATATTCATAACAGTGTTTGTTGACTGAGTAATTAACAAAAACTAATGACTTGTAGATTTTACAGCACTAAGAACATTGTTTTTGTTGATAACAGTCATTAAAAACTTGTCTAAAGTAATCATGCAGGGGAACAACTATCCTAAATTGATCTGAATGAAGCAAAATATTGGTGCATGCAGTAATTACCAATCTAATTGCAGTAATTACCAATCTAATTGGCAGCTAATTTACAACTTTTGTTTACACTTGAGTGAACCGAGCCGTATCGAAACTCGGAGAAAAAGAATCGTGAATCAAATTGTGACCACTGAACTGCAATGCACAGTAAATTCAGTGAATCATTTCACCTCTATACTTTATCATTGATAAAAAAGTGTGCTTTTGAAGTCTTTACAGCACAGCAAAAATACTCAGGCTTCTCTAGTACCGTATTAATCCGCCTATAAGACGATTTGTTTATAAGACGGGGGCTGTTTTTGGGCCCTTCCCAGGCAGGATTTTACTTTTACTTAGTTATAAGACGGGTTAAAAAAAGTCGCCTGTCGGAGACATTCCCTGCCACTCAGAAATTCTTAAAGTACATTAAGACATCGGCGATGATTGGTCAGATCTGTAAGTGAATTTATCACAGAGCAGCAATTAAAAAAACTTCCAACACCACTTACAAGCATGCATACCGTATTTAATTGTGTATAACACGCACCTTATTTACCCAGAAAAAGTTTACAAAAATCAGATGTGTATTATTTATAGGAACACCAAAATCGGGACAGAAATCGTCAAGATAATCGGTCGCGAAAACTCATGACATTCACGATCGCCCGTTAAAAATGCGAAATAGAATGATTGCTATAAGATATTCATGATTTTTTATACCTATCTCGCCCATACCAGGGTTCTGGCAGCTCAAAACAAGCAACTCAATCTGATTTGCAGTAATTTGATATCCTTTTCATGTCCATGCTCTTTTTGTTTACGCTTTTTTATTTTGCTGATCATGTGATCTCTTCAAAGGGAAACTACTCAAACAGGCATATGCATATGAATCTGTATTGATTACTGGACTTTGACAAGTCTCACACCGTAACTTGAATAAATCAGCCTGCACAACTGATTTATTGTAGTTCAAAATAGGAAATAAATTTGGTAGAACATAAATATTGGCACGAACGATCATACATTGAAAAAATAAAAAAAGTATTTTAGTTTATGCAATTATTAAAATTATTGATAATAAACAAAACCAACTGGGCTTTTGAGGTAGGTAGATCGGTCATTTGCATTTTATCTTTGATTTTCTTACCATATGTTTTATCTTTTTTTTTTTTTTTTAAACTTTTCTTCCAACTTACCAAAAAAATTGTTTGAAATAAACAATGTTTATGATAAAGAAAAAAAAACAAAAAAACTACCAGTATACATCTGTGCACTTAATTGGTTAATTGGCAGTCAGAATGACAACTAGTCGACTTTAGTTGTTGTTCACATTGCCCTGAGGCACTGAGTTGATAATTTCACGTCTCAGTTAAGAAAGTGACACAAAGAAGGTGTTAATTATGAGAAAACAAAAGAAATAACTATATTTTTATTATCATAGCGTCTGCAGTGGGGAAGCAAAGAACTGCCTACACTACATCAAGTTGCCTGAGGCCCATGGTAACAGAGCTGCACAATGAAAATTCAGTTAGCATTATCGTAAATTCGGCCTGTTTCTACTCTAAACCTTCCGAGTTCGGCCATTTTCAACTCAATCCTAGTGAAATTGGACACACTTAGTATCTGGTAACTTAGTCAATAATGCACGGATAAATTCTTCGTGTTTTACATAGGAACATCTTTTTTTTTTTTTTTTATTTCAAAACTATTTAGCAAATATTCAGTGGGTGTTATACACGGGTGCGAGTAATACACAGAAAAATTCGGTACTTCACCTACAAAATTACCTTGCTGCTATTTCTGTCGAGGGACGAAGATAAACATTATATCCTTCTACCGGTTTCGAAGATGGGCATTTTCCATGACCACGTGGCACCATCTGACTTTGCCGAAAATACCGATATGGCCAAAGACCTTGATTATAAGACGGGTCTGGATTTTTGGGGGCTTTTTTTTTTAAAAATCCCCGTCTTATAGGCGGATTAATACGGTAGTTGTTTGAAACTTTCAAAATAAAAAAAAGGTCTTTGGTTTAGTGGAAAAAAAAATCAAGTGGCCATGTAAAAATATAAAAATCTTAGTCAGTGAAAAACAAATTCTGGCCGAAGAAATAAACAGCATGCCCTGCACCCCCAACCCTACTCCCAAAACCAACATACTCCAGAAAAATATATAAATAAATAAATGAAAAAAATAAAGCTTGTCTGGTCATTTCAAAAAAAAAAGAAAGAAACCTTAGTGAAAAAAAATTCTGGCCGAAGAAAAAACCCAGCCCTCTCCCCAACCCTCACACACACTACAAAATAAAAATAAAGTGTGGCCCTCCCCAACCCCAAGTCTTCCACCCCCATCAGAAGATCAAATGACACACTAATGTCAAGCTCCTACCAAGAGCACCTGATATGGAGGGGACAAAAGATGGGTTGTTAGTCTTACTTGGTTTATTCTACGAGACGATTTGTTGTATGTCTTTCCGTGTGTCATTTTGTTCTTGTGTTTTTCAGTCCTTTTAGTATTGTGATATGGTTTGCTCTACCAACCGTTCTAAGGTGGTGGTCCTGGTGTTAGTCTTACTCTTTGTTGCTTTGTGGTTTATTCTACAAGGGGATTTGTTGTATGTCTTTCCATCTGTCATTTTGTTCTTGTGTTTTTCAGTCCTTTTAGTATTGCGATTACCTCGCTTGGGGAAGAGAGAGCTAATCTTAGTGCTTTTCGTACGTTTGTTCGGTTTGTGCTTGTTTAGATTTGTCGGTTTCCTCTTCCTCTTGGGGTCTGGGAAGGGCTGCGGTTTGTGATTGTGGCACTCCCTGGACTTTTCTCTTACCTTTTTTGCATGTAAGAAGGAAAATGAGAAATATTTTATAACTAAAGCAACCTTGTTTGATCCTGCAATACACCCAGGACAGTTTTAGTTTGAGGAGACCCAAGCATCTTTCTCTTGTTAAGGCCAAAAACAAAAAAATTGGTGTTTACGGCCAGCAGACCATTCATGTGTTTAACTGCTGACCCCAGTACTTTTTCTTGTCGTACAGGAAGAAAAAAAAAACAAAACATTCCGATGCCCTGTCCTAATCACGTGATCCTGTTACGCCCTAGAGCGGTCAGGACGGTACCGATGGTGATTTCCTATTTAATGAGACTCCGGTTTGGGCTTTGCCTATACGTACCACTACACAAAAACTCTAACAACGTTAGATTTTATAACTTTTTTCTTACATATATATATATACACACAACATATAATAACATGAAATGACACTAATTAACTATTACACACAAACACACAAAAATAACAGTCTTGACATACCCCAGCTATACTCTTCGCGTTGGCTACGGTAGCTCAACACGGGTGGTGACTGATATGTTTTACAATTTGACTAACTTGGTAGGTTAGCCAAATTGTTTAACAATATCAATACGACTCCACCCAAGCGTGCTGAACCCTGGGCCGATGCGAAGAGAATATGCTGGGTTATCTTCCGAATTCTTTATATGTTAATACAGGCCCTTTATATATTTTTTAACACTTTATAACATACTAGTTATTTCCTTTAAGGATTCTGTTTAATTAATTATATTTCATATTCATATCCTTAGTTGATAGAAAAAATTTCTAGGTGATCTGGCGCCTTGGCGACCGTAATTTCACCATATTTCAGCCTCGCCTCTATGGGCGTCTGCTAACAACACATCTTTATCTGTTGTTCAGGCTCTAAGGGCCTGTAAGGTGAATGAAGGGCTACAATAAAAAAAAAAAAGAACATAACAATTACTAGATTGTTAGACTTAACAGTCACTAGATTGAATTACACCACCATATGATCAAGCTTGCCGTATGACTACATATATATTCAATCAACAATGAGCCGGCCTCGGTGGCTCATTTGGATGCGCCGTCCGACTGGAGACCAGGAGGTCGCGGGTTCAACCCCCGCCGAGGTCGGCAACATTCTTTCGTGGAGATTGATCATGAAATATTTTCTACGGTCATTCTCTCCCTTCCGCTGATTCAAGAAGGGCAGTTGTCAGTTTCTGGCGAAAGAATGTGCACAATACTGGTTAACCGCTTAGAGGACTAAGCCTGTCCAGTAAACGTGTGGTTAGGTAAACTGACCGCACTCGACATGACCCCATTGGGTTGACTGGGCCGTAAAACCTCAACACAAACAAACAAATCAACAATGACGCTATACGTCGCCGGACGGTGTGACGTCATTGGCGTCGCAGCTGAATCCTCAACGTCTATTATCGACGTCTCCTTGATTCATCCGCGGCTTCAATCCAATTGTCGACGTCGGCGCAGTCGACAGCTAGTTATTACCAGCTCTCGGCAGCGTTGCTCCTCGACGTCATATGCAAAACTCCATATTATTACAATAATTGACATAACAGTAATAAATAAAATTAGGGACATGACATTTGAAATGCACAATGATAGCAACCAGAGCAAAGACATTTTATCCGCTGTACCTGCGATCAGGACATTTTACATCAGGGTCATGACACATCAAATGCCCATGGCTTAACTGACATTTCGATTGTCAACCCATTATTATGACATTTCAACCTTCTAGTATTTGGGACCCGACATTTGTACTGTCGACCCAAATGTCATTCACTAATAAATGTCAACCCCTAACGTATCATATAATACATACAGCTTTACGGTATATTTCGTCTGCTGCATCAGGGCAAAAAAAATTTGAGCAGACGAAAAAATATTTACAAATTAATGATTTTAATTTTAGTTACTAAATTATGTTGCTCGGTCCTATGTAACCGCGAATGCTTGCAATTTATGTGTTTTTAAAATTTAACAATAAAGGTTATTTTAGACTGCACGTACACTGGGCAGGCTTGGTCCTCTAAGCGTCTATTTGCCCATATTCCGTGCCGTCTTTCGCGAAGAGGGCATAAATTACCTATAAGCGTGTCTATCATGCGTGTATGCCTTCATGTCGCGAATTTGATGATAATCGCGATGCTCCTATGTGCTCATCGGTAAGTCCGGCTCTGCTCTGTTCACAAGTCCCCCTATATTTTGCGTCTGCCATAAAGAACCGATCAGATTGAATATACTGCAGTCTGATCAGTGTCCTTTATAGCCACATCATTCCCGCAAAATGAAGACACCGAATTTGCGCTTGATAGGAAAGACCCCGATAAGACTGATTATACTGCTCAGCCTGCTCAGCGCCTTTCCCATACACCTCCTGCGCTGGGAAAAACCGCACCAGCCTGTAACATTTTTGCACAACTGGTCAAGTATACGTGAACAAATCTAAACAATAAAATGCAGAACCGTACTGTTATATGGACCATGTAATAAAAAATTCGCAGGTTTTAAATCAGACAGTAATTCATTTCTGGCCGTTCAGACCTTGCAAATAAAACCTACAAAACGATGACTAACACTAAAATTATCAAAGGTAATAAATATTCACTCACCGAAATGAATCCCATACAGCTGAGAATGTGTCCTCTGACACTTCTGTTGTACTATTTCGCCCTTATGGGAATCATTTACGGTGGAGTTCATATAGGGCCGGTATTACGCCACCACATGGATTATACGCCTGTTACATGGGCAGCCTGTTTACTTAAGTTATTTATGGTAACATCGCATGATGTTTTACTAGCTACGTAGGGTTAAGGCGAAAATGGCCTTATGTAGGTGAAAAGGTACCCTACGTAAGAAAAAAAGAAACTGTCCCCTTCGGTGTTCCCTTTCTGTGTCGTCACAGATCCCAGTTTTTCGTATTAAGATTTCGGTGTTTAGTGATACTGAATTCATTAATAAAACACTGGTTATGGGCATGGGAAGGGGCAAAAGTACTTCAGAAAATGGTACAAAAGTACTATAATACGGAAACTTTCACAAGACAAAAGTAACAATTATTAGGGCAAAACCTTTTTTGCCTTTTTTTCTGCAGACGTCGCTTTGTTCATGCAGGAATGCAAATTGATGTCGCCTTGATTTTTCAGTGTATATTGCCTATACCAACTGATTAATTTACCAAAGATACACATTAATGTGTCATGATCTTTCATCCCTTGAGGCTAGGATTATCGGCAAACAGGTCTACATGTTCATTATTTGACACTTCCCAATCAAATCACATTGTTTGTTGGCAGACCATATGACCTAGATTTCGACAGGTGCAGGGTATAACCTCATTCCAAGATGCTTGATCGTAAACTGTATTAACCATTTATTTGTACAAAACATTTGTAAATTATTTCAACATTTTTTTTTTTTTCATTTAAAAGTTTTCGGACACCAAATTTTCGTCAACGTGATCACAAATGCACCGTTATAGTTTAATGTTTACCTTTTCTTTGAAAGACGACAAGGGGTGACAAGCAAAATAGTACATATTGCTTATGCGACATATCAGTCTACTGGGCAGTCTGCGCATTAAAACAGTTATTTCTGTTGGTTAAAAGCAATTTCTAAGTCCCGCAGAATGTGTCCACTCTGTGAATACAAGGTACCCTAGATAACAAGACAACTTATTCTCTTCAACAAATTTACCCCGCTGTGGCCCTCATCAAACTGACTGCTAACGTCATTAATTGTCATTAACTGTGACATCATCAGTGAAGTGTTAAAATAGATAACACTATAAACATGATGAATTATTATGTCAATCTGTTTATAGTCCATTATGGACTTTGCCACCTGGCAGTTGAGAATTGCCAAAACCAACGTGTACACATAAAACTTTGTAAAAAAAAAAACAAAATGACTTCTGTGATTGCTGGGACCGAAAAACCAATGTGTCAGTACTACACTTGTTTAGAACTGCCTTGCCTCATGCTTTATTTTTAGCTCACCTGAGCTGTGCTCAGGATGAGCTATAGTGATCACTTTTTGTCCCATTACAAAAATACGCCTATTCAAATGTATTGAAAATTTCACCTCCAAAAACTGAAACTTTTCAAATAAAAATTCTGATATTTTTCATATTTCTGCTCAAAACATAGATTGTGGATACTCGTTAGAACCGCCTCGCCGAGGTGGTTCTGACGAGTACCCACAATCTATGTTTTTGAGCAGAAATAAGAAAAATAATGTATACCCCTGTCAACCCCAGTTTTACTATATAAAAGTGGGGTTTAAGGGGGTCAAAATTACATAGGTATGTTTTCGTAATGCATTGTCCATCTGTTCGTGCGTGCCTGCGTCTGTCCGTTAACACTTTCAAACGACAATTCCTCCAAAGCCACTGATGCGATTTGTCCCTAATTTAGTAAGAATGTTGCTTTGGTAGGGGCATTTAAAAATAGCTAAAATTATGGTGATCTGGCTCTTGGTTTGGTTACCATGGCAACAGAAAGCTCCCATAGACTTATAAATGGCAAATGGTTAAATTGCATTTTCTCTATAACCACTGAAGTGATGTGAACCGTATTTGGCAGTTATAATCTTCTGATGATTGTCTACCCAGTTTGTGTGTTTTAGGACCAGTGGCCATTTTGTTTGGTTACCATGGCAACATTCAATTTTGAAAAAAGGAAATTTCTAAATGACAACTTCAAAACCACTGAAGCAGTATGACTCTAATTTGGTACAAATGTTGCTTGGAGGGCAATCCAAAATAGCTAAAATTATGGTGATCTGCCTTTTGGTTTGATTGCCATGGCAACAGAAATCTCCCATAGACTTATAATGGGAAAATGGTTAATTTGCATTTTCTCCATAACCACTGAATTGATGTGAACCATATGTGGCAGTTATGATCATCTGATGATTGTCTACCCAGGTTATGTGTTTGGTGACCAGCAGCCATTTTATTTGGTTGCCATGGCAACATTAAATTTCAAAAAAGGAAGTCTTTAAATGACAACTCCTTCAAAACTACTGAAGCAGTATGACTCCAATTTTGTACAAATGTTCCTTGGGTAAGAGCTATTCAAAATAGCTCAAATTATGGTGATCTGCCTCTTGGTTTGGTTGCCATGGCAACAGAAAGCTCCCATAGACTTATAATGGGAAAAGGGTTAAATTGTATTTTCTCTATAACCACTGAAGTTACATGAAAAATATTTGGCAGTTATGATCATTTGATATGTGTTTTATGACCAGTGGTCATTTTGTTTGTTGCTATGGCAACATTAAATTTCAAAACAGGAAATTTTTAAATGACAACTCCTTCAAAACCACTGAAGCAGTATGACTCTGATTTGGTACAAATGTTCCTTGGGTAAGGGCAATTCAAAATAGCTCAAATTGTGGTGATCTGCCACTTCTTTTGCTTAAAATACATGTGAGGCAGAAGTAGATTACTCACTGTATTTTAAATGTTAAAAAGGCTGAAGTTCTCCATTTAGAATAAAAGGACCAAGGGCCCATTGCTCATGGAGTTAAATCCCTTGATAGTTTTGTGTTGCCATGTTACTATGTCCTACAGTGATGTACATGTATCTGGTAAGCATGAATTAAAAATATTTCAACACTGGGTATTTCTCCTTTGACAGTGCTGCAGCAGGGCTATTGTCAGATCCTCTGACAGCTCTAGTTTCAAAATGAAATTCAAATAATACACTAGAAATTTTTGTTTGCACAGCGACAGTTGATAAATTAGCGGCAATAAAATCTTATTGAGTGGATAAAACTTCCAGGCGCAGGAAATTTATTACAATATTGGCTGCAAATGCGTTGTGATCGGGTGCTTTTACTTACGGTTCACTAGGGGGTGGTCGGGTGGTGCGAAGGTGTCGTGTATCTTATGTCACCGGGGCGTCCAACTGATATTGGCTTACAGTTGGGCAAGGCCTGCTATCCTTGTAGCAGGTAAGGGTAGAGGGGGAATGTTTTTATTTCTTCTGTTTCTTCACTTTCATTCCTGTTCCTCTTTCTTCCCTGTTCCTCTCTTTCATCTCTTCAACTATCTCTTCTAACACTCTTCTCCCTTTCTCTGGGAGACGACACAAAATGACCCACAAGGGTTGACGTGTCGTTAAACCCCAACACAATCAATCAAACTTACGGTTCACTATAAATAGGCGTAGAAATTATTTTAAAATGCAAAGAAAGCTTTAAAATAATTGAGAAAATACATTTAAACAGACAATCTGGTATGATTTTTGCCTGTAGTTTATGCATTTTTGATATTATTTCTAGCCTTGGTGGCAGCCATTTTTCATAACACTGTTCTGACCATTAACCAGGACTGGAAAGTGAATAGAAAATGAAATATTTTATAAGAAACAATATCAATACTTTTTGGTTGAAAAAAAGATAACTTAACTGGAGCTTTGACATCCTGTAACATTCTTTTATTTCAGACATTATTATGTGGACAAATGAAAGGAAGATATATTCACACACCTAAGAGGAACATGTACATGGTTCCTATTGTTGTAGAACAAACAGGCCGAGGGGAGAGATCTTACGATATCTACTCTAGGTTGCTCAAAGAAAGAATTATATGTGTGATGGGAGCTGTGAGTAGAGTATTTGATCATGAATCACAGAATATAAGATCCATTACGAAAACACGCCTATTCAAATATATAGGACATTTCATCTCCAAAAACCGAAAATTTTCAGATAAAAAACTTCGATAGTTTTCATATTTCTGCTTAAAACATAGATTGTGGGTACTCGTTAGAACCGCCTCAATGAGGTGGTTCTAATGAGTACCCACAATCTATGTTTTTGAGCAGAAATAAGAAAAATAATGTATACCTCTGTAAACCCCAGTTTTACTATACAAAAGTGGGGTTTAAGGGGGTCAAAATTATATAGGCATGTTTTCGTGATGAGTAAATCATGGCTGCGGATAAGGCTCTTTTTTAAACCAAAAACCTTATATTTTTCATGTTTTTGTATAGAAATAAGAAAAATATTATATGGATACTTTTTTATCAATCTGGAGCTATGAGTAAATACCTACACCAGCCTGTGTTTCTGTACATTGCTATTCATCTGCAAATTACTTGGAGATAAAGTTCTTTTTTCAGCTAAAATTTTTTTATATTTATTTATTTATTTTTTTTAACCCTTATCTTGCCTTTCGCGACAATAGTCGCGCTGGGGTGGTCTGCCAGCTCAAAAGCCCGTCATACTTACAATATACCACATGCAACCATTCAGAGCAAGTGTTCTCATACAGGAGTGAACCTACTTTCATACAAACACGCCACTTTTCATTAGATAGTCAGGTGCTGGATTTTACCCACACTAAAAAAGACCGAGAATACCAAATTTCAAGCTGCCATTAATTTCAGCACTCACTTCAACAGATTGATCAGGCTTTTCTGGAAAAAAAGCCCATAACACCTGAATCATTTCCAGTGAGGAATAAGTAGGAATAACAGTAGAACCTATGTATGTCACTCGTTTCATTCACAATAGTACTCAGTAGGCGCTGGGCTCTTGTAATTATTTATTTTTTATTTTTTTTTTTTTTTTTTTTAAGTGTCTTAAACGGTTCCCGGTTTACACATGACTGTCACGTGACTTTCTAGTCACGTGACCATTCTTTCTCCGGTAAAATGGCCACCTAGGATCGGCAAATTATACGTGAAAATTTAATGAAAATCGAGGTAAAATTCAGGGGGTAATGACTTCTCAAGTAGAGGTACCCCCTCTTACAGGCCTGATTCATTTTAATTCCGGCAAGAGAAGGGTTAAACTTATTTCGAAGGTACACATCAGATGTGCCACAACTCATATCACATTATTGATTTAATGGCCCAGCTCTAGCACTGTTTGACACTGTTTCAGTTAGCTAGACATATCACCAGACACATCACCTAATAATCAAGTAGACAGATCCACCTCTTAGGAAAAGTAGGGTAAGGTATTAAAGGTCCAAATGCTTAGGATAATTGTGAAAAGCTTGTAAAAATATACAGGCTAGGCACACAGTGGACAGCAATGGTCAGCTGCAGTCTAATGTAGGTTTTCCCATTTCCCTTCATACTGTTAGCATCCATCTGTCCGTCCGCTCCACAACTCTGATACCGTCAGAGATATTTTCAAGAAATTTCACTCAAATGTAAAGCACTATGAGAGGACATGCAGAACACATAAATTGTAACTCTGGTTTTCCTACTT
The DNA here is from genome assembly GCA_964016985.1 of Anodontia alba. Lineage (NCBI taxonomy): Eukaryota > Metazoa > Mollusca > Bivalvia > Lucinida > Lucinidae > Anodontia > Anodontia alba. The sequence goes on along the minus strand of OZ024825.1, from coordinate 99,768,577 downwards.
TTGGAGTTATTGCCCTTTGAACATTGAACATAGCCACTTTTTGAGTTATGGCCCTTTGAACATAGTAGATATTGAAAAAAGCCATTTCTACCAAGTACTAAATGTCCGCTCTACATTTTCATGAGCAGAACACAAAAAATGCAACTCTGGTTAACCTACTGTCTGAGTTGCGGCCCTTTGAAGATAGTAGATAATATTGAAAATAGACATTCCTGTTGTATAAAATAAAGGAAACAATCAGGTTGAACATTTTAATCCAAATTAACACACATACATGCATCAATGTTGATAATAGGTAGCAATGCTCCTGATAGCCCTATATAGAGGGCTGGGCTGCCCCTCTTGCCCTCTACTGCCACTCCTCTGCCCTTCTGAAGCTGTCCTCTGCCTTATTTCAACTCCAGACACAAAACCCTACATTTTGCTGAAAATTTCATGCAAATCGGACAAAAAGTAAAAAAGTTATCAATGTGTAAAGGTCAGTTTTATGTGTATTCTAGTCTGAGGCATTTATTGTGGAATGGGATTATGTTTTGTAACATGTCATGATACTTAGCGTATCATATATGACACATGGTGCCCTCATTGTATGACCGCACAGAAAGTGCCCTACCCGGCACTCTCTGTCCTAAAATCCTAGCTAGAGCACTGGTTAGGGAAAGACTAACGCACCCTTTGATTTTATTCTTGACAGCATTATTGCTCTTGTCTTGCTTGATGTAAGGGCAGTGGCGGGGCATGGTGCAGTGTTTGCAGCGCTTTTATTTATTTTTTATTTTTTTGCACTATCGGCCATCCAGACAAAAAACAACAAAATAAAACATATGTCAATATTACGTTTTCAGTAAATGTAGGGTTGTGGAATTATCATACTAAAGATATCAATTGTTAAAATCCACTTGTCCTACCAAGATTTACTTGCCAGAAAATTGACATATTTCTTATTTCTCGAAGAGAACCTATGTTTTGGGTACTCATTAGAAGCGCCTTAGTGAGGTGCTTCTAATGATACCCACCACATATGTTTCTTTTAGAAATAAGAAAAATATATAATCTGGATACTCTTCCTAGCTGAAGCTATGAAGTTCTTGTCCAAGGGCAAGTAAATTGAAATTTCTTACTTGTCCTCAGGGACATGGGACAAGTTGGACAAGTCGGGCATAGTATTTCCACAGCCCTGGTAAATATATATAGTGTGACATATATCTGAGAGTATGAAATTAAAATGTGCAAATAAGCCCTTCCCATCAAACCACCAAATTTTGATATCACAGATATTACCGTGTTCAACCTAATTAATGCACATACCTCCATAAGCACAGAGTCAATCAATTCTGCCGTCTTCAGATTACAGCCAACTTGTGTTTTTTGTCCATATATTGTGGGTACCCATTTGAATTATTCAAATGAGTACCCACAAAATATGCTTTTAAAAAGAAAATCAGAAAATTCTGTAAACGACATCTCCTCCAAAACCATAATTCAGATTGAGCCGAAACTTAATAGGAGGCATCTGTGCAACATAGATATTCAAAATTGCTAAAATCGTTCCATTCCACTGTCCAAGATTGCCGCCATGGTGGCCATCTTGAAATTCTACAAACAACATCTCCTCCCAAATTTTAAGTGGGATTGAGCTGTAACTTGAGAGGAGGCAGCGACCTAGAGATTCAGAATTGCTAAAATCGTTCCAATCCGAAATCCAAGATGGCTGCCATGGTGGCCATTTTGAAATTTTTCAAACAACATCTCCTCCCAAACCGTAAGTCAGATTGAGCCAGAACTTTATGGGAAGGACCGGAGTGATATACAGATTAAGAATTGCTAAAATCGTTCCGTTTGTCTATCCAAGATGGCCACCTGGCAGCCAACTTGAAAATCTTGAAACCACATATGCTCCTTAACCCTTAGTTAGATTGAGCCCAAACTTGGTGGGAGGCTTTGGGGCCACATGGAGAGTTAGAATTGCTAAAATCATTCTGTTCCAATATCCAAGATGGCTGCTATGTAGGCCATCTTGAAAATCTTCAAACGATATCTCCTCTCAAACCATAACCATAAGTCGGATTGAGCTGAAACTTGATGGGAGGAATCGGAGCAACATAGAGACTCAGAATTGCTAAAAACGTTCCTTTCCAATATCCAAGATGGCGGCCATGGTGGCCAAAACCTTCAAACCACTTCTGCTATCGAACAGTAAGTCAGATTGAACCCAAACATGGTGGGAGGCATTGGGGTGACATAGAGATTTAGAATTGCTTAATTTGTTTTCGTTCCAACATCCAAGGTGGCTGCCATGGGGGACAGCTTGATAATCTTGAAATGACATCTGCTTCTGAACAGTAAGTCCGATTAAGCTGAAACTTGACGGGAGGCATTGGGGAGACATTGAGATTTAGAACTGCTAAATTCGTCTATTCTGACATTCAAGATGCCATGGCAGCCATCTTGAAATTCTTCAAACGACATCTGCCAAACCATAATCCAGATTGAGCCCAAACTTGATAGAAGGCATCGAAGTGACATTGAGATTCAGAATTGCTAAAATCTATCTGTTCCAATATATATAAGATGGCCCAAAGATGGCCATCTTGAAAATCTTCAAACCACATCTGCTCCCGAATGGTAGGTCAGAGTGAGCCAAAACTTGGTGGGAGGCATTGGGGTGACATGTAGATTCAGAATTGCTAAAACTATTTTGTTATGATATCTAAGATGGCTGCCACAGCAGCCATCTTGAAGATCTTCAGCTGTTAGCTCACCTGGAGCCGTGCTCCAGGCCAGCTATGCTGTGGTTTGTTGACTATGGTCTGTCCCTCATCCATATGTCCATCAGTAACTCTTCACATTTTCGACATCTCCATTTGAATGTTATACATGGTGGGCCGGCTAGGCCACCATCTTGAAAGTCTTCTGCTCCTGAACCGTAAGTTGGATGGAGCAGAAACTTGGTAGAAGGCATCCGGGCAGCATTGAGATTTAGAATTGCTAAAATGGTTCTGTTCTGATATCCAAGATGCTGCCATGGCAGCCTTCTTGGCCATTTTGAAAATCTTCAAATTTTAATGTCTGCTCCCAAACTGTAAGTCTGATTGAGCTTAAATTTGATGGGAAGCATTGGGGTGTTATGGAAATTCAGAATTGCTAAAATAATTCTGTTCCTGTATCCAAGATGGCCGCCATGGCAACCATCTTGAAATTCTTCAATTCTCCTCCCAAACAGTAAGTCAGATCGAGCCGAAACTTGATGGGAGGCATCGTGGTGACATGGAGATTGCTAAATTGTTCAATTCCTATATCCAAAATGGTGGCTATGGTGGCAATTCTTGAAACTCTTCAAACAACATCAGATTCTGGATTGCTAAAGGCAATCTAATCTGATAGCCAAGATGGCACAATGTAGCATATCATGATCAGCCTAAGCCAGGAGAGTGATTTCTGGCTCACTTGGGCCTCTAGTTAATATAGGTAACAGATGTAATGTCAAGTATTTTATTGTGTATTTTATTATGATAGTTAGCAGATGGAATGACAAGTATTTTATTGCATAATTTATTGTGACAGGTAACAGATGAAATGGCAAGTCTGGTGATAGCACAGTTATTGTATCTACAGTCAGAGAGCACAAAGAAACCTGTACATATGTACATAAACAGCCCCGGTACGTCTCTCGTTTGTTAGGTAATATATTCTGTTGTGACAGGAAATGGACAAAATCTCAAAGCGTAAAGATGTCCAGGAAGTGCCACAATCACTGAACATAACCTACCAATGACACCAAGAGGAAGAGCAAACAAACCAAGATAAACAGCATACATACTAATCGGAGCTGAAAAGATAATTGATTATACATCCTGCCATTGTGACCGACAATAGATTAGTGATCACTGAAGATTTGGTCATAATTTTACCAGTCTGAGCATGACTCTTACCATTTGTTATACTTTATTGTATGTATTTGGTCAGACAGGCCTAAACAAACAGTTTAGACCCTGATGAGACACTGTAAATATGGCATTTCATCAGGGTCTGCACTGTTTGCCACTCATCCAGCTATTTTTAGACACAACAGTGGGTAATAAACTGTACTTGTTCAGATTTTAGATTATGGTAAAGAGTTGAGATGTCTGAATACTAAGGGTAAATATGGTAAAGTAACAAACACAGAAATCAAATGATAGATTATTAGCAAATCAGTTAAGATAATCATTTTTGTGGAGTTTATCGATCAATTAATCGATTATCCAATTAATTGTGCCGGTCTTTATACATACAAAACAATGAAAAGCAAACCAATCAGCTCTGTCTTCAGAGAGCAGACATAACAGTGGTATTGTACAGTCGAACCTCAATGGCTTGAACATCTTTGGGACCATAGAAATTTGTTCAAGATATGGCTAGTTCGAGCCACTGAATGTTAATCAGGGTGCCAGGTCATGAAGCAAATAGCGATAATTTAGGGAAATATTTTCGATGTTCTACACAATAATTATTAGTTGAGTGTACTCATTAGAATTGCCTCAATAAGGCAATTCTAATGAGTACACACAACATACAATTTCATGATAAATAAGAAAATTTCCCTAGATATTTGTTTTCTTGAGCTATCGGAAGAATTTTGTAGGGACTCAAACATGTTCGAATTAGCCATGGTGAACGAGCCATTGGTGTTTGAGCTATTGAGGTTTGACTGTATTCTACCCTTTTATTCCTTTTTTTCATGTACTATATTACCATGTCCAGAAAGTAATTGGAATTTGATCCTGTACCATCACCCACCCACTAGCCCTGTCCCTACTACACCAAGGTATACCTTTTAGTGTAAATAGTGGATCCTGGTATCATTCAATATGGATTTGTTAAATGCATAGCTCTGGATAAGAGGGGGTGTCCACATAATATTTTTCTTGTTTCTTTTTTTCACAAAAACGTGGTTACTCATAAGCAGGTCTTGGTGAGGTGCTTCTAATGAGAACCCATAACATGTTTTTTTTTTTTTTGAGAAATAAAAAAAAGATCAGTTGTGGATACACATTAGAAGGTCTTGGTGATGCGCTTTTAATGTGTACTCACAACATATGTTTTTATGGAGAAATAAGAAAACTATTACTTTGCTGTTGAAGTAAGCACCTTATCTGGAGCTATGTAAATGATCATGTTCTGAAAGGTGTAAACTTGATGCCTCTGCCTCCTCACTCCCCGCCTCGAGGTCACCCCCATCATGGGCATGTTTTTATGCCCCCAACTTCAAAGAAGTAGGAGGGGGGCATATTGCTTCTAGGTTGTTTGTCCATACATCCTTCCTTCCATCCATTCGTTCGTCATGCTTTTTGATGCATAGCATAACTTTAGAACCGTGACTGCTACTGTTTTGAAATTTCTTATATGGATTCCTCATGAAAAAATAGCTGACACAATTTTTTTTTCTTGACAGGATTATGCCCCTTTTCTGAGTTATGGCCCTTTGAAAAAATTTGGATGCAATCTTGTCAGCAAAATATCTCAAAAACTATTAAAGCTAGAGCCTTGAAACTATGAATAGACTGGTAGTGATGAGTAGACAACCTGATTAACTTTTGAAGAAATTTTGAAAAATACTTCTTGAGTTATGGCCCTTTGTAATTTTGGGCATTTTTACCTTGTCAGTAAAATATCTCAAAAACTAATAGAGCTATAGAGCCTTGAAACTTAGTAAATGGATTTATAGTGATGAGTAGATGACCTGATTAACTTTTGAAGAAATTCTGAAAAATACTTCATGAGTTATGGCCCTTAGTAATTTTGGGCATTTTTACCTTGTCAGCAAAATATCTCAAAAACCATTGGAGCTAGAGCCTTGAAACTTGATGGACAGACTGGTAGTGATGAGTAGATGACCTGATTAACTTTTGAAGAAATTTTGAAAAATACTTCTTGAGTTATAGCCCTTTGTAATTTTGGGCATTTTTACCTTGTCAGCAAAATATCTCAAAATCTATTAGAGCTTGAGCCTTGAAACTTAGTAAATGGATTTGTAGTGATGAGAAGATGACCTGATTAACTTTTGAAGAAATTCTGAAAAATACTTCATGAGTTCTGGCCCTTTGTAATTTTGGGCATTTTTACCTTGTCAGCAAAATATCTCAAAAACTGTTAGAGCTAGAGCCATGAAGTAGGGTGAATGGATTTGTAATGATTAGTAGATAACCTGATTAACTTTCGAATAAATTTTGAAAAATACTTCATGAGTTATGGCCCTTTGTTATTTTGGACATTTTTATCTTGTCAGCAAAATATCTCAAAAACTGTTAGAGCTAGAGACTTGAAACTTGGTGAATTGATTGGTAATGATGAGTAGATGACCTGATTAACTTTTTTGTAAATTCTGAAAAATATTTCATAAGTAATGGCCCTTTGTAAATTTGGGCATGTTTCCCTTGTCAGCAAAATATCTAAAAAACTATTGAAGCTGGAGCCTTGAAACTTGATGAATAGATTGGTAGCGATGAGTAGATGACCTGACCATGCCCCCAGTTTCAAATGAAATTGATGGGGCATATTATTTTGCCTTCATTTATCCATCCGTCTGTTTGTCCATTTGTCAAGTTTTTTTGTGCATGTCATATCTTAAGAACCCTGCATGCTAGGGTTTTGAAATTTTATATTTGGGTTCCCAATGAAAAAATAGCTGATCCGTATTTTTTTTTTCTTGTCTAGCATGTTTGTTTAGAGTTATGCCCCTTTGAAAAAAATCAGAATTAAATCTTGTGAGCAAGATATCTTGAAAAGTATTTAAGCTGGGTTCTTGAAATTCGATATAGTAAGTGGGAATGATGTGTAAATTACCTGATTATATTTTGAGAGAATTCCGTGAAAATATTGATAAAGTTACGGCCTCGTGCAGTTCTGCACATTTTGATCTTGTCAGCAAGATGTCTCAAAAAGTATTTAAACTAGGGTCTTGAAATATTATATGCTGATTGGGGATGATGTGGAGATTACCTCATTTGTTTTTTAGGGAATTCCATAAAAAAATGATGTAGTTATGGCCCTTTGTAGGTCTAGGCCTATTGACCTTGTCAGCAAGATATCTCAAAAAGTATTTAACCCAGAGCCATGATATTTGGTGTACTGATTGGGATTGAGGAGGAGATCACCTGATTAAATTTTGAACCAATTAAATGAAATGTTGGAGTTATGGCCCTTCACAATTTCTGGCCATTTAATGTTGTTGCTTTATTGTGTATAGCATAAGTTTAGAACCATGTATGCTAATGTTTTGAAATTTCATATTTTGATTCCTCATGAAAAAAATAGGTGACCCGTATTTTTTTCTTATCCCAATTGTCTCCTATTTTAGAGTTAATTCCCTTTGATAAAATAACATTGAAATCTCATATATCTGTACTGTTGTTACTGTCATGGGCAAGCAGTGTTGGAGTCAAGCAGTGTTAGAGTCAGGCAGTTGGGGGCATAGTGTTTTACAAACACCAGCTCTAGTTATTTTTATACCCCTGCTACAAAGTGAAGGAGGGCATATAGTTTTACCCTCCGTCATCCATGTGTCCATCCATGTGTCTGCCCATGTGTCCGTCTGTCCATTACACTTTATAGTATTGTTCATGTCTCTGCAACACCTCTTACAGTTTCAAGGTAATGGTTTGAAACTTGCACCATAGTAAGGATATCGACTTAATATGTGCAAAAAGGTCACAGAACTCTGATGGAATTATAATTCTTAGGGTTAATACCCCTGATTTGCTTTAATAGAAAACTTGTATTATACTCATGGTATAGAGGGTTCGGGTCTCCGCAACTTCTCCTACAGTTTTCAAGATGATGATTTGAAACTTGTAGCAAATTAAGAATATAGGCACGGCATGTGCATAAAGGTCACAGAACTCTGATCAAGTTTTTATTGCTAGAGTTACATACCCTGGATTTACTTAAAAATTTTGCCTTTTACACAAAGCATAGTAGGATTCATGTCTCTGCAACTTCTACATTTTTCAAGATAATGAATTAAAACTTGCAGCAAAATAAGAATATAGGCAGGGCATGTGCATGAAAGTCACAGAACTCTGATCAAGTTTTTATTGCTAGTTACAGGTCCTTGATTTTTTTTTTAGACATTTTAATAAAATCACTCTATGTTTTGTTCAGAATAATGAATCTGCGAAGTCAATCTGGCAGTAGCAGGGGCATATATTCCCTTTAGGGATCATCTAGTTCTATTTCTCCGATGTCATTAACTTTTCTCTTGGTCTACAGTATCTCTATTCTTTTTTTTACATTATCGCTTCAATCCCTTTTCTGCCTTTCTCTCGGAGACCACCTAAAATGGTTTACTAAGGTTGGCATGTCTTTAAACCACAACACAACAAACACCCCAGCATCTCTGTGACACGGAACTTAACATTTTATGAATATTTGTTCTACTCTTTATGGCCTTTGATATGCTACATAGCATTCTTCTGATTATTATACCCACTCATTATACCCCCTGACATACAAAGTATGTCGAGGGTTATATAGTTTTTGCCTTTCCATTTGTCTGTTCCTTTGTACATACATTTGTTCTTTGGTCTTTCCATCACTTTGCCAGCCTCAGTGGCTCAGTTGGATGTGTGTCCGACTGGTGATCAGGAGGTTGTGAGTTTGACCCACGCTGGGCCGGCAACATTCTTTCGTGGAGATTGATCATGAAATATTTTCAACGGTCATTCTCGTACTTCCACTGATTCAAGAAGGGCAGTTGACAGTCAGTTTCTGGTGAAAGAATGTGATGACAACTCCAAAATCACAGAAGCAGTATAACTCTAATTTGGTACAAACGTTGCTTGCGTAAGGGCAATTCAAAATGGCTAAAAAAATTAGAATTAGATTTCCATGTTAAAACGGACCAGATTTTCACTTTGAGATAAGCGGTTATTCAAGATAAGTGAGGTCGAGATAACGAGAGTCGACTGTACAAGGGAGGTGACTTTCTGGGCCCGGTTGTTCAAAGTGTTGTTAGCTTAACGACCTCGTTAAGGGTCATTACGTTAACTGTATTAGCGGATTCAATACACAATATTCTGATATTTTTTGCTGAACAAATGTGAGTAGCTTTTGCACTGTAAAAGCTACTCACATTTTTTCAGCAAAAAATTTCAGCATATTTGCGTATCACTTGATGTAAATTTTAACGAATCGTTAACTAACGACATCATTAGCTTTGAACATCTGGGCCCTGTTTGCTAAAGCTTTCTCCTTTGCAAAACTTTCCGATCTGTTTATTCATGCTAATCCATTTCAGGAGGGGCTGTATCATCTGGTCTAGGAATGTATGATACAATGCAGTATATACAGCCACCAGTTTATACATGGTGTATTGGGCAGTGTTCTAGCATGGCTTCATTACTGCTGGCCGCTGGTACCGAAGGGATGAGGTATTCACTACCAAACGCAAGAATCATGATACATCAGGTGTCTGGGGGCTTCAGGGTTAGTATTGCTTGTTAACTTTTAACACTAAGGGTTTGACCATTTGATTTGGGGATGTGACTGGGGCAGTGCAAAGTGCTCAAGGTGAGCTATTGTGATAGGTCGGTGTCCGTCCTGCGTCGTCCTTTGTGCAGTGTCAACAATTTGATTAAAAAGACTACTCATCCTACACCTCTAGGCCAATTGTGATGACTTGTGGATCAAAAATAGCTAAAATCATTCCAATCAAAAATCCAAGATGGCCACCATACACCGAAAGGCCAGTTGACTTGATAGGAGGTATCGGGGCAATTTGTAGATCAAAAATAACTAAAATCATTCTGATTGGAAATCCAAGATGGCCGTCATGGCGGACATTTTGAAACTCTATTTTGTGCTTCTCTTCCTGAACTGTAAGGCTAGTTGACTGGAAGCTTGGTAGGAAGTATCAGGACAACTTGGAGATAAAAAATAGCTAAAAATGGTTTCAATCGAAAATCCAAGGTGGTCGCCATCTTGAAAATCTAATATGGACTTCTCCCGGACCAAACCGCCAGTTGACTCAAAGATTGGTAGGAAGTATCAGAGTAGCTTGTAGATAAAAATAACTAAAAAATTTCAGATTCGAAATCCAAGATGGCTGCCATGGCCTTCATCTTGAAGATCTATTTTTAGCTTCTTCTTCTGCACCGAAAGGCCATTTGACTCAAAACTTGGTTGGAAGTATTGGGACGACATGCAGATCTTAATAGCTAAAATCATTTTGATAAAAAAATCCTAACTAGGTGGCGTGGCCGCCATCATGAAAATCTGTTTTGAGCTTCTCCTGAACCAAAAGGTCAGTTGACTTAAAACTTCGTAGAAAGTGTCAGGTTGTATTGTAGATGAAAATATCTAAAATCCTGCTGATCGGTAATCAAAGATGGTGGCCATGGCCATCATTTTTAAAATCTTTTTTTCCTTCTTCTCCAGAACCTAAATCTGTGTACCGGTAGTTATTGATTACAAAAACAGGTGCTTGTGGATTTTAGATACAAGTGAATTTCAAAGGTGAGACTGTTTTTTTGCTCACCTGAGCTATGCTCAGGAAGAGCTATAGTGATCACTTTTTGTCCATCCATCTGTTCATCCGTCTGCTTGTCTGTCTGTCTGTCCTTCCATTAACACTTTGAAACAACAACTCTTCCTAAGCCATTGAAATGATTTGTCCTTAATTAGGTAAGATTGTTTCTTGAGTAGAGGGATTTAAAAATGGCTAAAATTATAGTGACCTGCCTCTTGGTTTGTTTGCCATGGCAACAGAAAGCTCCCATAGACATAATGGGAAAATGGTTGAAATTGCATTTTCTCTACAAGCAGTGAAGTGATGTGAACCATATTTGGTAGTTCTGATCATTTGATGATTATCTACCCAGCTTATTTGTTTTATGACCAGTGGCCATTTTGTTTGTTTGATATGGCAACATAAAAATTTCAAAAAGGAATATTTTAAATGACAACTCCAAAATCACAGAAGCAGTATAACTCTAATTTGGTCAAATGTTGCTTGGGTAAGGCAATTCAGAATAGCTAAAAAAAAAATCCAATCTGCCTCTTAGTTTGGATGCCATGGCAACAGAAAGCTCCCAAAGACTTATAAGGGGAAAATGGTAAAATTGCATTTTCTTCATAAACAGTGACGTGATGTGAGCCGTACATGGAGATTGATCATGAAATATTTTCTACCGTCATTCTCTCCCTTCCGCTGATTCAAGAAGGGCAGTTGTCAGTTTCTGGCAAAAGAATGTGCACAATACTGGTTAATTGCTTGGAGGACTATGCCTGCCCAGTAAACGTGTGGCTCGGTAAACTGACTGCGCTGGACATGACCCTATTGGGTTGACTGGGCCATAAAACCTCAACACAAACAAACCATATTTGGCAGTTATGATCATTATGTGTTTTATAATCAGTGGCCATTTTGTTTGATTGCCTTCGCAAAATTTTAAAGTAGAAAATTTGTGAAGCACCAGCGAGAAAAGAAGACCAAAGTAGAAAATTTATAAAGCACCAGCAGGGAAAAAAGACCATATTGTATAACAACAGGGAAAGTACCAGCAGGGAAAGAAGACTGTTGAGTTTGTCTCTTGTATGGTCTTGTAAAGAGATGTAGGATTCCTCAGTGTTAGAAATTAACTTTTTTAGCAAGTAGCAAGTAGTTGCTACCTGGTCTGAAATTAGGTAGCAAAATGCATCTACATGGCAGCAAAACGTGTTGCTCCCATGTCATAGATTAAACCTTCAAGCGCTAAGCATATTTAGCAGATAGCATTTTCAAAGTATTTTTCTTATTTCAGCAAAAATGAGGCTTGACATTACATGTGATTTGTCTGCTTGGCAGACGAGTCACATGAAATGTCGTCTAATTTGCACTGAAGACATTCACAACACTTAAAGTTGATAGTGTTCGGGGCACTTTACCAGGTAGCAACTTTTTGCTACCAACAGTTTGACCAGGTAGCAAACTGAATTTTCAAGTAGCAAATTTGCTACTTGCTACTGTTAATTTCTAACCCTGTAGGATGTATAGCATAGGTGGGAGTGGCAACATGCAATTGAAATACCTTTTCTCCCATCATTTCTGTTCTTATTCAATGAAGATGAGAACTTGGCAAGTCTGTGCATTCTGGCGAAGATAAACTAACAACAAATGATAATAGATAAAATTACAACATATGATTGAAGTAGCAAAAGATTTAAAGTACAATCAAAATTTTATTTTGCGAAGGTTATTTTCCCCTGCCCTGTGCAGTATACATGTATAAAATCATGATATTGTTAAACAACTTTTCTGAAACCATTTGACTAAATTCCTTTCATGTCAGTTCTACTGTTGAAAGGGAATTGAGAGTTTGTTAATCCCCCACCGCAAAGTGGAGAGGGAATTACATTGTATAGGAATGGCCTCCATCTGTCTATCTGTCTGCCCTTCCCTCTGTCCATCCCTAACACATGTCCACTCCATACCTCCTGAACTCCTGGAAGGATTTTTATTAAACTTTGGTCAAATGTTTGCCTCATTGAGACTATGTGCAGTACCCATAACTCAACCATGCAGACTTAAGGTCACAATTAAAGGTCATAAGTTTTAGCCTTTAATTTTGTGTCTGCTCCATGTCTCCCTTACTACTGGAAGGATTTTCATAAAACTTTGGTGAAATGTTTATCTTAGTAAGACGATGTGCAGATGATGTGCAGAACTTATAACTCAACCCTGCCGACTCGAGGTCAAGGTCATAATTGAAGGTCACTAGTTTGAGCCTTTAATTTCATATCTGCTCCATATCTCTTTTACCCCTGGAAGGATTTTCATTAAACTTTGGTTGAATGTTCGCCTCAGTGAGTTGATGTTTAGAACCATAAGTCGACCATGCAGACTCAAGGTCAAGATCACAATTGAAGGTCATGGGATTGAGCCTTGAATTTTGTGTCCACTCCATATCTTTTGTATCCCTGGAAGGATTTTCATTAACCTTGGTCAAATGTTTGCCTTGGTGAGATGATGTTCAAGGTCAAGTTCACAATTGAAAATCACAAGTTTGAGTCTTGAATTTAGTGTCTGCTCCATATCTCCTTTACCCCTGGAAGGAGTTTCATTAAACTTTGGTCAGTTGTTTGCCTCAATGATATGATGTGCAGAACCCCATAACTAAACCATGCCGACTCGACTCAAGGTCATGGTCACAATTGAAGGTCAGGATTTTTTGCCTTTAATTTTATGTCGGCTCCTTTAATTTTGTGTCTGCTCCATATCTCCTTTACCCTTGGAAGGATTTTCATAAAATTTAGTTCAAATGGTTGCCTCAGTGAAACAATGTGCAGAACCCATGACTCAACATGCTGGCCCAAGGTCAAGGTCACAATTGAAGGTCACGAGTTTGAGCCTTTGATCCATATCCCCTTTACCCCTAGAAGGATTTTCATTAAACTTCAGTAAAATGTTCACCTCAGTGAGACTGTTTGCAAAACTTATGTTTCAGCCATGCTGACCAAGATCCAGGTTACAGTTTTAGCGGTGGGGGATATAGCTGTCATTCAGACGGCCTTCTTATTCACATGGCTACGCTCCATTGACTGTCATGCCCATATATGGTAAAATAATAATAGTAAAAACACATTCTTCTTCAAAACCAAGAACTGCTCAAATAATGATCCTTTCATTAATTGCAATGACAGAATTGGACAATGTTGCATAACATCTGCATATTTGCAGCGGCTATTTCTCTCAGGTGAGCCAAGCATGGCCCATTGGTCTCTTGTTTATCAAATATGTATGGATGAAGAGGAGGACCAGTAGGCCTGTAGCGTACAAGAGAGACAACTGTCACTTTCTTTGTTATGTACTTATCTCCCTTGATATCCGAGTTTACCTTTTGGTTAACCTTTTTAGCTCACCTGAGTACGAAGTGCTCATGGTGAGCTATTATGGTCAGTCAATGTCTGTCGTCCGTCGTCCGTCATGCGGCGTCAACAATTGCTTTAAAAGCCTACTCCTCTTACACCCCTGGGCCAATTGACTTGATACTTGGTAAGAAGCATCGGGGTAACTTGTAGATCAAAAATAGCTAAAATCATTCTGATCGGAAATCCAAGATGGCGGCCATGGACACCATCTTGAAAATCTATTTTTCGCTTCTTCTCCTGAACCAAAAAGCCAATTGACTCCAAACTTACTAGGAAGCATCAGGATGACTACAAATCAAAAATAGCTAAAATCGTGCCGATCAGAAATCCAAGATGGCTGCCATGGCAGCCATCTTGAAAATCTATTTTTCGCTTCTTGTCCTGAACCGAAAGGCAAGTTGACTGCAAACTTGCTAGGAAGCATCGGGGTGACTTGTAGATCAAAAATAGCTAAAATAGTGCCGATCGGAAATCCAAGATGGCTGCCCAGGCCTCCATCTTGAAAGTCTATTTTTCGCTTCTTCTCCTGCACCGAAAGGCCAGTTGACTCAAAACTTGGTAGGAGGCATTGGGGTGACTTGTAGATCAAAAATAGCTAAAATCGTGCCGATCATAAATCCAAGATGGCCGCCATGGTGGCCATCTTGAAAATCTATTTTTCACTTCTTCTCCTAAACCCAAAAGCCAGTTGACTTGAAACTTGCTAGGAAGCATTAGGGTGACTTGTAGATCGAAAATAGCTAAAATCGTTCCAATTGGAAATCCAAGATGGCCACCATGGCCTTAAAAGTCTATTTTTCACTTCTTCTCCTGAACCGAAAGGCTTATTGACTTTAAACTAGGTAGGAAGCATCAGGGTGACCTGTAGATCAAAAATAGCTAAACCTTCCCTATTAGAAGTCCCTGCTGCCATGGTGGCCATCTTGAAAATCAATTTTTCACTTCATCTCCTGGGCCGAAAGGCTAATTGACTCCAAACTTGGTAGGAAGCATCAGGGTGACTTGTAGATCAAAAATAACTAAAATCCTGCTGATCGGAAATCCAAGATGGCCACCATAGCGGCTGTCTTGAAAATCTTTTTTTTGCTTCTTCTCCTAAACCCAAAAACCAATTAACTTGAAACTTGATAGGAAGCATCGGGGTGACTTATAGATCAAAAATGGCTAAAATCGTTCCAATTGGAAATCCAAGATGGCCACCATGGCAGCCATCTTAAAAGTCTATTTTTCACTTCTTCTCCTGAACCGAAAGGCTTATTGACTTTAAACTAGGTAGGAAGCATCAGGGTGACCTGTAGATCAAAAATAGCTAAATCATCCCTATCAGAATTCCAAGATGGCCCCCATGACAGCCGTCTTGAAAATCTATTTTTCGCTTCTTCTCCTGGACTGAAAGGCCATTTGATTCGAAACTTGGTAGGAAGCATTGGGGTGACTTGTAGATCTAAAATACCTTAAATTGTTTGGATCTGAAATCCAAGATGGCCACCATGTCTTGAAACTCTTTTTTTGCTTATTTTCCTGAACCAAAGGGCCGGTTGATTTGAAAATTGGTAGGAAGCATCAGGATGACTTGTAATAAAAATAGCTGAAAACATTCCAATCGGAAATCCAAGATGGTGGCCATCTTGAAAATCTATTTTTCCCTTCTTCTTCTGAACTGAAAGGCCAGCTGACTCGAAACTTGGTAGGAAGCATCGAGGTGCCTTGTAGATAAAAAATAGCTCAAATTGTTGCGATAGGAAATCCTAAATTGCGGCCATGGCGGCAATCATGAAAATCTGTTTTGAATTTTTTCTCTTGAACCGAAAGGGCAATTGACTCAAAGTTCATTGGAAGTATCGAGGTGACTTGTAGATCATTAATAGCTAAAATCATTCTAATTGGAAATCCAAGATGGCTGCCATCTTGTTTATGTTTATTATATTTCCCGGCCACTGAGCTGTTTACATGTATAAAATCATGATTCTTCAGAAACCACTCAGCCATTTGCCACCAAATTTCATATTGATCCTACTGTTGAAATGTGATTGAGAGCTTGTTCAAATGATCACGCTCCATTGACTGTTATGCCATATATATTCTTCTTCAAAATTAAGAACTGCTTAAATGATGATCTTTTCATTAGTTGCGATGACAGGATTGGAAAAATGTTGCATAACATCTGCATATCTGCAGTGGCTATGTCACTCAGGTGAGCGACCTGTGGCCAATGGGCCTCTTGTTTCAAAGTAATATGTTGTTACCTTTATTGTTCAGTGGTAACTGCTTAATGGTTTAAAATATTTTGATAATGTTTGGTAGAGACATAGATAAGGACCAGAAGAGGTGTCGTGCAAGAGAGACAACTCTCACTTTCTTCTTTATGTACTTATCTCTGCTGAAACCGAAATCTTGTGCAGGCCATAACTCCCATATTGTTTGAGATAATTTAATTATATTTGGTAGGGACATATATCAGGTCAAATAAGACTGTCACATGCAAGTAGGACAATTGCTTTTTTACTTCTTTTTTCGAGTTATCTCCCCTGAATGAATTTCTTAGCCATATTCTTGTGCACCTTTTAACTTCTTAATGGTTTGAAATATTTTGATAATATTTTGTAGAGGCATAGACATGGACCAGAAGGTGTGTCATGTGCAAAGAGACAACTCTGACTTTCTTCATTACATACATATTTCCTCTAAAGCCGAAAGCTTGTGCAGCCTAATTTTTTTTTTTTCCACTTATGCAGGTTGTAGCTTTGTGTGTGTGTGTGTGTGTGTGTGTGGGGGGGGGGGGGGGGGAGGGAGTGGGGAGTGGGGAATGATTTTTTTTTTTTTCTCTCTCTCTTATGCAGTTTGAAGCTTCAGTGGCTGAGCCTCTTCTATATACTTACCAGTGACCACATCAGTAACCAGCATTTTTTTTGTAAAAATTGTATGTTTGGACAGGCTTTTCATGGAAAAATTCTGCCCTTTAAAATAGCGATGTCTGGGCGGTGGGGTGTTGTCCAAGGTTTACCTTTTGGTTAACCTTTTTTCAAAGTGATAGGTTACCATTATTCTTCAGTGGAAAAACCTGTCCATAATGCCTTTAGACATCTTTCTTGTTGTCACTTTTTTCTGCGTTGTGAACTTTTCATTATCTGACCTCAGATGTATAAACAGTGGGTACCTTGTGATTGCAACTCATACAACTTTATACTGGTCTTTTTAAAATTTTGCACATGTTTTGTCCAGGGTCTTCAGAAGTGCATGTGGCTTCAACCTCTGTATAATACGGTTCGTTATAACACAGTTTTGGATATAACACGGTTCAAAGATGGATCCCAAAAATGTATAGATTATATTGATGGTCATTTTTCAATATAATCTATACATTTTTGTTTGGCTATAACTAACACGATTTGTGCTATGGACCCCAACAATAGTGTTATAAAGAGGTTGTGGTGTAATTTTTAAATTTATTTTTGTTATTTTCTTATTTCAGATTTTATGAAAGTGTATGGACTGGGTACTTTTTGAGCGCAACTTCTCATGCACCATATAAGGAGGGGAAGATACGAAATTGAAGTTCAATCTATATTTCAAAACTTTTTGCTTTTAATGCCTTCAGAAGCAGTCTGATCTGGATCTGCACTGAATGCCTATGCCATTTTGCTAGAAACTTTGGTGTACAAATTTTTAGGACATTTACCGTATTGTGCTGTTTCAGGGACAAGCCACAGATATACAGATTCAAGCAGAAGAAATAATAAAATTGAAGAAACAGATGAACCAGATCTATGTTAAACATACACATCAACCTTTAGAAAAAATAGGTAGGTTGTAAAATGTTTTCTTCAAACAGCAAAAAAAGTTTCTGATAAATGTCAGTTGTTCATTAGAATCAGTCGCTGATGAAAAGTGGTGGTGGGCAAATATTAGAGGTATCTCAGTGAATATCCACAATGTAAGTTTTCATGAAGAAGTAAGAAAACTTTAACCCTTGTCCTGCTGAACCCAGATATACCCTGCCTTTCAAACAGTGTAGATCCAGATCAGTTGGCTTCTTCAGTAGCCAGTTGATCTGGATCTGCATTGTATGCCATTAAGTATGTGAATTTATAGCAATAATTCAGATCAAGTAATCTGATTGACTGAAAATAAAAGTGAGCGTGGCAACTTAATTTATTCAGCAGGACAAGGGGTTAACCTGACCTTAAGTTATAGATTGTCATTATAGCAATAGAAAAACCTTATCAACAAGATAGCTTGAGCTAGGATTCTTATCCTATTTGGCATACAAGTTAGGATCAGTGTGTAGATAATCTGTTTAAATTTTGAGTGAATTCCATGAAATATTGACTGGAGTTATGTCGCTTTTCAGACACTGCGATTATAACAATAGTAAAAGGTTGTCAACACGATATCTAGAGAAGAGCTTGAGCTAGGATCCTGATATTTTGCATATTGTTTAAGATCAATGTTTAGATGGCCTGATTAACTTTTGAGAGAAATTTGTAAAAAATTGGCAGAGTTATGCTCCTTTCAACTTTGCCTGTATTACAGTGGGAAAACATTGTCAACATGATATCTGGAAAACTGCTTAAGCTAGGATTCTGATATTTTGCACAGTTTAGGATTAGTGCTTAGATGACCTGATTAAGTTTTTAGCAAATTTCGTAAAATATTGACCGAGTTATGCTGATTTTTAGACTTTGCCTTTATAGCAGTTGGAAAACCTTGACAACACCATATCTAGAGAACTGCTTGAAGTAGTAGCCTGATATTTTGCCAACTATTAGGGATCAATGTTTAGATGACATGAGTATGCCCCCAACATCTGAGAACTTGAGGGAGCATATTGGTTTGGGCCTGTCTGTCAGTCCATCTGTTTGTCCATTACACTTTACATATGGTTAGGAATGGTAGAGCTAGGATCCTGAAATTTTATATATAGCATCAGCATGAAAAATAAGCTGACCCGTATTTTTTCGTTTTTCCGTCGGGGTTATTCTTGTGGAGTTATTCCCCCTTTTTGACTTAGGCATTTCACAACAGGCAGTGGGCACATTGTGTGTGCAACTCCTCATACATTTTTATACCAATCAATTTGAAACTTTGCAGGCTCTTTTTTCATGGTCTGTAGATATGCATGTGATTTTGGCATTATTGACAATTTAATTTTTGTCACTTTTTTTTTACTTTTGAACTTAGCCATTTTGGGGGTTTAAATTCTATTAAAATGCATTACAGTGGGTACCTTGTTTGCACAACCCCTACTATAGTTTTATGTGAGGCACCAGCAGGGAATGAAAAATCTGAGAAGCACCAGCGTGGAAAGAAGACCTTTTTTTGTACACCGGCAGAAGACCCTGTTGTCTGAAACATGAAGGCTTAGGCCTTTGACATTTGGTTTGTAGCTTTATCTAGTGGACCTCTACCAAGGTTATAGACCTGGAGTCAAAAATTGCTCCACCATAGGGGTCTTTTGCTTTAGGTAGTCTAAGGAAGAACGTTAAAAATCTTATTGTCTGAAACTAGAAGGCTCAGGCCTTTGGTATGTGATATGTAGCTTCAGCTAGAGGGCCTATACTAATATTGTTCAAGTTATGGGCCTGAGGTCAAAATGGCTCTGGAGGTCAACTCCTATTTTGACAAAAAAAAGACTTTTAATATCTTTTTGTGTGAAACTAAAAAGGCTAGGCCTTTGACAATTGGTACATACAGTCGATTCTTGTTCTCTCGACCTAGCCTATCTCGAATTACCGCTTATCTCGAAGTGAAAATCTGGTCCCTGTTTAAACATGAAAATCTAACAACAGGTAACAAAATATTGTGGAAAAGAGGAGAAATTGCTCCTAAGGAGCAATATCTCCTCTTTTCCATAATATTTTTAATATATCTCTAACTCCAGGAGTCAAATTATGTATACATTTGTGAAATGTGGTTGTTCGATTTATTTATCCTCAATTCTGCAAACCTGATATGTCGAGGTACGGATATCTCAAAGTATTTCAGACAGTCCCTTGCAATTCGACATAATGAGAGTCAACTGTAGTTTATCTAGTGGACCTCTACCAAGAGTGTTGACTTGGGCAAAAAATGGCCCAGGGGTCACTTGTTTTACATAGACAGATATGGGGAAAAAAAACTTCAAAAATCTTCTTATGTGAAACTGGAAGGCACAAGGCCTTTAATATTTGGTATGTAGCTTCACCAAAGCCATAGTTATGTGAAGCATCTGTTTGGCCAAATTAATGCTAAATTCCATACTAAGTTACTGTGGGATACAGGGACCAATGTTTTTTCAAACTGTACTGGCTACCATACCCGTATGTTTCATTCTTTGAAACTGTTACCATAAGCTTGCTCAGAACAAACAGTCTAAGTTGCGCTACAGGGCTATTGGTCCTTATGTACTTTGTTTTCCTAAGGGATCATAGAGCTCTTTCTGGGCCCAGTTGTTCAAGGCTAACAATGTTGTTAGTTAACGATTCGTTAAAATTTACATTGAGTGATACGCAAATATGCAGAAATTTTTTGCTGAAAAAATGTGAGTAGCTTTTGCAGTGCAAAAGCTACTCACATTTTTTCAGCAAAAATTATCAGAATATTGTATATTGAATCCGTTAAAACAGTTAACGAAATGACCCTTAACCAGCTCATTAAGCTAACGACACTTTGAACAACTGGGCCCTGATTACTTTGAAAATTGAATACAGTTTAAACTGATGCTAGGGTACTTTTTAAATTTTCACTTAAGATATCTATGAAACTTATAAAACTTCTAGAAACTTGTGATTAAAAGTAAGGGTTGCTTATGTCTGATAGAAAGACATTTATACTTTAAAAAAAACAAAAAACGGCTACCTACAACATTTTGTACAGTCACTGAAAAAAAGTACTGGGAGACATACATTTTCTTTTAAAACATACTAGTTACTCATACACTTCCTAAATTCATCTACTGCACTTACGATTTAATTTTTAACTGCGTAATACATTAACCTATAGATAATGTGCTATTCTCTTCTGTTTTGACACCTTCCACAGAAAAACAACCTTTCAGTCGTCAATTAAAGTCTTAAACCAGAAGGTCCCTTAGGCAGTTACCTGTGTGACGTAACTCCTCCCGCCCAAATGATCACGCGTCAGTTTCTTTTCTGTGGACAAAGAAAAATCAACAAGGAATTTTTACCTGTGAAAGAAATTCGGATTATTTCTTTTCCTCACGGTTAAATTTCTCTATCCTTGTGTTTCTTTGTTTTTCTTATCACTCCTTTCACTATCTACGTTATTATTTGAAAATTTCGATTTTCGATTTCATGTATTTATTGACTGGCCTTTCTTGACATGCGTTTTCGCGACTCTCGCTATTCGGCACAAGGCTCGTGTGCGGTCGGTTTGGAAGTCGTATTTATATATTCAGAATATTTACTTGTTCTTTTCGTTCCAGGTTCTTCTGCGATTACGATATTATATACCTGGACTTTTATTGGATATCTTTCAGAGATCTTCGGCTGAATATTTCCATGGTGGATAAGCTGATTGTAAAGAACTTGTCAATCCTTGATGGGTTATACGACAATTCTTTACTGATGGGAGCCCCATCCCATATGGCTATACTGCCGGGTTAAGACCCATCAAAGTGGCATCTTGGGTACTTAGTATCCGAAAAAGTCTGTCCACCAGTCATCAGTCACCGGTCATCAATCACCGGTCATCCAGTCACCGGTCAGCCAGTCCCCGGTCTAATCACTGGTCATCCAGTCACTGGTCACCGGTCAACAAGGCACCGGTCAACCAGGCAGCAGTCAACCAGGCACCGGTCAATCAGCTTCACCAGTCATCACCAATCACCGATCACCGGTCAACCAGTCACCAGTCAACTAGTCTCCAGTCAATAATCCATTATTCAATTATTTTCTGGAAAAACTTAGCCTTTTCTGACATATTTCACCGGGTAAAATAGTCACGAATACTAAATTCCGGTCATTATGTCTAATTATTAATAATTTTCACTGGGCAAATAGAATCGATACTTATGCCCAGTCATTTTATCATATTATTTATGATTTTTCACCGGGCAAGATTTACCAAATAGTGTCTGGTTAATTTTGCCTAATAATTATTTTCACCGGGAAAAAGTTTCGAATACTTATGCTCGGTCAATTTCTCATATAATTTCTGTTTTTCATCGGACCAGAATTACGAATATTGCTGTCCGATCTATTTGTCAAATTATTAGTAACTTACCGGGCAACAGTTGCGAATACTAGTGTCCGGTCATTATATCGGTAACTAGTGTCAGAATAGTACACTAATTCCCGAACAATCTATTATTGTTGATAGCGCTTTATACACAAGTCAAGTCAATGAATATAGGTTATAAAATAAATTACATAGTAACCTCTCATATAATAAATTCTGTTCAGTCTTTCCCGAATCAGACTAGAATTCTAAATATTTCATTGACTTATTATAGGAGTGTAGTTCTATTATATTTTAAAATAACTTTTGTTTTCTCTCTTTCATTCACTAGAAAGAGGTTAACTTCCGATTCTAACGAATTTCCACCAGGCAGTTATTTTGTAGACTAGTGCCAGGTCATTAATATGTCGGATTACTAGTGACCGAGTAGTAGTCACTAGTCCTTGAACAATCTATTATTATTCATTGACCACCATAGACATGTCTAGTCTTGGGTTATAGGTTATAGAATGACTGATGGGTTCTAATAGCTAGTAGCCCTTTATATAGTTGAATTCTGTCCAATCATTTTTGAACTAGACTTAAATTCTATATATATATATTTATTCTTGGGAAATGAATTAAGAACTATCGGTTACGATCAAATTCGCAATTCATTGACTAAGTATAGGAGATACCTCCATCTATAATCAAAATAACATGTCTCTCTTTACTCGCTACAAAAAGAGATTAACTTCTTAGATATTCACCTTTTTAGGCTCCAAGGCAAAGGTGAATTCTATAAAATTATTGTTATTTCTAAGAAGAAAAATATACACGGAATCAAAAATTTTCTTCTTTCATCCACTTTTTCTACATGCTCCCGATATGTATAAGCATGTAATCTATGGAATAAGTTAGACAAGAAAGTAGCAATCGATTCTCCACTTTCTGTTAATATTACATTCATAAGGTATCGGAAATCTACACGAATTAGATCACTGATTTAATACTTTATCTGCTGTCTCTCTTTCGTGGAGATTGATCATGAAATATTTTCTACGGTCATTCTCTCCCTTCCGCTGATTCAAGAAGGGCAGTTGTCAGTTTCTGGCGAAAGAATGTGCACAATACTGGTTAACCGCTTAGAGGACTAAGCCTGCCCAGTAAACGTGTGGTTAGGTAAACTGACCACGCTCGACATGACCCCATTGGGTTGACTGGGCCGTAAAACCTCAACACGAACAAACAAACCTCTCTAGATTACAACGATTATAAACTCTAGTTGAGGTACATATTTCCTTTTGTTTTTTGTACATGGAAAATAGCTGATCCGTTATGCTATGATTCCATGTTACACTATCTATTGATTAATTACATAAGAGTCTAGGTCAGTCGTGCTCTGGATCATTTAAGACTACGATAGTAATGTTCCAGATAATTTTGTCTCAGATAGAATCTATTACGCTGAAGATTCTTCATCTCGGAATAATAATTTTACTATGATTACGATTGGAAATTATTTAGGAAGGTTTAAATCTTATTATCAACTAGACCCAATCAATCTATGTATATTATAGGTCTACATTATCTTTATTGAGGAATAGTTTTGCTTCGACTAGCTCTATACCTCTACTATTTCACTTATAACTAGAGTCCATGTCAATCAAAATTTTCTCGCACTTTTGGTATAGACAATGGATACATATTTAGTAAAGGCATTAATTTATTCAGTATGTGACTGATTATTATTGCCTAAATTACATATTATATACAATACTTTCCATTTTATTATTTATCGGCTTTGTAACTATTCAGAAACTGCCAAAGTCAATCATTTCCTTCCTCTAAACTTTCCGAAGCCTTAGATTATATTTATATATACTTTAAAAAAAAAAAAAATGCTTAGAGGTTAATTAGTTTACCTCATAATAGCAGATATTATTATATTCATATTAATCATCCCTTTGTTCTACTCTGTACGTTCTAGGTTTAGACAATAGGGAAAACATCCTTAATTACGAGTCGGTAAAGAAATAAGATACATTTCATTATCTCTTTACCCCTTTTTATGTTTACATTTGTTAAAGGGATCAATAGTTCTTCTCACTGAGAGTTCAAGTTGAGTTTGCGAGTAATGGAAAGATTAATATCTTGATTTCCAGTTCGCATCAAGAATGGTCCATATATATAGATAAATATCTTTTCCGAAACTGGATATTTATTCTTTACACATAATAAGCCATTTCAAGACGTTTCGATGATTTTGAAATGCACTGTCTCAGTTCATAATATAGTATTTACTTATATAAACTTCACAACGTAGTAAGTGCTGCACCTACGTTTCCGGTCAGATCTTACTTTTTGTGATACGTTTTCGAACATACTGAAAGTTTTCCGATTATACATTCGGTAAATAAACTTTCGAGTAGCATTTACGCTTTAAAACATTCAGATTATTTGATAATATTTGGAGATAATATATTATACCGATATTTATATATCTATCTTCATTAATTATCTTTCTCAACTTGTTTTTAAGTTTAGACTGACCTTCTCACTACGTTCCAGGTCTAAATCTAACTATTATTATGGACCCGTTACTTTTTTGCTACAGATAAAATATTTTCTAAACAATATTTTAACAGTTTTTCTTAGTATTCAGAGCGTAACGACTTCATGAATACTTGGAAATAATTTCAATTCAGCGCTTGTTAAACTAAGCCTAAAACAAGCTCTAGTTTTTTGAATGGATATTATTTTTCGATTCAGTTCAAGGAGACACATCCATTTAGATATCATTATCTCTATTTCAATCATAAAAAAAAAAAAAATTCTCATGACTAAGAACTCATCATCAAGAAAACATGCCTATATAATTTTGACCCTCTTAAACCCTAATTTTATGTAGAAAAACTGGGGTTTACAGGGGTTTGCATTATTTTTCTTATTCCGCTCAAAAACATAGATTGTGGGTACTCGTTAGAACTGCCTCAGCGAGGCGGTTCTAATGAGTAGCCATAATCTATGTTTTGAACAGAAATTTGAAAAATATCATAGTTTTTTTTATCTGAAAATTTTCAGTTTTTGGAGTTGAAATTTGCTATATATTTGAATAGGCGTGTTTTCGTAATGTTTCTACCTACGAATACAGAATAATGAGTCACTGTTGTTGCATATTGGTTAAAGATTGTATGAATTTTATCTTAAACCTGTATGACGTTAAATTAATAATTAACTATATTATTTCAAATTTATACATGTTTTTACCCTTGCATCAGGGATCGTGGTAATAATATTATTTTATTACTCTCTACGGTTTACGCATAGATCTCGAGAGTATATATATATTTCTTCCTGAATTCATTTGCGAGTAGTAATTTGATCTTTCAGGAATTACTAATTATTCAGAAATAGATTTTTAGTCCATTAATATTCAATCCTAAAATTTAATTGAATATTTATCTATAAAATTCCGGGCAGTAATTTTATAACAAGTTATATGTTTAATAATTCCTTGCTTAATAAATAGTTATGCTTAACCTTTTATTCATAGCAGGAATTTGTCCCGTAGTATAATTTTAATTTAGTATTCATATATCTTCTTACTATTCTTAAATATGCATATAGAATAGTTGTACTATTGTATAATCTTTCTTTAGAGATTATCACACTGTTACATTTTTCTCTGAGTCCTTCTCTTTTTCTGAACATTTTGATTTGTCATTACAAAGTGGACTTTTTAAAATTTTCTTGATTTCCATGATAATTTACTCAGGAGTACTTTTCATGGCAATCTTCTGGCCTAGAAAGATTCTATCCGGTTATTTCCTATTGCTTAATCTTAGCAATACGGTAAGAATTAGCCAAAATGTGACTGTCTTACAGCTAGCTGCGATCAGCCTTATTCTTATCAATCTTATTGTCTGTCAAACTCTACGTTATGATGTTGGCAGTCTCTTCTTTATTATTTTGTCCAGGACATCAAACGCTTTTATATGTCCATGACAAAAGTATTTATCAATGATTTAGGTTACCTTTTCCTCCCAGCAGTCTTAGGCAACCTCTGTATTATCTAATTGCTTGACTAAAAATTTGTTAATACAATTAGTCTAGCAATAGTTTAAACCATTAATTTTGTATATACCTTTTCTTCTGATAGATAACTGAGTAACAGTTAAGTTAACTCCATCTACTTATTATTATCTCCCCTTCTTTTAATTTGATCAAAGGGGAATAATTATACAACATTATGGTTATTTCAAGTCTATATCTGTTTATCGGAAACGGTCCTATCGTTCCAATTAACAGACTCTAATTAGTTTATAATTCTAATAGCTTAGACTATTACAATTAGATAGTTTCACATATCTAGAATTTTATCCAAAATATCTACATATGTCTGTTATTTATAGGAAACTCCACCGAGTAGACATTTCCTAATTTAAATCAAGACCCTAGATAGACTACTAATGGTCTTGGCTTTTGTTCTTACAAATTTTGTTTCGAAAATATTAACTCTATATTCCTAGCTTACATTGCAATGAAATATTAAGGTTATGTCTCAAGGACTCCTTTTTCTTTTTGGAGCCAATTGTTGTTTTCCAAAAAGAAAAAAAGGGTTGGGAGGGGGGGGGGGGGCCAATGTTAGGTCTCTGAGGCTTAAGAACTGGCTTCCTCTAGTCAACTATTATATACCGGTATAAGGTTGTTAGATCATAACACCTTAAAGATATGTTATATTGTGAATCTAGATCATTCTTTCTATTAAATATAGAATTAGAATATATCTGATTCCTTAGAGTTTCCTGAGTCTTTAACCAGAAGTGGTGAGATATTATTTATTTGGTGTTAAAATTAGGAGAGCTCCTCCCTCCTGTTCTGCAAATTCTAGCATAATATCTATAGGTTAATGTATTACGCAGTTATATATGATTCCTTAGAGTTTCCTGAGTCTTTAACCAGAAGTGGTGAGATATTATTTATTTGGTGTTAAAATTAGGAGATCTCCTCCCTCCTGTTCTGCAAATTCTAGCATAATATCTATAGGTTAATGTATTATGCAGTTAAAATGAAGTTTTTTAAAAGTAAAACGTATTTTAACTAGTAATACTTAACCTATAGATAATCAATTATCTCCCTCCTCCCACCCTCGCTTATCTCTCCTAATTGTGTCTTTTGTTTTACACATTAAAGAAACTGACACATGATCAAATGAGGGGGAGGAGTTACGTCACACAGGTAACTGCCTAAGGGACCTTCTGGTTTAAGACTTTAATTGACAACTGAAAGGTTATTTTTCTGTGGAAGGTGTGAAAACAGAAGAGACTAGCACATTATCTATAGGTTAAGTATTACTAGTTAAAATATGTTTTACTTTTAAAAAACTTCATTTTAGCAATGGTTGAATTTCTCAATTGTAAATGTCCTAAAATTTCATACACCAAAGTTACATAACTTCACATGGTTAGTCGCAAATTTGATTTACACATATAATATTTATTATTTTACAGAAGCTAGTATGGAACGGGATAAATTTTTAACTCCATATGAAGCTAAAGAATTTGGACTGATAGACGTTGTTTTAGAGCACCCACCAACAACAAGGGAGGAAATTAAGGAAGCAGTATCGATGTCAGCTTGATAACTGCTATACTTACACAGACTTGGATAGATAATGGGACTGCCACATGTGCTACTGTACCTTCAGAATAATTCGATCAGACTGTGCATCAGCAGATGACAAATTGGTGATATTTTTCTTATTTTCCCAGAAAATAGTCTTTGGCATTTCATGTAAATTGTCTTCTTAAGATGACAATTTGCATGAAATGCCAAAGTCTATTTTCTGGGGAAAATAATAAAAATATTTCAAACCTCTGCTGCGGTTATTTTTACCCAGCATGCTAGGTGGAACCTTTCAGTTTTCTTTATGTGGTTAAGATTTAGTGACATTTCTGATTTACTCTGACATATAATAGTTATTATTTTACAGAAGCTAGCATGGAACGATCTAAGTATTTAACTCCATATCAAGCTGAAGACTTTGGACTGATAGACATTGTTTTAGAACACCCACCTACAAAAAAGAAAGAAATTAAGAAAGGGAAGTCATCTTAATAACTGATATGTTAATACATACATTAGAATGAAAGGAATTTCAGAGTAAGATAATATATGGTAAATGTCCTAAAATTTCGTACACCATATATTCTGACAAAATAGCATATGCAAACAGTGTAGACCCAGATCATACTGCTCATTCAGGAGAGTCTGATCATGGTCTACATTGTTTGCCATTCCACTAGGTATTTTAAGAAACAACTGCATAAAAAACAAAATTTAGGCCAGAAAAGTATGGAATAAAGTGTTCAAAATTTTAGGAAATTTTACAGTACTTTCGGACACAGAGTCAAACGTCAGTGGCTCAAACATCTTTGGGACCATGGAAATTTGTTCTAGACATGGTTAGTTCAAGCCACTGGTGATTAATCAAAGCGCCAGGTTAGGAGGCAAATGGGGACAATTTAGGGATGTCAGTTTATCTTCTTTAAAATAATGGTATGTTGAATATACATGTACTCATTAGAACCACCTCAATAAGGGGGTTCTAATGACACACAACATACATTTTTATGATCAACTTTCCCTAAAATATCTCCATCTTTGTTTTCTCGAGCTATCTGAAGAATTTCCTAGGGACTCTAAAAGGAGTTTAGATCAGCCATGGTAAATGAGCCATCAGTGTTCTAGTCATCGAAGTTATACCAGAGTTATATACTTAGGGACACTTACATCAGACTATGCACCTGGGCACTACTTAGAAGCAATGGATCCAAGGATTTTGCAGGCCGACAGTAATGACTGATTTGAGGGTGTGGATATGTAGGCTGTCCAAAGATTCATTTTCTCACCTTGATGGCTGAAAGGATTTCAGTTCTGATACAAGAAAATTTACCATATTTGTCCTTATTACCACATCATTCACTAAGGTTTTTCAAAAATACTGCGAAAACGTGGTAGAATAGGTACCTGCCTATACTAAGGGCACATTTGAAAAAAAAAAAAATTGATGAAGGATTATCAAATGATGGTTAATATATGATGTTTTTTGTGTTTTTTTTTTTTTTTTTTTTTTTTTTTTTTTGTTTTTTTTTGTCTGATTTATTTTATAAAAGCATATGTTGTGGATACATGTCGATGCCATTCAAATGGGTATTCACAACATATGCATTTGTTAAGAAATAGACAAAAAGAATGCTGGTCGTAATCTGAAGACTACGGATTTGCTTGACTGTGTGCTTATAGGGGTATGTGTGGTAAATAGGTCAAATATGGTAGTTTATATCAATGTATAAAGAACAAAACTCTAAAAATTTCATAGCCTTAGTCAAGAGGAGTTTTAAAGTTATTTCTTATTCACCAAAATGTGCTGTGGGTACTCACTGGAATCACCTTCGCATGAAGGCTCGAATAAGTATCCACAGTTTCTCGCAGAAATAAGGAAAGTCATTAAATGTCCTGTGCATCTGTAGCCTTTTGTTCAGTGTCCGGTGATTTTTAGTGCATATTATACAATCCGTATTTGCTCTAATTATCGCACTGTGGGCTTAAGCTTTTCAAAATTACTAGAAAAGCCTGCTAGTATGAGTACACTTAAAGAAAGATCAGCACAGAACTTCATGAGGGGCATATTTAATGATACTTACCCAATATGTTTTTTATTTTCTTCATAAAAGCATATGTTGTTGGTACTCAGTTGAATTGCCTTGACTTGTTAAGGCAAATCAAATAAGTACCAACAACATATGTTTTTATAAAGAACTAGATAAAAGTACACTGGCTGTAATCTAAAGACTACTAAATTGCTTGACTTTGCGCTTGTAGGAGCATGTGCGGTAATTAGGCCAATTACGGTAGTTCCAGGTAATAAAAGTTATCCAGAGAAAATTTATCTTATTAGACTGCATCTTCATGCCACCGCAAACTCTGGGCCCAGTTGTTTGAAGCGTCATTAGCTTAACGAGCTTGTTAAGGGTCATTTCGTTAACTGTTTTAGTGGATTCAATGTACAATATTCTGATATTTTTTGCTGAAAAAATGTGAGTAGCTTTTGCACTGCAAAAGCTACTCACATTTTTTCAGCAAAAAAATTCAGCGTATTTGCATAGCATGTGATGTAAATTTTAACGAATCGCTAACTAACAACATCATTATTTTTGAACAGCTGGGCCCTGCTTGTGTTTGTTTGTTTGTAGGTGGGTATTCTGTTTTCAGGTTGTCCATATGTTAATCTTCATCTGTTACATTTGGGTTCTTGTTGGGTGTCTAATAAGCACTGTTTATTGGCAATTTCTTATTGGCAATATTCAGGGTGGCCACTGGTCAGGAAAAAGTCAGGGAAATCTTATTTTCCTTCAAGGACAGGGAAAAGTCAGGGAATTTGCAAAATGGTCACCTGGGCAATTTTAAATACCAAGAAGGTCAGGGAAAAGTCAAGGAATTTCCTAATTTTGGCCAAAAACTGTTTGGCTGTGGCAGGTAATTTATCCATTTTGAACGATTGAAAACCATGTTTTTTTATTCTCCTTTGCTCAGCATCACTGCAAAACAAATGTTGTGGTTCTCATTAGCAGTGCCTCCCAATACCAACACTTATCTGAAGCTGTAATATAATTTATACAAAGGTTAAGAGAAGTATGGTAAGGGGTTATGGTGTCTGAAGATATTCAAGATAAATAACTTGAGCAGTGAATACCCTAATACGAAGCATCTGTTTCACCAATTGACTTTAGTTCACATGGTCCTGGCTTTGCAGTCCACTGCAGGCAGATTTCAACTCATGACTGTACAATGCTTCTTTGCACAGTGCTTTTCTTGATCACCCCTTTATCATGCCAATATGACTCAAATAATGTGAAGTGACGTAAAACATCAGGTCATCAGATGCATGGATTTACAGAGAATGAGTTCAAAGTTTCTGTGCTCTGAACTAATAAATGGATGGTGTTATATTCTTTTGTTGGTTTCTATCAGATTCTAAGCCATTTTTCATGTTGATGGTTACCATATTTGAGTCAAAGTTTGTAAAGTTATATTAAGGGAACTGTTACAAAATAACAAAGATACCATTATAGATGTCATTATGTGAGTCAGATACTCTTTCCAAAGACCAGCAGTGCATTACGGAAGGTATTTCATAGTAATAAGAAGGCAAAGTGTGTCCAGATTCAAAATTTACATTAAGGTACTAGCATGTGGCCGGCCTCGGTGGCTCAGTTGGATGCGCCATCTGACTGGAGACCAGGATGTCACGGGTTCACCCCCCGCCGAGGTCGGCAACATTCTTTCGTGGAGATTGATCATGAAATATTTTCTACAGTCATTCTCTCCCTTCCGCTGATTCAAGAAGGGCAGTTGTCAGTTTCTGGCGAAAGAATGTGCACAATACTGGTTAACAGCTTAGAGGACTAAGCCTGCCCAGTAAACGTGTGGTTAGGTAAACTGACCGTGCTCGACATGACCCCATTGGGTTGACTGGGCCGTAAAACCTCAACACAAACAAAATAGCATGTGTTTATACCCGGTAACAAACATAACAAGAATGTTCATTATATCATTACTTTAATGTACCCTTGTTAAAGAAAGGAGAGCTTATGCTTAACCTTGGCATCATTGAATATGTGTTATTTTTACTGGTCACATCCATCTTTTTTCCTTATAAAATGGTTTCTAATAGTCATTTTTTCCCTTCTGCTGATTCAAGAAGGATAGTTATCAGAGGACTAAGCCTACCCAGTAAAAATGTATAGGTTAATTAACTAGCTCAATATAACCTTAACATTGTTGACTGGGCTATAAAATTCCAAATCAAAACTAAGCCATGTTCCTGTCTGTAATCAAGATGACCCATAGTAACCATTTGCATCAAGGAGACTTTATACATTTGTAGGGCAACTTTAAAATTAAAATTGTTTTTGTCACCCTTCTGAAAAAAATGTCTACTCTAAAAGGAAAGAATTTGCTCCCAAGGGGAGCAAATTCTTTCCTATTAGAGTAGACACATTTTCAGAAAGGGATTGATTTGCATGAAGAAAACAGGAAGTCACAAAAGTTGTCTTCCTTGTAAAAATCTTCCAAGTGTATCCATTCACCTTAATGTCAGTTTCTCTCAGAGGTTAAGAGCTAGAGTCATCATACTTGGTATACAGTTACATCTGAGGTTAACACCAGAAGGCAGTAATCTAATTGACTTCAACCAGCCATCTTGATCTGCAGAGACATATATTCAGGTTAATGTACGTGAATCATGCATCCATATCTCCAAATACAGTCGAACCTCGATGGCTCGAACACCAATGGCTTGTTTACCATGGTTAATTCGAACTCATTTTTGAGTCACTTTGAAATTCACCCGATAGCTCAAGAAAACAAATATTTAAGGAAATTTTCTTATTTTATTGTGAAATTGTATGTTGTGTGTATTCATTAGAATCGCCTCATCGAGGCGATTCTAATGAGTACACTTAACATACAATCACTGTGTAGAAAAACGAAAAGAATCCCCTAACTTATCGCTATTTGCTTCCTGAACTGGTGCAATGATTAACCCTCAGTGGCTCGAACTACTGATGTCTCGAACGAATTTCCATGGTCCCAAAGATGTTTGAGCCATTGAGGTTTGACTGTAATATGGGGTATCGGGAAATTTTTTTTCTTATTTCTCCACAAAACCATATGTTGTGGGTGCTCATGAGAAGTGCCTTGCAGAGATAATTCTGGAATAATTGTATCCAATTCTGCACAAATAGCATTGCTGGTACTCATTAGAAGCACCATGACCGATTCTATCTCTCAAGTACTTTCACAAATACCGTTTTTTCCCTAGAAGAATAAAACAGAATGCATTACCAACAAAGACTGTTCTATTACCTGCCCTTGTACAGCTCAGCCATTACAAAAACTAGCCTTTTCAAATACACAGAAAATTTTACCACCAAAAAATGAAAATTTTCAGATAAAAAATTCTGATATTTTTCAAATTTCTGCTCAAAACATATATTGTGGGTACTCGTTAGAACTGCCTCGGTAAGGCAGTTCTAATTAGTACCCACAATCTATGTTTTTGAGAAGAAATAAGGAAAATAATGTATACCCCTGTAAAACCCAGTTTTACTATGTAAAAGTGGGGTTTAAGGGGGTCAAAATTATATAGGCATGTTTTCGTGATGTATGCTGCCTGCCAGGAAGTCCATATCTCACCCTAAGTCCCAATATCTGGTTTTATCTTTTAACTACCATATTTGACCTAGAGTAATTACCATGCATATTCCTATAAGCTTACAGTCAATCAGTTCTGTACGCTCCAGATTACAGCCAGTGTACCTTTTGTCTACTTCTTTATCAAGGCATCTGTTGTGGGTACCCATTTTAATTGCACCGACTTGTCAATGCAGTTCAAATGAGTACACCAACATATGCTTTTATAAAGAAAATCAGAAAAAAAAAATCACATAACCATCATCAAATAAGTCCTTTGCTGAAAATAATTAACACTTTTCCGCGTTACGAAGTTTAGCGGAAAAGTAATGTCTTTGTAGAGCGTAAAACCGGTATAAGCTGTTTCGGCTATTGTGAAATGAACCGTTTACAGATGACCAATAAGATTGAATATTGAAATGAGATTGTCCAGGTGGCAAGACATATCGTCAGTTTCTAGCGAGCACTTCTTGAGACAACACGTTGTCAGTTTTGTCAAGTTCCGAAATGGACCCGAGAGAAGGGTCACCGACGCCGCCGGGACCTCATGGGCCGCCGGGGCAGGGACTAGTTAACAATGAGATTATGTCACACCTGGACCAGCTTATTTCGAGTAAATTGGCATGTCTCGAGGATAGAATGACAAGCACGCAGAAAAGTATTGCGGACAGTCAGCTTTCAAAAATGAAGGAGGACATATTGTCAAACGACAATTACGTTTTCAAGAGAAAAAGTTGTGAAGACCAGTTTAAATTCAATGTGAAGTTATCATCAAAGCTTCGAGATGCCGAAGATGCCGTTAAAAGTGGTGACGCAGGATTAGCTACCGGGAAAATTTCTGAAGGTTTGGACTTGATTTCTAACAGGCAAAAAGTTATTCGTTTGGCGGATTCTAGTGAGCTTGGTTGGTCCGTTGTTAAAGAATATCAGTCTAATCCGTTAGCCTCAGACTCGGAGGACGAAAAACGTATGATGCGGGCGGAGGCAAGGGCTTCGAGAAAGATGAAACAACGTAGGTTCGAGAGGAGTAGACGTATGCAGCGTTTCCAACCGTTTCCACAGGGCTATCAATCAACTTCAGCTACGGCGACGTCGGGACAGTTCCAGCAGGGCACCAATATACCGACTGTAAACAGCGTCAGATCTGGCAGAGGCAGACGCCCCGGTCTTTGCTATGGTTGCGGTAAATCTGGGCATTGGAAGTTCGAATGTTTGAGTGCGGAGACTGTTACGAAATCTGGAGATAAGATAAGTATAAATTTTGAATGTCAGTCTTCAGAAAATGAAACTATTTACGAGAACGCGTTGAGAGCAATTACCCCATTTGAGGCCTCAAACTGTTTATCAGTAGTATTTGATAATGCTAAAAATAGCGCAGGTATTTCCAATGAAAGAATTACACCTGTAAATAGATTAAGAGATCGTATTGATGTATGGGATCAGATGCAGGTAGACAGGTACATCAGAGATATTATCATGAATGGATATAAATTGCCATTCAAAGATTTACCCCCAAGTTATGCATTAAATAATAATCGGTCTGCTAGGGATAATCCGAGTTTTGTTGACAAGGAAATAGCAGAATTGTTGAAATTAAAGTGCATATCTCAAGTGGTAGAGAAGCCGTCTGTTGTCAATCCGCTGACCGTAGCTTATGGAAAGTCTGGAAAAGCTAGGCTAGTTTTGGACTGCAGACATATAAATCCACATTTAATGAAATTCAAGCACAAATATGAGGATACTTCAGTAGCAAGGAATTTATTTAAAGATCATGAATTTCTTTTTACATATGATTTGCAGTCGGCATATCACATAATCTCAATATTTGATATCCATAGGACATATTTAGGTTTTTCATGGCGTGGCTTATGTTACGTGTTTAATGTTTTATGCTTTGGTCTGAGTACAGCTGGTTTCATTTTTTCCAAGTTGATGAGATGTCCAGTAAAATATTTTCGTTCACAGGGCCACAAGGTGGTGATGTTTCTGGACGATGGAATGGGTGGGCACGCAGAGAGAGAAAAGGCGGTGTTGCTGAGCGATCATGTGCATAAAACGCTCATTAATTTAGGATTCTTGATTTCAGAAGACAAGTGCGACTGGGAACCGAAACAAAGTGCTACATGGCTAGGTCATTTCTGGGAAATGGTTGGAAACAAGATTCACATAGCAGAAAAGAGAATCCTTAGACTGGAGAATGCTATTGATTCTTTGCTTTTTCAGATGCAAACAGAGAAGGTGTGGATTGTCCCTGTGAGATTTTTAGCCTCTGTAGTTGGACAGATTGTTTCTTTGCAGCAGGTTTTTGAAGGTTTAGTCTGCATGAGGACAAGAGCCTTATACCATTGTATTGATTCAAGGCTCGACTGGGAATCTTGTGTTTTTGTAAACGAAGATGCTATAGAGGAGCTCAAATTTTGGAGAGAAAATGTAAAAAGGTTAAACATAGAGGGTAAGATGATTTCAGAAACTAGAAATAGTGAGATTGCTCTGTTCAGTGATGCCTCGGGAAAAGGCTATGGTGGGTATTTAGCCCTTTGTGCGGGCGCCTTAGTTGAAGGCACTGAAGTTTACGGCTCTTGGAGCGAAATTGAAATAAGTCAAAGTTCTACTTGGCGCGAATTAGCCTCCGTAGAAAGGGTGCTGAAAAGTAATGAATCCTCTCTGAGTCACAAATCAATCACAGTGTTCAGTGATAACAAGAATGTAAGTACAATTCTTAAAAAGGGTAGCATGAAGCCAAACTTACAGAAATTGGCAATTAATGTACATGACTTTTGTAAAGAAAAGGAAATAAATGTCAATCCTGTCTGGATTTCTAGAGAAAGTAGCCATATTATGCTAGCAGATAAGTTCAGTAGAACGTTTGATAACGATGACTGGGAAATAGAGCCAAGCATATTTGATCAGTTGAGTAAAATTTGGGGAAAATATACAATAGACAGATTTGCATCAAATTTGAACAACAAGTGCGTTCGTTTTAATTCCAGAGTATGGTGTGTCGGGTGCGAATCGGTTGATTCTTTGAAACAGCCGTGGTCAGGTGAAGTGAATTGGTGGGTACCACCTCCGAAGTTAATTTGCCAATGCATAAACAAGATTGTTACAGAAAAGGCATGCGGTACGTTAGTAGTTCCTGTTTGGCAGTCGGCTCCATATTGGCCTTTAATTTGTTTGAAATATGAAAATGTTTTCAGAAGTTTTGTCAGAGTGCACAAAATGCTTCCGCAGAAGAACATCATTTTGACAGGGAATGGTAACAACGGAGTATTTGCTGAAAATCCGCTGAAGTTCAAAATGGTTGCTTTAAAGATTGAATTTTAATTGCAGCTTCAGAAAATATCATGCAGTTTTATGAACAGGGGAGTGACATGTTTTATAGTTGTGTTGTTCGATTTATTTTTTCAGGAATAGGACTGCGGCAGACGGTCAGGGAACAACTCAACGCAGCGGGTGCTACCAGAGTTACGAGTAAGGAACTCGACGATTTGTGCGGTAATTTGATTTTATCAAAGAGTGAATCGACTTCTAAAAAGTACAATTATTCTTTTAATGCATGGAAAAGGTACTGTGAAATGAACAATTATTCTTCTCTTCCGGGATCGCCGATCATTGTTGCTTTATACTTGTCAGGATTATTAACTACAACGGGGTCATACCATACTGTTACTAGTGCCTTTTATGGAATTAAGTGGGCTCATCATATGAACGGGCTATCTGATCCTACGGAAAATTCTTTCGTTAGAAATATACTTGAATCTGCAAAACGAACTGCTAAAGCTCCTTGTCGAAAGAAAGATGCTGTTACTTCAGATCACATCATACAGCTTTGTGATAATTTTATAGATTCCCAGGACTTGTGCACTGTTAGGAACCTTTGCATGATAACTTTAGCGTATGCTGGTTTTTTAAGATTCGATGAGCTTAGTAGCATACGCTGCAAGGATTTGACATTTTGTGACAATTATGTTGATATTAGCATACCAAAGAGCAAGACCGACCAATACAGACACGGTTGTAACATCCTAATAAGCAAAGGCAGTACTTCTGCCTGTCCAGTTGACATGTTAAAACGTTACATAAATTTAGCAAATTTAAACATTCGCTCGGATTCTTTGTTGTTTAAAGCAGTAAACAAATCAAAATCAGGGTCTAAGCTGATATCGAAAGATAAAAAACTAAGCTATACTAGATCTAAAGAATGTGTAGTATCAATGTTCAAGATTGTTGATCCCAATTTGAAAGTTGGTCTGCATTCGTTGAGGTCCGGTGGTGCCTCTACCGCTGCAAATAATAAAATTTATAAAGTCAGTGAAAGATGTTTGAAGAGACATGGCAGGTGGAAGACTGATTTCGCTAAAGATAGCTACATTGACGACAGTCCATCAAAACGTTTAAAGGTGTCTCAGAGTTTAGGTTTATAGATATAACATATATATCATACGCAGATTTGTAATCTTTTGTCTGCATCTCTAACTTTGAATAGTTTCTAGCCACAGTGCTCTGCTATCGCCAAACAAATTATTTTGTTTTGTCTTTTTATTAGAGAAGAACGAAAGTGATATTTTATACTGTAAGTATAAGTATCACATACGTAGGTGCATAAGTATCGCACACACAGGTGTGTAAGAGGTTGTTTCTATGGTGTTGAATAGTAAGCTCGTAATGGAGCGTAGAAAAGACTTAACACTTTTCCGCGTTACGAAGTTTAGCGGAAAAGTAATGTCTTTGTAGAGCGTAAAACCGGTATAAGCTGTTTCGGCTATTGTGAAATGAACCGTTTACAGATGACCAATAAGATTGAATATTGAAATGAGATTGTCCAGGTGGCAAGACATATCGTCAGTTTCTAGCGAGCACTTCTTGAGACAACACGTTGTCAGTTTTGTCAAGTTCCGAAATTACTTATTTCATAATTAAGTTAGGCTGCAAGCAATTCATTGTCATTGAATCATTTTCTAGTTTAACAAATTGATATTGCAATCTGCCATCGAAATCAGTTTTTCATCTGCCCTGTCTCTTCAAGGTAACTGTTGATTAAAAATAATAATAATAATAATATAAAATAAAAGCTCTGGCCACAGTGCTCTGCTATCGCTAGCCACAGTGCTCTGCTATCGCCAAACAAATTATTTTGTTTTGTCTTTTTATTAGAGAAGAACGAAAGTGATATTTTATACTGTAAGTATAAGTATCACATACGTAGGTGCATAAGTATCGCACACACAGGTGTGTAAGAGGTTGTTTCTATGGTGTTGAATAGTAAGCTCGTAATGGAGCGTAGAAAAGACAAACAAATCAAAAGGTTGCTGCAGTTGTGATTAACACTTTAACACTTGTCCTGCTGAACTCGGATATGTATTGAAAACCTGGATCAAGTAATCTGATTGGCTGAAAATTAGAAGTGGGCTTGGCATCTTCATTTATTCAGAATGACAAGGGTTAAGGGTTAAACAAGCACCTAAGAGAAGTGAGGATTAAAATCACTTGCAGAAGGCAGGTGCTTTTTGCTTAATACAGGTCAGTCTATATTGAGACTGCTACAGTCGACTCTCGTTATCTCGACTTCGCTTATCGAATAACTGCTTATCTCGAAGTAAAAATCTGGTCCCTGTTTAAACATGAAAATCTAACAACAGGCAGCAAACTATTGTGGAAAAGAGAAGAAATAACTTCGGTATATCTTCAATATAGCTTTAGCTTCAGGAGTCAAAACATATACATTTGTGAAGTATGGTTGGTTGTTTTATTTTTTTCCTCAGTTCTGCAAATTTGATATGTTGAGGTACGGATATCTTGAAGTATTTCAGAGAGTCCTTTGGACTTCCAGATAACGAGTCGACTCTACTTTGTTTGCCTCTTCAGACAAATTTTGGCTTAATAGAAGTGGCCTGTAAGACAGAATTGACTGGATTTACCATTTTGAAATAGAGTGTTTAACCCATTTATGCCAAGTGGAGCCTGCTAAGGTAAATCTTTGGACAGGTCTATTTTTCAATAGGAGGGATGACTGGTTACTTTGGACACAATCATAGTCTGCTTTTCTACTGTGAAAACAACTGAGACAGATACTTGGTCAGACGTTGGTCAACGTGTGATATTGACTTGTAGGTCATGAATGAAAGTCAGCATGATCTAATTTTCACAGTCCAGTGATTTTGCCTTATATCTTGAATTTTCATGGTCAAATGATTTAGCCTTATATCTTGAAGAGTATTCCGGCCTCGGTGGCTCAGTTGGATGCGCCGTCCGACTGGAGACCAGGAGGTCGCGGGTTCAACCCCCGCCGAGGTCGGCAACATTCTTTCGTAGAGATTGATCATGAAATATTTTCTACGGTCATTCTCTCCCTTCTGCTGATTCAAGAAGGGCAGTTGTCAGTTTCTGGCGAAAGAATGTGCACAATACTGGTTAACCGCTTAGAGGACTAAGCCTGCTCAGTAAACGTGTGGTTAGGTAAACTGACCGCGCTCGACATGACCCCATTGGGTTGACTGGGCCGTAAAACCTCAACACAAACAAACAAGTATTTCATGCACCA
Source organism: Anodontia alba (assembly GCA_964016985.1). Taxonomy (NCBI): domain Eukaryota; kingdom Metazoa; phylum Mollusca; class Bivalvia; order Lucinida; family Lucinidae; genus Anodontia; species Anodontia alba. Next base: position 99,728,733 of record OZ024825.1, on the reverse strand, counting down.
ACACCATACTTTCAGATTATGAGTCAGTATGACCTGAAGTTTGACCTCCAAATAAATGTAGGTCACATTGATCTATATTTTGTGGTCCAGTGAGTTTTCCTTGAAGAGTATTTGATGTATAAACATAATATTTATGGATTATAAGTCAGTATGACCCCAAGTTTGACCTCAAGATAAATGTTGGCCACATTGACCTACATTTCTTGTTCTGGTGATTTTGTCATATATCTTAAAAATTATTTGATATATAAACATCATACCAGTGCTTTCCAATTATGAGTCAGTATGACCAGAAGTTTGACTTAAAAAACAAAGCAAGTCACAGTGAGCAATATTTCATGGCCCAGTGATTATACCTAATATATTGAACACTATTTCATGTATAAACACCATACATTCTGATTTAAAGTCGGTATGACCCAAAGTTTGACTACAAAATAATTGTAGGTCACAGAGACCTATATCTCACAATCCAGTGATTATGACAACCCGCCCCCCGCGCCCCCCCCCCCCCCCCCCACCCCCATATACATGGAAGGGGACATATTGAGTTTGGTGCAAATTCCGCTGGTGTTGGATCCCGCTTTTTTGTCTGCACAATATCTTGTGAACTAGCAGTTGGATTATACCCTATTTGCATGAATATATAACTGGGACATAACAAAGTACTGATTAGATTTTGGTGACCTTTACCTAATTAGCTCACCTGGAGCTTTGCTCTAGGTCAGCTTATGCCATGGCCTGTTGTCCATTGTCCGTCCATCTTTAGCTTTTCACATTTTAGACATCTCCTCCAGAACTAAAAGTTGGATTGAGCTGAAACTTAGTGGGTGGCATTGTAACAACATGGAGAATCAGAATTGCTAAAATTGTTCCGTTCCAATATCCAGGATGGCTGCCATGGCGGCCATCTTGAAATTCTTCAAACCACATCTCCTCCAAAACCGTAAGATGGATTGAGTCGAAACTTGATTGGAGGCATCACAGTGACATAGAGGTTCAGAATTGCTAAAATTGTTCCTTTCCGATATCCAAGATAGACATCACCCAAACCATTAGTCAGACTGAGCGGAAACTTGATGGGGGGCATCACAGTGACATAGAGATTTAGAATTGCTAAAATCGTTCAGTTCTGATATCCAAGGTGGCAGCCATCTTGAAATTCTTCAAACGACATCTCCTCCCCTACTGTAAATTGGATTGAGTGGAAACTTGATAGGAGGCATCGGAGTGACATAGAGATTCAGAATTGCTAAAATTGTTCCGTTCCAATATCCAAGATGGCTGCCATGGCGGCTATCTTGAAATACTTCAGAAAACATCTCCAAAACCGTAAGTTGAATTGAACCGAAACTTGCTGGGAAGCATTGGAGCGACATAGAGATTCAGAATTGCTAAAATAGTTACGTTTGGCTATCTAAGATGGCTGCAGCTTGAAAATCTTGGGACCACATCTGTTCTGGAACCCTAAGTCAGATTGAGCCCACACTTGGTGGATGGCATTGGGAGCACATGGAGGCTTAGAATTGTTAAAATCATTCCATTCCTATGTCAAAAATGGTTGCCATGTTGGCCATCTTGAAAAACTTCAAATGACATCTCCTCCCAAACTAAAGGCAATCTGATCTGATAGCTGAGATGGTCACCATGGCACTATGTAACATATGTATGATGATCAGCCTAATCCAGGTGAGCGATTCTGGCCCTCTTGGGCCTCTAGTTTTCTAGGTCACAGCAAAAAACTGAAATTTTGTAACACTTTGTTGTCTGCACCATATCTTTTGAACCAGTGGTTGGATTCTTGCCGTATTTTCATGTATATATAATGGGGACTATACAAAAAAGTGATTGAATTTTGGTGACCTTGACCTAATTTTCTAGGTCACAGCAGTAGAAAAACTGAACAGTCATGATGGGGGATATCTGTTGTCTTGAAACCACAATTCCTAGTTCTGCCTTATATCTTGAAGAGTATCTGTGTAAACATTATACTTTCTGATTATGCATCAGCATGACCTGAAGTTTGACCTCAAAATAAATGTAGGTCACAGTGACCTATATTTCACGGTCCAGTGATTTTGCCTTTTATCTTGAAAAGTATTTCATGTATAATACCATACTTTCAGATTATCCTTCAGTATTGCCTGATTTGCTCAAAAATAAATATGTCACAGTGATCTATAATTCACAGTCCAGTGATTGTACCTTATATCTTGAACACGCCTGGTAAACTATCACGGATAAGAGAGTTGACTCTTAATCCATTAGGTTTCTCACCGCTGTGGTTCGAGCCTCGCTCGAGTCATATGTGGGAAAGCCAAGTTCTGCTTACGGATGGTCAGGTGGTTTTTCTCCTGGTTCTCCGGTTTTCGCCCACCTTCGATGAACGATCGGCTCGATATAAGTGAAATATTCTTGAAAGGGCCGTAAAACCCAAATCTAAAAAAAAAAAAAAAAAAAATCTATCACAGGTACCTCCGCGGAGGTACCGATTAAATGGTTGTGTTGTGACAGATATCCGGAGCTACCTGTGATGGTCAAAAACTAGACATAAAAAGATAGGTGTTCGTCTTTTTTGATAAAATACACAATAACCAGAAAGTTTACCGAAAATGAAACAATGCTATTCGACCCTTATAGGCATAAAGTTTTGTCACACGTCATATCCCCCAGAACTTTCCATATTTACCAAAGATACGAGCTTCGAAGTCAGCCCGAAGTACTCGAAACAGAAAAAGACCGATCGTTGTTGGTTCTAAAAGCGGATATCTTGCATACAAATCTGTTTATCTTGGTACACTGATGTAAATTAAACCTGTTTGCCTGAATACAGATATCGATAAACTCCAAATAAGGCTGGATTCTTAAAAAAAAAAAAAAAAAAAAAACAGCTGGAGGTGCCTGTGACGTCGTGGAGGTGCATGTGATGTAAAGAAATATAGTGAAAATCTGAAGAGTTATTGCAGCTGCAAATATTGATATAATTCTTCTCTAGATCACTGCCTGGAAAGAATCATTCATTCAGCGTCGCAATAAGCTATCATAATGTGTGTGTCATGAATTTCCATGTTAAAATTATAAAACATAATCTCAAAGAATTATTGGTGCTTTTGAGTTAGATTGTCATAGAATGCTCACTGAAGTAAGACTTTTTTTCTTGAATGGTGGTGACTGTAATCGGGAGGTGCTGCCTGTTCGTCATTCCAACTCGTAGAAAATTGTCTTTGATAAATATATCACACGCCACGCCAGCTACACATACGAGGGATGTTCGAAATGAATTGCTTATTGTCCTCTAGCTCGATATCCACGTGGGGCACGATAAAAACCAATACATACCTGTATAGGGCTATTCAATATCTACACAATGGTGTATAAATGTACATGTTAGACTAAGTGTAAGACATAAAATTTGCCATTTGAATACACGCAGTCATTGACCACTGCAGTAAAAATTGTTGGTAGAAGCGTCGACAAAAAAGATGAAATACGGGCTTACATCAAAGCTCGCTCAAAACTTGGTTGTTCTTTGAGGAAGCTGATGACTGAAATTTCTACTGCTTTTGGACATTCTTGTGTGTCTTATGACACAGTTCGGCGGTGGAAAAAGAAATTTGAGTCTGGTGTAGAGTCCATCAAAAATGCACCGAAATCAGGTAGGCCAAAATCTGCATCTCGTAAAGAAATCGTTTCCAAAATAAAGGAAATCATTGATGGAGATGCCAGATTTACAGTTCGTGATATTGCACGAAAGGTAGGCATATCACTATCAACGGTTCACCTTATTTTGAAGAAGCATTTGAAAGTCAGAAAGATTTCTGCTAGATGGGTGCCACATCTGTTGACTGACGAGCAAAAGAGGCAATGGGTTAAAGTGGCCAAAAAGCTGCTTCAAATGTTTCCAAAATATGACAAAAAGCAGTTTGCCAATGTCGTCACAGGTGATGAAACCTGGGTCCATTATTTTGAGCCCGTCAGAAAGGTTAGCAATAAGATCTGGGCCACTAAACACAGCAAACGCCCAATAATTGCCAAACGTTCTTTGAGTACAAAGAAGGTTTTGTATGCAATCTTCTTCTCTGGTGAAGGAGTCGCAATAAAAGTGCCAGTGAAAAAGGGCAAAAGCATCACCGGAAAGTACTACAAAGACGTAGTACTGAAGAAACTGAAAAAGTATTATCAGAAACGACGCCCTGCCACTGGTTTTAAACATGTCCTTCTTCTACATGACAATGCCCCAGCAATAGTTACGGCGTTTTTGAAGAAAGAAAAAGTAACTGTTTTGCCTCACCCCCCCCCCCCCCGCCCCGCCCCGCCCCGCCCCGCCCCCCCCCCCCCCCCCCCCCCCCCGTATTCCCCAGACCTTGCCCCATGTGATTTCTTTTTGTTTCCGAAATTGAAAGCATTCCTTGCTGGACGGAAATACCAGTCCTGACAGGCACTTGGATCTGCCATTCATCAGTACCTTATTACTGTGCCCAAATCAGCGTACCGTGACGCCTTCAAGAAGTGGATACATCGGCTGAAACTTTGCATTTCTAGCCACGGGGAGTACTTCGAGGGTATGAAATGAGTACTTTTGGGCTAACTTGAAATTTGAAGTCTCCAGATAGAAATAAGCAATTCATTTCGAACATCCCTCGTATGGTGTACCAAAAGTATAAAAAAAATGCTGATGCCTGTCACCGTAAATTATGATGCAATGAGCATTACCGGAACACGTAAAATAACCTAAGTTGTTGACCCTTTTGGTAACTCGTATGTGTATCGCTCGCATATGTCGTATGACGTTCGCTGTATGTGTTGTTGTAGTTTTGTTGTTTTGTTTCTTTACGTCCTCTGTAAATAACTAAAATCATGTCGGGACTATCAGTTAACCTTACCACACTATTTCTGGGCAGGCTTAGACATCCTAAGGGGTTGATCGGTAATAAGTGAACATACTTTCGTCAGTAACTGACAAGGCTGCCCTTCTTGAATCAGCGGAAGGAGAAAGAAAAGTAAGTGGGGACCTCTGGCTCTTGAGTTAGACGCTCTTCCGACTGCGCTACGCGGCCTGGCTCGCCGTTTATGTTAACTTTGTGGTGAGTGGACTCGAAGGTGTTGCAAGTGATTCATTCTTGCTGTTTTATATTGCCAGCGCGAGAATTCAAACACATCCGTAAGGCCTAGGTGTTACATCATCAACACATGACATAATCTCGACATTACATCTTTTAATAAAGTGAAGTAATCGGAATCTTATTGTAAATCGTGTTAAATTCAGTCACCAAATAAACCAACGTGATTTTGTCGAAGCGTTTGCAAAATCAACAATATGTCGGAAAATTGCTCTTTTGTCAGCATATTTGATGCACATAGTGGCTATTTGGAGACTGAATTTCAGATGATTTACAGTAAAATTCCGATCACGAGTTACCAAAAGGGTCAACAACGTAGGTTATTTTAGGTGTTCCAGTAATGCTTAAACTGCGTCATAATTTACGGTGACAGGCATCGGCATTTTTTATATTTTTGGTACACCATATGTGTAGCTGGCGTGGCGTGTGATATATTTAGCAAAGACAATTTTCTACGAGTTGGAATGACGAACAGGCAGCACCTCCCGATTACAGTCACCACCGTTCAAGAAAAAAAAAAGTCTTACTTCAGTAAGCATTCTATGACAATCTAACTCAAAAGCACCAATAATTCTTTGAGATTATATTTTATAACTTTAACATGGAAATTCATGACATACACATTATGATAGCTTATTGCGACACTGAATGAATGATTCTTTCCAGGCAGGAATCTTGAGAAGAATTATATCAATATTTGCAGCAGCACAATAACTCTTCAGATTTTCGCTATTTCTTTACATCACAGGCACCTCCACGACGTCACAGGCACCTCCAGCTGTTTCTTGAAGAATCCATCCTTATTTGGAGTTTATCGATATCTGTATTCAGGCAAACAGGTTAACTTTATATCAGTGTACCAAGATAAACCGATTTATATGCAAGATATCCGCATTTAGAACAAAAAACGATCGGCCTTTTTCTGTTTCGAGTACTTCGGGCTGACTTCGAAGCCACTTCGAAGGTCGTTTCTTTGGTAAATATGGAAAGTTCTGGGGGATATGACGTGTGACAAAACTTTATGCCTATACCAGTAAACTCTCTGGTTATTGTGTATTTTATCAAAAGAGACGAACACCTATCTTTTTATGTCTAGTTTTTGACCATCACAGGTAGCTCCGGATATCTGTCACAACCATTTAATCGGTACCTCCGCAGAGGTACTTGTGATAGTTTACCAGGCGTGTTGAAGACTATTTGGTGTATAAACATAGTTACAGTTCTTTTTATCAGCATATCTTCTGATCATGCCTTATTTTTGTACAAAATTTCATGAAGAAATCTTGACATTCATTGGACATATATAGATTTGCTCATTGTCTTTGTATGGCAAACATTTGAGCAAAGTTTCAAAAATCCTTAAATCAATGAAGGAGATGTGGAGCAGACACGAAAAGTTAATGGACAGATGCACGGACGTGAGGATATAATACGACCCATCTTTTGACGATTGTATAAAAACTGCTGGATGAGTGGTAAATATTATAGAACTGATTAGATGCTCCAGAAAATGGCGTTTGACCTGGGTCCACATTACTTGCTGTGGCATGTCTGTCCAAATACTTAGGGTACATACATGTATGGTGCCGGCCTCGGTGGCTCAGTTGGATGCGCGTCCGACTGGAGACCGGGAGGTCGCGGGTTCGACCCCCTTCGAGGTCAGCAACATTCTTTCGTGGAGATTGATCATGAAATATTTTCTACCGTCATTCTCTCCTTTCCGCTGATTCAAGAAGTGCAGTTGTCAGGTTTCTGGCGAAAGAATGTGCACAATACTGGTTAACCGCTTAGAGGACTAAACCTGACCAGTAAACGTGTGGTTAGGTAAATTGTCCGCACTCGGCATGACCCCATTGGGTTGACTAGGCCGTAAATCCTCAACACAAACAAACAAACATACATGCATGGTGCATAATTCTGTATGAGTCAACCTAACTTATTAACTTGTATTGGGCAAAGTCATATGCATATACATGTAATACATAAAGATGTGAGTAACATACATCAAACTTTGGGTCATACCGACTCGTTAATTATCGCAAAGTATGATGTTTATAAATGAAATACTCTTTAAGATATAAGGGATAAATATATGTCAATGTGCCCTTATTTATTTTGAAGTCAAAATTCTGGTCATACGGACTCTTTAGCCTACCTCTAGTTCACATACCGATTGAAGGATTTTTGATACGCCTGTCAGAAGATGGGATGTATTATGTCCAGACATTGTACATCCGTCTGTCTGTCCTTCCATCTGTTTGTCCATTAACTTTTTGTGTTCGCGCCATATCTTCGAATCTTAACTGACTGAAGGGTTTATGTGAAACTTTGGTCAAATGTTCATCATACTAAGGTGATGTGCTGAACTTATAACCGAACCGTGTCCAATGCGGGTCAGGGTCACAATTCAGAGTCAAAGTTCAATGGTCACGTTTTGTGTCCACATTATAACTTTAAAACCTTAAAAGATTTCTTCATGAAATTGTACAAATATAAAGCATCATTGGACGATATACAGAGGAAAGGAACAGTAATCTTTCTTCCAGTTTTGACGTAATTATGCCCCTTTGTATATTTCATTTTGTGATTTGTTCGCACCGTAAACAGACTTCTTCAAATCATGGGAGAATAACTAAATAAGCTTCTGTTTTGTTCTGGTCATATTTTTTGGTGCATGTCATATATGTATAATTAGTGTATTTCTTGGAAGAGATGGTCAGGAATCAAGATCTGTGAATATTTAAGGTATATACGGTGCTGTCTTTAATGCGAAAAGTAAAGCTTCAGCTCATCCGGCGTATCATTCACAGGGCTTGATATGTGCGAACAGCAAAGGTCATAACCAGTCTAAGTCCTTGCATTGTTTAGTTTGCAAATAGCAGAAGCACATGCATACACCACTATTGAGAAATAAGTAGATACAACGATAACTCCCGTTTCATATCAAAAGAAGCCGAGAGATACACGGGGCAAATTTTACATGCTTCAAGGGCATTTCTGAACATTGTTTCCCGTAGACTTATTTTCTTTATAGCTGCCTGCAACGGATTTAAGTATAAGGAAATAGGGAGACAGAAAAAAAGGTCTTTATGTCATGTACAAACAGCAAAGTTTTAGAGCAGCTACGCATTCGAGCCGTGTTTGCTTGTTTTACGTTTCGTGCTAGAGAGCACGCTGGCGAACAGTGTTGGGTCCAGTTATTGTCAGTGGGACTGCGAATTAAGTAATTGACCTAGGGTACTCCGTTACATGCAACCGCTCACTGAGCTTCTGAACACTTTAATCGTTAAAACAAGTCCTTTTTTGCAACTTGATCGAACACGAGAACTAAAATTAATAATCAAAATGCAAATTACGATGAAAGTGATAATAAAGTTCTACAAAATGTGAAATAGGTTCTGGCTGCATTCGATTTACAGGGAGTCGCTGTTTTCACTATACCCGTGTGAAAAAACATTATAATAATATACAGGTGTTAGAAACGTGCCAGGTTTCACGGTCATCTGTAAGTATTACAGTCATTCAGTGCATACATCATTAACATTAGTTGCAATAATCAAAAGCAATAGACACACACACACACACACACACACACACACAAAACAGAACAAGCCTCGTCGTCTTAAATTAACAGAAGGAAGACAGATATCAGCATGCAGACCTTTTGCATTCCGGTCAAAATCTGGAAAGGTTTTATTGCTAGTACACCCATTATTTGCACATACCAAATAGAATGCATCTCAAGGACAGTAAATGCCATCATTACGAAAACATGCCTATTCAAATATACTGAAAATTTTACCACCAAAAAAATGAAAATTTTCAGATAAAAAAATCTGATATTTTTCATATTTCTGCTCAAAACATAGATTGTGGTACTCGTTAGAATCGCCTCGGCGAGGCGGTTCTAACGAGTACCCACAATCTATGTTTTTGAGCAGAAATAAGAAAAAATAATGTATACCCCTGTAAACCCCAGTTTTACTATATAAAGATGGGGTTTAAGGGGTCAAAACTATATAGGCGTGTTTTCGTGATGTAGTACAAAGGCAGTGTCATCTGACGTGCTAACTGGATCTTCTATGTTCACGATTTGCACCAGGTACGTTTTCACAGGTAGCTTAATCCATTTATGCCAGTGGACTCTTCTACCTTAACTCTTTGGACCGGTCCATTTCCAATAGAAAGGGTTTCTAGTTATTTTTACTTTTACCATATTTTAAAGAAATTCCTGCATTTAATTCAAACAGTGTAGACCCTGATCAGACGCCGCGTTCTGCGGCGTCTGATCAGGGTCTACAATGTTTGTCAATGTCCCTTTTATGAGCGGGTTAAAACCAACTGCATGTAAAAGTCATCGTAATTGTAGCGTGAGAACATGTATTTACACCACTAATAAAACAGCCTGCTGGCGAGCTCTTTGGTGGCATGTTTTCTGTCTTCGTTTTCTGAAGCTACTGTCTTGAAAGTGAAAACAAAAAACAAACAAACAATGCTACTACTTGTGTACAGAAAACAAAAGGGCGAGACGGAACATGATTGGTCACCAATAAAACGTACGACATGACAAATGAGTTGTGAAATCGTCATGTTTTGCATCCTCCACGAGGTTCTACTGAATATCATTGCAATAAGTAAAACGGGCTTAGTCGCATTAAAAGAAGACGTAAATGTAACTATAGCAGTCTAGCCAGGGCCTTCTGCGTTGGCCTACAGAATCATAGTGTACTGCTGAGTGTACGGGCAAACAAAGAAGTCTCTTGTCAGGCTGCACAAATGCTTTTACTGAGTTCAGCTGTTTTCATATGTCATAGGGTACGATTTCTCGCAACAATATTCCATCTTGACACCCATATTGTAAATTAGAAAACGACAGTACGTTCAACTAAATTTCCATCTCATCGAACTATGCACTCTTACACCGGGGCTTGGTACAAAATCATGGCTCACCTTGCAAACCTGGAGCACTACACATACTGATCTTTGCTTTGTTCTGGTCCTGTTTTTGTGTGCATGTCATGTATGTATTATCAGTACATTTCTTGAAATAAAATATGTTTCAACCAAATATTGGGAGGGGTGGATGTTGAGGAGGGAGTCGGATATAAGGTCGTTTGAATGCTGTCACCGCCCTTTAGACGTATACTGGGAAAATCATCTAACCGGCCACTTTTGTTTTCTTGGTATATCCTATTAAATGTGAATGGATTGAAATAAACTCTGTTTCAAATAATTTTCTAGACATTCTAATATGATGAGCTGGCAAAGATTAAGGCAATTTTGAGATTAAAACGCAGTTTTCTAGCAAAATTTAAAAAGCATTAAACGCGCATGCGCAATCCTTATTCTATGAATTTCAATTCCAAAAAATAAACAGCCACAGTTGAAACTTCAACACGAACAATAAAAACATCAAAAACCGCAGCTCTGTCAAAGTGCAAAGCAAAAAAATGACAATGACGTTTCAAAATTTTTAATTTTGTAATTTTCCATTCAGCTCAATGGGAACTTAGACCGTAATGCAAGAACAATTCGGCTATTCCATTTCCGGCCTGCCCTTCTGAGTATTGCTATCCTGGTGATTTATTCAGTGAAAAATCTTAAAAATTTATCAACTACGTTTATAGAAACGGTTAGATATTTTGATTAGTATATACTGTCTCTCCTCTTTTCTTGAGAGACTCTACATCACGAAAACAGGCCTATATAATTTTGACCCTCTTAAACCCCACTTTTATATAGTAAAACTGGGGTTTACGGGGGTATACATTAATTTTCTTATTTCTGCACAAAACATAGATTGTGGGTACTCGTTAGAACCGCCTCGCCGAGGCGGTTCTAACGAGTACCCACAATCTATGTTTTGAGCAGAATTATGAAAAATATCATAGTTTTTTATCTGAAATTTTTCAGTTTTTGGAGGTGAAATTTTCAATATATTTGAATAGGCGTGTTTTCGTAATGAGTCTTAATTTTTCCAGTATTCCAGTCATGTTCTCAATTTCGGTGCAGTAATTGCTAGTTACAAACCTAGCAGCCATATTCCAAACTTTTCTTGAATTTCATTTTGAAGAACCACACCCTGGGGACCCCAAACACAGCTGCCATATTCCAAAACTGGGCGAACAAGTCCTTCATATGCTGCCTCTTCACATCTTGAGGACTCTGATAATGATTTCGTCTCAGGAAACCCTGGTGTTTTTTTTTTTTGGTTGTTGTTGTTTTAGTACACGTATTACTCATATGTGTATTTCATCTCAAGTCATTTGTGATTGTCTCTCCAAGTTATTTAATGGAATCCACATTTTCGAGGATCGTTCCCTCTAAAGTGTAAGAAGCCTCAATTTTATTTGTTCTCTTTCGAGTTATCTATACCCAAAGTCTAAATTTGGTGCTTGAAAATAATGATCTTCACGTTAACGAAATTCTGAAAGAAATGTCAAGAGAATTTATGGCATTTGTGTGAAATAAATAATTCTGATTATGTGTTCAAATATATACAAGAAACACATTTATTTATGAAATAAATACATTAATTATTTAATACGCACATGTCTTTCTTTTGCCTTACAGAATATGAACTGTATCGTGAGAAAGGATGTCCTCCAACCATACGTAATATATGCGAACAGTAAATACCAATATAAACCCGTGGAACCACTTAGTTTGGGCAGGCCACAGGGTCACATGATTTTTAGAATGCATTGATGTTGTTGAACAAGGAAGCCCCTGAATCAGGGACTTCCTTGTTCAACAACATCAATACATTCTACAAATCCAGTGACTCTGTAAGCGTACAAAGACATACCTGATTGGATTGTATGAATGAGTGCGCTGATCTGAGTATTCGTTTTCTGCAGTTGCGATGAGGGGTGTTCTTTTTTCATGTTGTTGTTTATATAACAAGTTTGCTTTAAAATTCAACAGATTTTAACCCATTTATGCCTAGTGGAATCTTCTATATCAACTGTTTGGACAGGTCCGATTCCAGTAGAAGGGATATGTGGCTATTTTTATTATAGCCATTTTTATAGAAATTCTGTAACAAATGAAAACAGCGTAGACCCAGATCAGACGCCGCAAACGCAGCGTCTGATCTGGGTCTTCGACGATTGCCAATGTCCCGGCTTTTATGGGACGCTAAACATAAATGGGTTAAGGCGACTGGATATCACTTCTGTGACTTCCTGTTTCGTTTCCTGCACAAAACCGCAAATATATTCCCCTACTCAGATGGGAGACAAAAATGTTTTGACACTTGGTTGTTCTCAATTTTGAGAATGTGTTCATTGCTCTCAAGGTTAATTTCTTTTATAATTTATTTGCATTCTCCTTAAATCCACTGAACTAACAACAAAATGGTCCTATGATGACCTTTGACCCTTTTATCCCATGGTCAGACTTGTGTCCCAGTACATTTCGAGGGTTGAGCGCAAGACTAGCGTAACTCAGATGGTTGTTTTTCCCCAAACCTAATCTCCTCACCATGAAGGCATTATGAAGATTACAACATTTCTTTCTGTAAACAATGAAAATTTAGGTGCCATTGCTCGTATGAGCAATGGCACCTAAATTTGCATTGTTTACAAAGGGACCAAAAGAGAAAGAGATGAGGAACAAATCTCAAACAAAACTTGACGCACGCGAACATGAGCCATATATGAGGCAATATATGTAAGATGACATATGCAAAGACCGTAGACTATAAGCAACCGTACATGTTCTTTATAAGAGCAGTGTCACGTATTTCAAAGTCTGTATACATCGTGCTAAGTAAGAAAAATGCTTTTATAAAAGTGTAAAGTTATGAGATTGCTTTGGATCTTCATCCCCAGCGGCACATGACGTTTATACAACGTCGAATTAACATCGATGCAACGTCATCGACGATAGTATGACGTATAAACGTCATGACGTTGCATCGACGTTCTGTGACTAAAACTATCGTGACGTTGCATCGACGTTAATGCCATATGTAGGACATGAAACCAAACATAAACGTTCCACTTCAACTTAAGTCACAATTGCAGCTTCATATTTAACATAAACACTTATCGTGCTATGTGAAAATTTAGCAGACGATAAACTGATGATATTTTTCTATTTTTTTCCAAGAAAATAGGATCTGACACTTCTTGCAAATGGACATTTGCATGAAATATAAAATCTTATTTTCTCGAAACAAAAAAAAAAAAAAAAAAAGACGAAATGTCATATGCAGAAATTAGTAGTTCAGCAATTCAGCAGACGACAAACTGATGATGTTTCTTTTTCTTATTATTATTTTTTTCCCTAGAAAAAAGGATCCGACATTTTATGTAAAGTGTCTCCTTATAGGACAAATAAGAAAAAATATTCAAAATGTTGTCTGCTGAAATTTGTACCAAGCATGCAATGTGTAAATTTCCATCTGAATAAACTGTTGGGAAAAAGAAACATACTACTATTCATTAGAAATCCAAAATAAAGCGGTTCACTAAACACAACACGTTTTATAAACGGTCAGGCTAGAGATAAAGTTCTTCGTTACCAGTCATTCTAGGAGATCAAAAGACTGTTTATCGGAGTATTTATCAACCCATGACTGACATTTAGAGTCAACATCTTCCTGAGACACATCCAGAGAATGAAGAACATCCGAAAATGTCCGAGGAGTTCGAAGTTTGAATGGGTCGTCTTTTGTTCGTACACGAGGTTTCTGACGTCCACCTTTACCCGATCTGTCACCCTTACGAAAATTAACTTCGTGTCTTGGGCTTAAATGTGGACTCGGGGAAACCTTTCTAGGGCTAATATTTAACGAAGTTTCTACTTTCTCTTTGCCTTCTATATTTTCTTTTAGATATATAGAACTAGAACCAGAACTCACAATTTCTTCTTCACTAGATCCCAGTTTTGTTCTAGGGGACTTTTTATTTGGATGTAGTATCCTATCAATTCTTTCTAGCATCATAAAAGTCTTTTCTCTTTCTATGTTTTCTACATCAAACACGTCAGTTACAAAATTCTTGTGAAACTTTTCAATTTCTGGTAATGGTTCTAGTGGTTTAATGATCCGAATGGTTCCATTTCGAGACCTGAAGTTAGTCACAGTTCTCTGATGACGTTCTCTGTCGGCTGCTGCAACCCGGCTCATTGGCAGAGATTTACGTGGTGACGGTTTGACTACGATTTTCTTGCTATCACGATAATGGAATGGCAACTCTCGTGGACGTAAATCTTCCTCAGTCAATTTTGTCTGCTCATCCAATGGTGAGAGGCTAGATCCCCATGTGTTAAAGTTGGTATTGTTCCTTTCGAAAGGATTTGGTGTCACAAATTCCGTTCTTGCAGGACTTATTCGTGAATGGGGCAGACTCATCTGACTGTAAGGAGAGATCGTCGTTCCAGAGTAACCACTTCCGGTATTTGACATCATGGAGAAACTCTGACGTGGAGTCGACGTCATGTTTAACATGTTTCTCGCGAAGCTTATTTCCCCATCAGGGTCACTTAATATGGAAGTGGTTATCTTAGGTAATGAAGACAGCTTTCTTGTAACTGCCGGTAGTTGTGGGACATTAGATTTCCAATTTTCCTCTGCAAGGCCTTCCAGTTTCTGGTGATATTCGGCTCCTTTCTTGATGTCCAACAGTCGTTTCTTCCTGGAAGTATCATGTTGGTATATCCGATCTGGTGAAACTGATGTTTCAGTTAGCATTGTAAAATCTTTTCTATGTTTATTTCTTCTTAAAGTCACTTAGATAAGAAGAATTAAGTGTGCACACTCCCTTCATGATAATAAGTAAAATTCCAATTTAAGTTTAACATCTTTGTTATAATTGTCGCATGTAAATAAAGAATAATCCAGCGTGATAAGTGTTTATCCATGTACATCTATTCAATACATTTGAAATGGTTCAAAAGGCTTAGCAGCACTTAATTTAAAAATGCTATCTAATCTATGATCATTATTATAATTGTCCGCCTTGTTTAAGTAGGATGACATTCCAAATATTAGCATTTGTTTCACACTTACGGGTCATGGTTTGTGCTGAAAAGCTTCTTTCATTTGCTTGATGATAGTTCTGATCTGGAAAAGATAGAAGAAATATTAAAATGTATCTTTGAATTGCATATACAATTTCTAGCAGGAGGACCATTCAGAAATTAAAATAAATCTTTCCAACTTAAGGATTTTCTGCGCACTGTTCACGATCACGAATGTGTAAATAAAGAATATATATATACTGATCCTGGGCTGGAATTCTTTGTTGAAGTTTGTTTAAATCTTAAATTATAACAATATTTTCAAGCTTCAGTATCCTATGGATCCAGAGAGTTCCTTGTATATAATGAGTGCGCTAGCGCACCAAAAATATACCCTATCCGACGGGTCATTCAGAGAAATCAAGCATAATACTGTTCCATGAAACTTGTTTTTAACAAGCGTAGTGGTGCAGTGGTTATGACTCCTGACTCTGAAGGGCTAGGCGCTGCCGTCGTAGCCGGCGTGGGTTCGAAACCTCACTCAGCCCAGTAGTATTTCATATTTCTCCCTATACACTTTTTTCTGAAGTACTTGCATCAGTACTGATCCTGGGCTGGAATTCTTTGTTGAAGTTTGTTTAAATCTTAAATTATATATATATATATATAATTTAAGATTTAAACAAACTTTTCAACAAAGAATTCCGGCCCAGGATCATAACTGATGCAAGCAGAAAAAAAGTGTTTAAGGAGAAATCTGAAATACCACTGGGCTGGGCTGAGTGAGATATTATATATATATATATATATATATATATATATATATATATATATATATTTATATATAGCTGTTATTTCATGTGGTTAGACACCTCCACCCGTCTCGTACAGTCCTTTTCTCTGAGGTCTTATATCCGGCTATCAATAATTGGTAAATTTTGTAACGATCCTAGCGCAAATTTTATGTATAGATAATACTTTTTATCACAACAATGTATTTGTATTTTACGGAATGATTCTTTAAAGGTGCTCAAGCATTGTGTTTAAAGTAAATATAAATGTATAGCATGTTTTATGTTTAAAAAATCGACTGAACTCATTCGTAAAGGATAGTGTTAGTCAACATGTTTTTAAAGCCCTTTCATGAGCAATTGTTTTTTTTTTTTTTTTTGTTTTTTTTTTCCTGTCTTAATATTACATTTACTTTAAGATTATAATTGCACGACCCGCAGTAAAGTCGTCGAAAAGGAGGACTTACGAAGAGTGCCCTATAATCACCATGTCCGTCCACCCGTAATCAGTTTGTGAAAATCGCTATAAGTTTTAAACCGCTTAGAATATTTTGATAATTTTTGGCATGCAGACACACAGGCGGAACCTAACCGATGAAATTGTCAAATGCCAGATTTCTTTATAAATAGCCTCGCCGAGGCATGTCCGTCCGTCCGTCCGGAATCAATTTGTGAAAATCGCTTTAACTTTAAACTGCTTGGAATATTTGGCATGCAGATATATATTGACAAGATTTAATCAATGGTTCGTCCAATGTACCGTATTACGCCTACATAAGCGCACATGTCCTGTCTCTTCACATTACGAAAACACGCCTATCCAAATATACTGAAAACTTTACCACCAAAAAATGAAAATTTTCAGATAAAAAATTTCGATATTTTTCATATTTCTGCTAAAAACATAGAGTGTGTACTCGTTTGAACCGCCTCGCCGAGGCGGTTCTAACGAGTACCCACAATCTATGTTTTTGAGCAGAAATAAGAAAAATAATGTATACCCCTGTAAACCCCAGTTTTACTACATAAAAGTGGGGTTTAAGGGGTGGGGGTCAATATTATTTAGGCATGTGTTCGTGATGTAATTGTGAACCCTCTTTTGTGACCACGCAAAACGATAATAAGCGATTGAATTTTAATGTCTTGTCTGCT
The DNA here is from genome assembly GCA_964016985.1 of Anodontia alba. Lineage (NCBI taxonomy): Eukaryota > Metazoa > Mollusca > Bivalvia > Lucinida > Lucinidae > Anodontia > Anodontia alba. The sequence goes on along the minus strand of OZ024825.1, from coordinate 99,711,701 downwards.
TTGTATCTCATGCACTAAATGGTAGAATGTTATCAAATTCGTATGTGTATATTAACATACATGTAACAGAACAAAAATGTTGTTTATGTTTTCATGAACTTTTACCTTTTTGTACCTTGTACTTCACTGTACAAAGTTTTCGTGTTTTGTTCTTAAGCAGTCAAATCTCCGCCTTTGTTACATATCGAGGGTTGAGCGCAAGACTAGCGTAAGTCAGATGGTTGTTTTTCCCCAAACCTAATCTCCTCACCATGAAGGTGTTATGAAGATTACAACATTTCTTTCTGTAAACAATGAAAATTTAGGTGCCATTGCTCGTATGAGCAATGGCACCTAAATTTGCATTGTTTACAAAGGGGTCCAAGTTGCCCCTAAACAAGGGTTTCAAAAATATGTTTGAGTTACTATAGTCTTGCGCTCAACCCTCGATATGTTTTATCTGGTCCATATTTCTATACTTTTATTCCTCTTGTCGCCTTGGATGGGTTGCTTCTTTTGATTGTGCACTCCCTGGATTTTTCGTTTACCTTTTGAACTCATTTTCAAGGTCACAGGTGCACTGTCGTTTTTTTGTTTTTTTTTTTTCTGAAAACACTGGCACTACTAACATTCACCTTTAATGACATATCACCGATGGTTAGAATTGATAAATGAGTAAAATCATGTCGACGTTTTTTTTGTGGGTCGTGCACCTCAGCGTATGTTGATTAGGCATTTTAATCAAAGATTGAGCATGCCATATCTTCCACACGCCAGTTTGCAACAGAATTCTAAACACAGCAAAACTTCAATGACTCGAACACCGTTGGCTCCCCAGTATGCATTCTTTATAAATCTATAGCGGGCAGTAATCGGCCCGTTAGCGTAGCTGACGGGCCGATAACGGCCCGCTATAGATTTATAAAGAATGCTAGCTGGGTCGTTTACCGTGGCTGATTCAAACTCGTTTTAGAGTCCCTAGGAAATTCTTCTTATAGCTCAACAAAACAAATATTTATGGGTTTTTAGGGTCATTTCTTATTTTATCATGAAAATGTAAGTTGTACTCATTAGAATCGCCTCATCGAGGCGATTCTGATGTGTACACTCAACATACCACCATTTCATAGAATATCCCTAAATCATCCCCATTTTCCTCCTGACCTGGCGCTATGATTAACACTCAGTGGCTCAAACTACCCATGTCTCGAACAAATTTCTGTGGTCCCAAAGATATTCGAGCCATTGAAGTTCGACTGCAGGGTTATTTGATGCAAAGTTTGGTCGAAGTGGAACATTTACTAATGTTCACAAAGTACGTGTTTCTTTCCATGAAATTTAGTAAATGACATGTTTAAACAGTGCCTAGCCCCTTTTCATATTTCATTTGCAATGAAATATGTTTAAGCGAATTAAAAAAAAAAAAAAAAAAGAATCATAACTGATGCGCAGCGCATGAAAATTGCTCTTATGCAATTTGCAGACAACACAGCACTGATCAGCCTGCGCAATCGCGCAGGCTGATCAGGGCTTTCCGTTGCCCGCTTACAGAATCATTTGATACTGTAGTATGTCGACGAACAGAGAATGCCCAGATCAGACTGTACGGATGCGCACGCTCATTTGGACCTTCGCTGTTCGCATAAGGCCCTTTTTCCCACATTGCACATCTTATGATATTTTACATAGAGTATTTCTACTAGCCTCCTTAATATTTACACTCTAGGAAGCTTGAACGTTTTTGCTTATTTGATCTCGATCTACAAATTGGCCGTGTCAAGCGAAAAAGTGCCTTCGAACATGCGCAAAACGCGCAGATTCAGATAGTCCTGCGCATGCGTAAAGTATCATACGAGTCTTTACTATCCATTCATACATTGTGTTGAATCCAACGATTCTGTTAGCGGACAGTGAAGGCCCAGATCAGACTGCGCGGATGCGCAGGCTGATCTGGGCCTTCGCGGTCCACATATGCCCAAAGACACGTTTTCGCAAAGCGCGGTCCAAATTTAATTACGGTTTGAACGATGGCTACCGGTATAGACCATTATTATATATTTAAGTCGTGTAAATAAAACGATGATATTTTTGTTAAAGACCTAACACAATATATTAATCTTGTCATTATAGGAGCCGTGTCACTCAAAAAAGGAGTTTCCGTGTATGTGCAAACAGTAAATACCCAGAACAACAGCGCGGGGTAAAAGTGAGATGGGGCGTGGTACTCCGATATGTTTCTGCCACATAGGCTCGTACTGTTTTGGGGGAGTGAAATGTTTGGTTTTTACTATTTTTGAGGGTCTATAAAATTCCAGTTTTTTTTTTTTTTTTTTTTTTTGTAGGGAGGTAGCGGTGATGGGCGTTGGGTGAGGGGAGGGGCTTGAGGGAAAGGGGGTAAGCTTGCATGTGGTTATTTTGTGGGGTGTACTTTGATAGCGGTTGTAGGTAACAGGGTACCAATTACGGTGATGAGCACTGGAATCAACAAAAAGTATATGGATGTCAAGGGCCTTATTTGATAAAAAAAAACTTGACTGCTTGACTCTGGATAATAATAAATGAGATTGTTTGAATTTATGTCATTTTTCATTTTTATACAAGAATATTTTTATTTAATTGCAGACCAAACTGGAAGTTGTCAATGGTATTTTTAGTGTGCTAGTGTCGAAATTTAGACCTGGTATACTTCTTTTCTTTCTGGTGTTATTTTCCACCAAAATGAGGGTAGATGTGTTCAATGTCAGAAAGAGCCAAAGCATGCTGTTAGACCCCTTCATTCGTAAAATGCATTTCGTCAGTCTGAGGCTAAACTTTAATTTGGGACAAATTTGGAGTTCAAGGAATATTGTGAGGGTCAGAATTTAGCCAAATGCTGTAATGGAAGCATATGGAAAAATATTTAGGCTCGTAATAGTAAGGTGAACCATAATCTTATATATATATATATATATATATATATATATATATATATATATATATATATATATATATATATATATATATATATATATATATATATATATATATATATATATAGTTGTTGTTTTTTTTTGTTTTTTTTTTTGTTTTTGTTTTTTTAATTTTTGCTTTCTTTTTTTCTTTTGTATCATAAAACCATAGGTTCTCACACAGGTAAACTAACTGCTGGTTGCATGAAATGAATATATTGCTATGCAGAGCTAATCATCATCTGCAGTACCATACCGTCTCTTCGCTCTTTCCGTGGAACCAATTTTTCAGATCCATCACGAAAACATGCCTTTATAATTTTGATCCCTTTATAAACCCCACTTTTATATATTAAAACTGGGGTTTACAGGGGCATACATTATTTTTCTTATTTCTGCTCTAAAACACAGATTGTGGGTACCCGTTAGAACCGCCTCACCGAGGCGGTT